>REGM01000342.1:186046-196980 GCA_004194415.1 Aurelia aurita
CTCTAGCTCTCGAGTAGGACACTGCATCAACATGCTTGTAGCGTAAGTAAGGCCCGCTCGAGCCCGCTGCTGTAGGTGGCTAGATCAAAGTTGTTTTGTGCCTTCGTACAAATTGTGTCCAGTTTGCCAGTTTGCAAACTGCCGTGCATCGACACACTAGGCGCTGTAATTGGAACAAGGAATTCTATTTGGCAGACCAGCAACACAGTACTGCGACTAGAATCGTATCGCGCTGCTCTTCCCTGTTGGACGTATGCTGTTACATTTGTTTATCTTGGCCTGGTCCTAAATTCACTTGCAAACACAGTGTCTAAACAAGCAGCGCCTTTGCAGACGATGTTGTTTACGTCTACACTGTAAATTACAGTATTTCACAATGATTAATTAATGGATTAACATGTTAATGCAAGGCCTAATTGGCTTTCATAACTTGTGATAAACACAACAACGAAAATAACGAACCTTGTTTAATCACCTTTGAGAAGAAAATTGCTTTCAATACGTTATTTAGAGCCGCAAATAAATGAAATATCTGATGGATAGAAATTGCGATCTTTCATGATTCACTCAAGTGCGTCAGAATGTTTCACAATCCAGTTTCTTTCGTCGGAGCTTCTTCAAAT
Source organism: Aurelia aurita (assembly GCA_004194415.1). Taxonomy (NCBI): domain Eukaryota; kingdom Metazoa; phylum Cnidaria; class Scyphozoa; order Semaeostomeae; family Ulmaridae; genus Aurelia; species Aurelia aurita. The sequence continues at coordinate 186,670 of REGM01000342.1, forward strand.
TGCAAGGGTTCAGTACGCAGTCTGTACGTCACTTGCTTCCTTCGTTCATCTGTGTAAACCACCTGACGTCACAGAGGTCTGGTACCAAGCGTCCTGACCGCGCTCAATCGCCGCCATGATTTGAATGAAAATTCGCTTTTCGCTGCTCGTTTTCAAGAAAACTACGAGGAATATGAAACTGAAACCAAGAAAAATGAAATCTGCGATATCAATTTGTTCGAAATGCATAAAAAAAAATTTCGATTCATATACACTTTAAGCGTAAGCAACCCTCAAGTTCATCTGATAGTCTGTCAACATCCATGTTACTCTCCTTTCAAACGGCGTGCCTGTCTTCATTTTGTGTCAGCCCTCAGTCTCTTTCAACTCTAAACGATTCAGGTTTCTATGACCTATCAGAGCTGAGTACTTGCTAGAGCTTTTTAAAGAGCTGTTCCTAAGATAACATACCACAGATCGAAGCAAAACATACCACAGATCGAAGCAAAAATCCACGTAAAAACTGCAAAATTGGCAATATAAAACAACGTGAGCAAAGAAATCCGTCCTGAAGCAATGTAAACAACTTATGTTTCTAAGCACGTTTGCACCCAAATTCTCGCCCTATGCCCCTGCGCGGTATCGAGGCCGCGGTTAGTTGAAAATGTGTACACAGGAGAATTCTGTCAGTCCGACTCGTCGATTGTGTTATGCTGAGTTGTGTTTAAAGTTAATGTACCCCGACGGGTGGTGTGTAGCTTTTTGCATTTTGATGGGACTTGGTAAAATTTTGGTTCTTTCGGGTTTCGCTGTACATCAATTGGGAGTCTAGTCGGGCTGGGTTCGGCTATGTCATTTGGGGTCGGTGCCGTGTACCTGAAAGGGGATGCGGTCTTCGGGGGCATCGGTTGTGGTGTCGACGGAGATGCCAAATCCGGTCGGGATTTTACCAGTCGCCTGGCATATTCGGGGTCTCCGTGGTTGATTTGGTGAAGATGGGACATGGCTTTGGGTGTTGGGCGGGTTGTCGGGTCATTGGAGTATATCCCCTGTCTATTTGCCCTGAATTCATTGTAGTCGTTGTTTTCTTTGTATAGTTTATTTTTTGCGTGAAATTTGTATGTAAATTAGTGTTGCAGGGTGAGAGGCAACTAGATAACATAGATTTTTGTTGCCTCTCACCCCAACAGTTTACATTGAATTTGTATTGTATTTTTATATGTATTTTAAATTTTATTGTTATGAGAAAAAAATACAGAAAGTAGGTAAGCTTCTTTTCTTCTTCCCAATATCATATTGCAGGGTTTGAAAAATAGTTAACCTGCTGCTGAAATAATGTGACGATAACTTCTTTTGTAGGAACGTAATAAGCCTATAGAGCCATCGAAGAAACCAAAGGCTGCGCCATTCTTCCTGCCAACGATCACTGGACTTGAACCAAAGTTCGATACAAGTCGAAAGGAGAAGAACGAGGTGAAATTTTTTACGTTGCAAAACGACTTTTTTCCGAGAGGAAGGAGGGGTAAGTTAATTGACCTTTTAGCTATCTACAAAAAGATTCAAGGGGTGCAATATTTTTCTGGTAAATAGTGGACATAAATCCGGTAAATTGCTGCCACCAGGCTTTTATGAATAATAAATTGAGCTCTGCAAGTCTGTTTGTTTAAATTTACGGTGAACGTAAAGAAATAATAGCACTGAATTACGACGAAAAGATAGCCTATGCGTAATAATCCTCGTAACAAAGAGGAGACTTAAACCCCGTTAAAATGAAAATTATTCAGTGAAATGTTGAGAGCGTGTTAGCATTCTGTTCAGTGATGTTGAACGTTGTTCAGCGATGTTGAGTGAAGTTCGACTCAACATTTCTATTGTTTGGGTGCTGTTTAGCGTGTTTGAGAGCGTTTTAATACCCCCATCCAACAATGTTGAGTCAGCGCAAGCGCACTAAAATTGTTTTTCGCATCAAGTGTTAATCCCTGGGGGGGTAGGGGGGGCGAATGATTGATCACTTAATCAAAGCTTGTATATCTCATTGAGTATAAAAGGAGCGACTGTATGCGCTTCTGTTCAGTGGCTCATGGAATGTTCAGTCAAAATGTTGAGTCAAAAAAGGAGCGACTTTATGCTAAAATTCAAGTATAAGGTTAACTTGAGAGATAAAATCCTCTGGTTTTGAAACAACCAGTGGATTTGATTTTTTTTCTCCATAAATCAACAACTACTTGTCAAATTTACCCTAACTTGGTACCAAATTTACCCTAAGTTGAAGTCTCTTCTACTCACAAATCTGAAAACCGGGAAAATTGGATTCATGGCTCCTTCACAGTAGCCATTCAAACGGCGCACATGTTTGTTGGGACACTATGTAACTAAATTTCATTTTAAAAATCTTTTGTTGCTATATGGGTGAGAAAAAGGGCCTGAAATGCCTCGATCAAATTGTGAAGAATCTCCTCACACACAACAGTACGAAGGAACATTTTAACTCCCTCGAGAGTAGAAATATACTTCAGACTATATCCAATAAAAATTTGCGATACATATTACTAACTACACTACTTACAAAATTACTATACAATACTACTAGGACGATACCACGAGGAACAATAGACTGTGTCTACCCCGCGGCCATTACATATAGATAAAACAAAAGACAGAAAATACTGAAGTCAGTCTCAAATTATATGTCACGTGAAAATGTCCGCGAATAAAAGAATTGAAGCGTTTGCATGATTTATTTCGTTTCCGCAAATCTCACGTGACATCTAATTTGAGACAGACTTTAAAGTACACGACGGGAATTTAGCTACAAAAAACATTTACTAAAGGGGGACATCGTGCTTGTGTTGCTTGTAACGGAGTTTGACATTTCTTATTCAAACCGACCAGTTTTATGAATTAAACATAGAGTTAACAGAAGTATCTTTTTATTACCTTCAGTTGGAAGCTCTTTATCACCATACAACAGAATCTGCATCAAAATGTTGTTTGGAAGATTGGTGTATTCTTGGTCGTAATAGAGTTAAAACTCCAGCAAGAAGATCTCTATGTGGTACTTCAAGGGAAGGGCAGAGCAATAAAAAGTGTTCCGTATCCTCGATACCATCGTTCGTAGGGCAAATGGGGTTTATGGTATCCCTAAAATTGTTCTTGAATTTGTGAAAGTTTAGTTTGCTTAGACCAACCCTGAGTTGAGTAAGATAGGATAAAGCTATTGGGTCATGAAGCCAAATATAGATTCTACAGGGGGTCTGATTATTGATAGAAGCTTCGTCTTGAAAACATCAACACACACGGTGTAAGGCTAATCTCAGGATCAAGTTTATTCTATTCAGATAGATTCTTGTCATGGGCAAGAGATATAGTCGGTGCTTTCATTGACATGGGAAAAATCATTTCTTATAGCCTTGAAGGAGATGAAGTAGCGCTGCTTATTGTTCTGTGTCCGGAGATTCTTTACGATTTGATCGAGAGTTCTAGGCTCTTTTGCACGCATTTGCAACCAAGATTATTTCGTAAAGACGAATTTAACTATATTCCCAGCGCCTACAAAGATGCAAGACAACTTGCAAAAAAATACATCGGTCTCTCGGCTATCAAGCAGAATTCGCTAGCATAGGTTCCAAATCTTTAAAATGGTTGGTGTAAAGTTTTTATAACACATTGCTTTGAATTAAATGGCTCGAAAGAAACGTTATCTACTGTCCTATAATTCTTACCGTTAGGCTTTTCAGAACTCTTCATAATTTCCGAAATTACAGCGTATTTTTAATTAGTAATCAAATGCCTAAGTTGTAAACCTGAAGTGTTAAGGACTTGTGCTTGATGCCATATTGTAGACATTCATAAACTATGGTTTTCTTGAAAATTATTCCAGAATTAGATCCTAGGATTTTTTGTAGTCTTCTGTTTTTTGAGCTATCAGCGAGTTTCTTAAAAATTTTCAATCTCGAAAACAATGAAAACGATCAACAATCGTCGATCAAGTTTCCTAAAGACTCGACATGAATTGACAAAGAGAAAACTTTGTATCATTGCTTTCAATGATACGAAGACATGTCTTTCTTTTTGTAATTTCTTTGAATTTATACTTTGGTGCAGGTATACGTTCCTGTGTCAAGGGGGTTAAAAAGATAAACAGTGAAACGCTATGAGGTCAAGTAAGCATGGAGTCTCGCTGAATTGTCTTGCAGGACACGCCTTTGGCGCGGCGTGTCATTGCAACTACTCCAGAATTTCGCAACAGGCCGGTCTTTCGACTAACGCTTGTGCAGCAGAATATGTCTAATCGATTTCTAAATCCCCAAATCACAACAAAGAATTTTTCCCTTTGTCCATTCATGTCGAGTCTTTAGAAATGTGATCGACTTTCTTTGATCGTTTTCAGTGTTTTTGAGACCGAGAATTTTAAGAAACTTGCTTATAGTGCAAGAAACATTAACTAATTTTCAAAAATTCCTCGAATCCAATAGACCTTTTAATTGCTAGAAAAGAGGTTTGGATCGAGCGTCCAAATCTGGTAAAGTTTGAGAAGGAAAACAAAAGCACAACTCCGTTCTCAGTAGAAACACTGCTAGCTAGCTGTGGCATGAAGTTCCTTCGGATCTCGGAACGCTTTTCAGTGAGTTAATCAGCGATAACTTTTGCTCTAAGTAAGTTAGGAATGGTTCAGTTTACACACAGGCAAGTTTTATTCACCTTTTGGCCTTGTTTCTCGTTATTTTCATTCATTTTTAGCTGATTTTGCTGTGCAACAGTCTAGGCCCATATTTAATCAAAACACAGTGATCTTTCAGCAGATATTTTCTATCGTTTAAGTATTTGAGGCCTTCGCCTGATATGTTCTGCCCACATTCTTTCCATAGGTGTATGCAGTAGTATGTGTTTCCTCCTCTACGTTTTGAAATTTTATCAATCATAATATCGAAACAACTTTTCTTCTCATTTTAATAACAACGGTTGAAAATATCAAAGTTCGAATCGCAAACTCGCAAAATGAAACCCTTGCATGCTCGCACTTTTGTTCTGCAACTGTACACAGCAAATCAGTTAACAATGAACGAAAACAACGAGAAACAAGGCCAGAAGACAAATTAAACTTGCCTGTGTATAAACTGAAACATTTGTAACTCACTTTGAGTAAAGTTATCGATGCTTAACTCTCTGAAAAGTGTTCTGAGATCCGAAGCAACTTCATGCCCGGTTCATGCCACAGCTAGCAGCGTTTCTACTGAGAACGGGGATCATGCTTTTGTTTTGCTTCACAAAATTTACCAGATTTGGACGCTTGATCCAAGCCTCTTTTCTGGCAAGTAAAAAGGTCTATTCTGGATTTTAGCTAAAGACTGACTCGTAAATATTCAAAATCGGTCCAGTATACAATTTATCGTTGCCTGTCAAAAGTGGATAGTTGTTTGGCGCACCCGGTATGTTTCTTCAAAAAGTTTAGAAATTACGATTGTTTTTTTTTAACTTCCTTTTTTGTATTCAATTATAAATTTTACTAGAACAAGCTACTTAAGACACTACATATGAATTACTTGACAAAGCACTACAGGGACGAGGCCATAGAGAGCAGTAGACAATGACTACCACATGGCCATTACATAAAGACATGCAACTAAATAATAAGTATATAAACAACTACAAAATTGTTCTTGAATTTTCTTAAGAAAAAAGAAAACCCTCTAGGAATGTGCAAATTTTCTAGTTGAGCTCATGAGAATACTTCTTCTTTTTTTCCAGGATACAGTTGGATTTCTGCCTATGAACTTCTTCAATGAAAAGACTAAATTCCAAAAGGTGCTAGGTGACTGCTTAACGTCAAAAGATTGTAAGTACTTTTCATCAAAGTTTGAAAACATCTACTTGGAGTATAAAAATAACGAGCCACTTTCAAAATGCCTCTGGAATGGCGTTTTCGACGCTATGAAGTCATGCGATAAATTTTTGTAATCTTTATGAGTGGGTTTAATAGCTGACACCCTCTGAACTGAATTTGGTGCTTTCAACAACTAAACTATTGCCGCAAGTAACTCAGATTTCTAGAATAGCCGTTGACAGAGGCTTGTTTCGTGGAAAAAGTGACTACAGAAAAGGTGATGATGATCTGAGCTCTGAGGTAACAACATTAAGCTTTGATCCTCTCTAACGAGCAGGGAACGTCTTTACAGGAAACTTGGCTGGGAGGACTTGTATCATAGAAGATGGTATATACGACTGTGTCATTTTTATAATTTGATAAATTTCCGTTCCCCAAATTATTTGTTTTCTGAAGTTCCCCCTGAGCGCAATGTGAGCTACAATCTTCGAAATGTGAGAAATTATGACCAAAATGTTGGAAGAACAGCGAGATACTCAAGCACATATTTTCAAAATGCACCTTTTGAGTGGAATTTGCTGGATGATGACACAAGAAACTCAACGTCAATTTCTGAATTTAAACGCAAACTACTTGCTATGATAAGACCCAATAAGAATTCAATTTACGGGACAAATGATATTGTCGGTGCTAGACACTTGTCAAAATTGCGACTATCATTCAGTGGACTAAATGAGCACAGATTCAAGCATAACTTCGACTGTCTAGATCCTGTCTGCCTGTGTGGTATTGCTAATGAAGATAGTGAACATTTCCTCCTGCACTGCCCTATTTTTGAAGAAGCACGAAGAGATCTCCTTGGCAGCTTGTCGGATATTCCTGAGTTAGATATAGCAGGACTGGACACACAATCCTTATGTCATTTAATTCTTTTTGGAAATCCAGATCTGTCCCTAATTGCAAATAGAATGATAATGGAAGCAGCGATTAACTATATCAAGGCAACGAAGAGACTCGATTGAGGCGCGTTTTTGGGCTGCTGGGGTCGGGTCCTCTACTCATGGCGTGTTTGCTTTGGGATTCCCTCTTATTTTGAGGGTGCCCAGAGCGGATGCGCTTTGGGGGTGGATTCGGTACCAGTGGTTTTGAGGCGTGCTTCAAAAGTAAACAAAGCAGCACCCCTTCCCAAATTATCTTTTGTACTTTAGTAGCTTTTGTAGATAATTTCTGTCTCGCATTTGATGTTAGGTGATATTTACAGAACTTTAAAANAAAACGAGAGTCAGTTTGTAAAAAAATTCATTTGTTGGCCATCATTAGCAATGCAAGTTCTGCGTCAATCTCTCGTTTATGTCGTGAGGCTGACGTTCTTGGTACATCCCAGATGTTTTGGGATGGAAAACAAAAGACACTGAATTGCATGCACGAACCGCTAACTATTCCATAGGGAGGGAAATTATCATTTCCCAATTGCGATATTGATGCCTACTTCTTCAAAAATGGTAAAAAATTAGCATTCTTTAAGGCCAAAAATAAGTTATCACAAATGCTCAAATCGATGTTTTGAGGTGAATGTAATTATGTCTAGCCTTTTAAAACAAACTTTTTAAAGAATCAAACAAAAGCAACCAAGAAATTTATTTTCCGGGAATTTTAAAGAATTGAAATGTATCAGAAAATCGAGACCGTCTTTCATCGACCAGTCAACACATTTGGGTAACTTTGAGCAACAAATCCACCTCATTGGCAGATATAAGTAAAAGCAATATATCTAAGTTTAAGTTAAAGCTTATGTTTTACGAAAATCAATGCCATAAATGTGTAAGGCTCAATTCGCCACCGCAGAGGCACTGTACAAGTGGCCCGATACTCCCGGTACATTTCATGAAACTAATTGAATATAGCGTTAAAGCGAGGAATGATAATTACAAATAATGGAAGCTTTTCATAGAAACGATGTGTCTGATAATAACGGAAGTTGGAAAGCAAAATTTTTATACAGCGAAATTTATGCCAAATTCTTTCCACTATTGGATAATGCTCAGTATTATTTGGCGTTCAAAATTACCGCTCCACGGACCGGCAACGACACATATTGATTGGATTTTATCTGTCCATGATAGTAGCGTAGCCATGGAAATAAACCGTAACCGGGCTTCTTTAGGCCATAAATATTCAGTCAGTTTAGCCAGTCCATCAAATGCAACATCCATGATTTCAAAGCCATACAATAAAGCCTTTTTTATCGATTGCTCGATCCATGTTGGAAATATTCAGACCTTGGTTCCTTGTGAGAACCTTACTCCGTTCGTTCCGTACATTGAACTGTGGTCCGATTATTTTCCAGCATCGACCTTATAATTGTTTAATAACTGCATACTTTGCACCGCTCTGATTGGTGTTCAACTCTGGTTCGTGTAGGGTAAATGGCGGAGCCGCTTCTTCAGTTTCCTTTAGGTAGCTGAAGTTAATCTTGGTCACGTGAGATAAAAATCCGGATGAGTGACCTTCCAGATACCTGACCCAGCAACTCACTTCGCCGGCCTTCGGAAGGGACGTTAAACTAAGGGTCCCATGCCTGGATGCGGCATGCATAGCATAGTAGGCCTAAATTTGCTATAATTGAGCTAGAAATCTTAAAAGCCTACTTACAATTAATGAATGAAAAACACAATACTAGTCCAGCGTGAAGTGTTTAGTACTCGCTTATTTCAAAGCACAGCTTAGCACTGTCTAAAGAGTTCTTTTAATTCAAATTATGTCCAGCTGTCTTACAGACCATACTTGTAATTTATTGACAAATCCAGACGGTCAATGGGTGTGGCAAAACTCACATAATGAGTGAATGAATTTATGACTCTTAATGAAAACAATTAACATAATATACAATTTTTTTAAAGAAAGAAAGGGACTCAGAAGTCATACGTATGTGCTGAACGTGGATTTAGAAGATCAACCTCTTTGATCTTTCAAGAACGATTTTAGTCTCATTTTGAACGTAGCTAGCGAAGGAGCAGTTTTGATTTCATAGCTCAACTGGTTCCAAACAGTAACTCTTCGATAGGAAAGCTCCGTTGCCCATTTGCAGTCTTGCACAGTGGAATCCTGAGATCAGTACTGGTATTACGTAGGGTCTGATTGCAAGAACCTGACAATTTGTGAACTGCATATAGGGAGGTGCAAGCCCATTCAAGGATTTATACACTATAGAAACTGTTTCAGATTCAATTATTTCTTTGGTTGTTAACCATCCTAGTTGTGATATTAATGGCAGCGATGCTTTATCGAAGGGACTGTTTGTAACAATACGAGCTGCCCGATTTTGTAGCTTTTGCTATTTTTTTAGAGTAGTATCACCAGCACATCCCCAAACAGCAGCAATATCTAAAATGCAGGTCTACGATACTGAAATACATCCTTTGGATGGTTTCCAACGAAAGATATTTCTTAGAATACTTGAGCGTTCCTATTCCTCGAGAAAGGCCTACCGTAAAAGCACTAAACCCCGAAGGGCTTATTTAATTTATGAGGGTACAGAAGGGGGCTTACAAGAGAGGGGGAACTTAGTAGAGAGGGGGTTACTCACAAAGTCAAATGTTAACACTAAAATGAGGGGTTTTTCGGACTTTGTATTTTTCGGAATCAACATACTGTCTCCCCTACCCTTTTTTGTTTCATATATCCGGGGGGAGCTTAATAGAGAGCTGGAATGATTTAAAATTAAGGCTTGGAAGGGACGAGATTATTAAATACGGGGGTTAATAGAGAGGGGGCTATATAGAGCTGTTACAGTATTTTCTTTACCACTTATCAACGCCCAATCTTAGCTTTGAATAGCTTTGACATTGAGAACAGAAAACATAAAATTTCGAAAGGAAGAAAGAACATGCGCGGGTGAGGCTTTAAAGTGAAATTTAGTGAAGAGATCTTGATAACAAATGTTGAGGAGAAAATATAAAAAAAGAACGAAGTTGATTTGGTAATGAACTACTGTGATAACCGTGTTAAATTGTGAAATCTGAACGGAGTAAAGTCTGTTTTTAAAGTCTTGAAACCTGGAGTAATTTTTCCTCGACCAACGTCAAATTGGCACAAAAAGTTATATGGAGATAAATGGCCTTTCTTCCCTCAATCAGTTTAAAAACGGAGTCGGCGAGGTTAGATGCTTTTTCAAGTACAAAAAAGTGCCTTTGTTTTCCTCGACGCGAAATGTTGGTCTCAAGTCTTTTCAGATGGACTTAAGTACAGTGCACAATAGGGTTAAACGGTAGTGTTAATTGTTTCTAAGGAAGATATCTTCATAACGAAAAAAAAGTAACTACTGAAAGTAATATAAATAGTGAGTCATTGTGTTAAATTGTGAACTCTGAGTTGTGTAATAAAGTGCATACGGCAGTTAAACAGTACATGCTCTTTCTTTCTTTCTTTCTTTCGAAATTGTCTGTTTTCCGTTCTCAATGTCCAAGCTATTCGAAGCTAAGAAAAAGCCGCTGATTTCTGTTAGGATG
>REGM01000342.1:197214-217743 GCA_004194415.1 Aurelia aurita
CCCCGAAGGGCTTATTTAATTTATGAGGGTACAGAAGGGGGCTTACAAGAGAGGGGGAACTTAGTAGAGAGGGGGTTACTCACAAAGTCAAATGTTAACACTAAAATGAGGGGTTTTTCGGACTTGGACTTTGTATTTTTCGGAATCAACATACTGTCTCCCCTACCCTTTTTTGTTTCATATATCCGGGGGGAGCTTAATAGAGAGCTGGAATGATTTAAAATTAAGGCTTGGAAGGGACGAGATTATTAAATACGGGGGTTAATAGAGAGGGGGCTATATAGAGCTGTTACAGTATTTTCTTTACCACTTATCAACGCCCAATCTTAGCTTTGAATAGCTTTGACATTGAGAACAGAAAACATAAAATTTCGAAAGGAAGAAAGAACATGCGCGGGTGAGGCTTTAAAGTGAAATTTAGTGAAGAGATCTTGATAACAAATGTTGAGGAGAAAATATAAAAAAAGAACGAAGTTGATTTGGTAATGAACTACTGTGATAACCGTGTTAAATTGTGAAATCTGAACGGAGTAAAGTCTGTTTTTAAAGTCTTGAAACCTGGAGTAATTTTTCCTCGACCAACGTCAAATTGGCACAAAAAGTTATATGGAGATAAATGGCCTTTCTTCCCTCAATCAGTTTAAAAACGGAGTCGGCGAGGTTAGATGCTTTTTCAAGTACAAAAAAGTGCCTTTGTTTTCCTCGACGCGAAATGTTGGTCTCAAGTCTTTTCAAATGGACTTAAGTACAGTGCACAATAGGGTTAAACGGTAGTGTTAATTGTTTCTAAGGAAGATATCTTCATAACGAAAAAAAAGTAACTACTGAAAGTAATATAAATAGTGAGTCATTGTGTTAAATTGTGAACTCTGAGTTGTGTAATAAAGTGCATACGGCAGTTAAACAGTACATGCTCTTTCTTTCTTTCCTTCTTTCGAAATTGTCTGTTTTCCGTTCTCAATGTCCAAGCTATTCGAAGCTAAGAAAAAGCCGCTGATTTCTGTTTAGGATGGGTCTCGTATTGCCATCTCTTTCGATTCAAAAAGCCCTTTGTCATTAAGCCAATCATTACTTGAAAAGTCTTCTTCTGTGCAGAATTTGAAGACTGGTTTATAAAGCAAACCATCATGAAACGTATCATGGGTTTCTTTCCAGAAAGCGGAGACCAGCCTGTTGCAAAATTCTGGGGTAGTTGCAATGGCACGCGGCTACAAGCCGTTCTCTGCATCACAAATTGTACAAAACTCCATACTTGCTTGACCTCATCATGTCGCTTCACCATCGTTTGTCTTTTCAACCCCCTTGACAAATGAACGCGCAGTACCTGCACCAGAGTATAAATTCAATGAAATTCCAAAAGGAAAGACATTTCTTTGTGTCATTAAAAGTAATTTTACATTCCTCCTAAAATTGAGCAAGTGCTCGTGAGCAGAGTATAACTAATCGATTTCGAAGTCCCCTAATCACCACGAAAACGTTCTCTCTTTGTCCATTCATGCTGAGTCTTTAGAAAATTTGATCGAGGTTTTCTGATCGTTTTCAGTGTTTTCGAAACCGAAAATTTTAAGAAACTCGCTTATAGCTCAAGAAACAGAAACCTAACAAATTTACAAAAAATACTAGCATCTAAGTCAGGATCTTAGCTAAAGATTCAGTCCCAAATCTTCAAAATCGGTCCAGTGTACGATTTATCGTGGCCTTGCAAAAGTGGATAGTATTTTTTGGCGCACCTGGTAGATCAGAAATAGAAGTGGGCCAAGACAGGAGCCCTGAGGCACTCAACATCTGATGTCCTGTATTTTCGACATGTTGCCATTCACCTTACAGCATTGCTTTATATTACTTAGGTATGATATGAACCAGTCAATCTCCATGACTTCGACCCCAAATGGTCAACAGTGTCAAAGGCTTTCTTTAAGTCGATGAAAGTAACTCCTGAAAAGAGCCCTTTGTAAAAGTTAAGATACCAGCCATTTGTACACATTAGTAAGCATGACAATACGGAGTGAAAAAGCCTGAAACCCGACCGGTCTGAGTAGAAAAATTCAGTCTCAGTAAAATAATTAAATACCTGATCAAAGACTATTTTTTCAAATAATCGTGAAACGACAGGAAGCACAGAAATAGGTCTATAGTTAGATCTATCTTCGGTGGAGTCATCTTTGTAGATAGGTGAGACCCACGCAATTTTCCATTTATGTGGGAATCGACCTTGGGAAATTGACGTATTTAATATACTGCACAATGATGGTGCAAGAACAAGCATCCAAATTTTAAGAAAGAAGCTTGATACACTATCAATACTGAAACTATGAGATGTTTTAAACTTATTTATAATTTTGCCAAGTTCCTCAGGTCGAATCATTTGAAACTGAAAGCGCGCATGGTTTTCCTTTATTAAATAATCACCATTAAGTAGTAGGTTTTTTACATTTGGTATCTTAGAACTAAGTTTGTCACAAATCGTGCACAAATATTCGTTGGTGAGGTCTGCGATCTCGCAGCTTTTTGCGAGGCATGCCTCGTCAACCACTAGGGAAAAAATATTGGTCGTTTTGGAACGGTTGTTAGCTAGTTGATTGATGGTGCTCCAAGTTTCTTTCATGTTACCCTGACAATTAGCAATTTTTTGTTAGAAATACGCCTTTTTCAGTTTAATGTTTATACTATTTACCTTGTTTCTAACGTGTCGGTACGCTTGCATTAACACATCAGAATTTTTAACGCTGATTTTTTAAGTTTGTTCCTGTACCTTATAGTGGCTTTTAGCTCAGAGGTAATCCACGGGCAATATTTATCAGAGACGGTTGACATAAATCAACATGAAATGAAAGTTTTACTAACTAACGCGAACGACAAACTTGTTGTCACTCATGTGCCTATCGTACGTTTTCTCAAACTCCAGGACTGACTTTAATTCGACGATAGAAGCTGGAAGGCCATCCCATTGAATAATGGCTCTCTGAGAACATAGTTGCAATGACGCACCAAGCCGTTGCCCGCATGACAATTCAACGAGAGTCCATGCTTGCTTGACCTCATGGCGCTCCACTGTTTGTCTTTTTAACTCCCTTGACACAGGAACGCAGTACCTACTACCTGCACGAAAGTATAAAATCAATGAAATTACAAAGAGAACGACATTTCTTTTTATGATTGAAAGTAATGTTACATTTCTCCCAACATTGAGCAAACGCACGTGTAGCAAAGTATAACTAATCGATTGCTAAATTCCCAAATCACCACGAAAAAGTTTCCTCTTTGTCTATTCATGTCGAGTCTTTAGAAAATTTGATCAACGATTTTTGATCGTTTTCAGTGTTTGCAAGACCGGAAATTTCAAGAAACTCGCTTATCGCCCCAGAAGAAGAATAATGAAAAATTTGCAAAAAATCCCAGAATCTAATTCTGGATTTTAGCTAAAGATTAAGTCATAAATCTTAAAAATCGGTCTAGTGTACGATTTATCGTGGCCTGTCAAAAGTGGATAGTTTTTTGGCGCACCCGGTAGCACGTACAGTTGTTGCCATCCCAGCAACGTATTTATTTTTTTAATTTCATGAGAGAAGTTGTCAATTTTAAGTCATCACTAAGAGCATTCCACAATAGACTCCCTCTAAAAGATAGGGAATTTATTCCGTAGCGCTGAGAACTCACCAAGGGAAGCTTGCATAGTTCCTTAGTACGAAGATTGTAGGGAACATCTTTCTTAACAACAATTCCCACATGTACTCAGGATTGAGATGATTGATTGATTTGTAGATTTCGACCATAAGATTGTGTAGTTTCTTTTTATGTATTGTCTTTGCTTCACCCCTATCTAAAAGTTCCTCAAATGAGGATTCATAGTCTGCATATAAAGTTATCAGTGCACGTTTGTGGGTCCTAGTAATTTAGATCATTTGCAACTTTGCTACGAAACGGCCAGATCAAAGGGCAATAGGAGAAGTTCGAAATTACCACGGAGTTTAAACGTAACTTTCTCCTAAATATGGTCTTAATCTTCCAAATGCGTGCACTTTTTGGTTCACCTTTTTACATAGCTCTTTTACATTGGTTTCAAACTTGAGTGAGTTGTCAATGTTTACACCTAGAAGTTGTACATGTTCGCTTGATGGAATCAATTGGCCCTTCATGTTAAGGCATAGTTTATTTGTACCCTTTTGCCCCAAAAACATTATTTGGAATTTTGAAGGATTGGCACTCATGCCGTTTTCAGTAAACCATTGCATTAATCCATTTAGATCACCCTCTAATCTAATCATGACTGCATCTACAGATGTATCGCACGCGTAAATAGTCGTGTCATCAGCAAAGTTACATATCTCCGATTCAAGTTCCATATAAAACAGGTCGTTTATAAAGATGTTGAAAAGTAAGGATCCAAGAACAGACCCCTGTGGTACACCAATTGAGATATGCTTTGGTCAGCTATAAGTGGAGCCTATGTTGACCCTTTGTGTTTGATTTGTCAGGTAACTATAAACCTGTTTTAGAGCATTTCTCTTGAACCCATAGACCTCTAACTTTGCAATCAGTAGATTGTGGGATATACAATCATATGCTTTTGACAAATCCATCAGGATTGTCCCTACTATACCCGACAGATCGAGACACTTTTTCCAAGTCTCAACTACTCGAAACAGAGCATGTTGTGTGCTATATCCTTGTCGAAAGCCTGCAAGCAATGAAGATAATATACCTACAAAATACTGATTTATTTGCTCACTCATGATGCGTTCAAACATTTTTGATATGGCTAATAGGACACTGATAGGTCTGTAATTGACTTTTGGCATGTATCATCCTTCTTATGGATTGCACACACGTCTGCTTCTTTTAGTTTGTCCGGAAAGCAACAGTTTTCCATAGCTGCATTTGTGCAATCAGTTAATTATGGGCAAATCACCTCTTTCACCTCCTGTATAATTTTCGTTGGTACATTACCACTACTTGACTTACTAGTATCTAAGGCTTCTATTTTAATCATAACGTTCAATAAATTAACATTGCTAAATTCAAATTTTTGTTCAATTTTGACTTTACTTTTTATAGCAACAATACTTTGGTGGTTTTTATACTTCTCTGTAGCTATGTCTACCTTATCGTCCAGACTCATATCAATCCCATCATTCTTAAATGACGGATCTAGGCCAAGGGAGTATGTGATGTTCACAAAGTGGGAGTTTAAGCATTCGGCGATCACTTTATCATCTGATATAACCTCACCTTCTTCGATAAGGACGATTTTCTCCCCCATTGGGTTTCCGTGGAAAATATTGGTTTGACTGCTTTGAGTATCCCTGCTTTGAATATTCGACAGCCTGTGGAATAGCCCTTTTATGCTCTTTGGGCCCCATAATGGAGAGACTTGTAAACAACTTTCATTGTTTCTAACTCTGTTTGTTAGCTGCTCGATAGTACGCCAGCCGAGTTCTCGTATCAGTAGCTCTGAATGAGAGATTCAAGAGCCCTGAATCCATATTAAAATATGATTTAAAAGAGGATTAAGCAGTATACTGTTGCATATTTAACGTTTTGAATTTCTTCTTCCTCAGTATTAGTATATTTTTTAATTGCCTACGTTTCTTTCATATAGATAATGTTGCTGTTAAGATGCTGAAAGAAATGAGTTCATCGGCGATCGATGTTGAATTCCGACTGGCAGCTCCCGATGGCGGTGGCAGTGTTGATGTGATGCAATTGCTGCTTGAGTTCTTCAATGAATGCCTGCAAAGTGGACAGAATTATGAGTTGATGCAAGCATACATTGGATTATTTATGAAGGTATGTACGACTTTCCTCTTTGCTTTTCCAAGGTGCTTTTCATTGTTTAGAACAATAAGGCCCCCATCTATCCTTAAATAATGTTTGCACCATTGTTTGTTTGTTTGTCAACTTATTTTGATTCGATTTTTACCTAGCTATACATATATAAATATATACAACTAATCTAAATCGAATATACAAATGAATAAATAAAGAAAAAAATTAATTAATAGATAAGTTAAATATTCAAATCTAAATGGACACTGTATGGACAAAATGTACAGGATATTGTCGAATTGACAAGCGTTACATTTACAAGTAGGGCCATCGTCGTTGATTGATACACCGCCTGAAGTTATTTTACTGGTGCAATTTTTCTACAGCGTGTCTTGCAACATTCTTAAAAAGTGGGGTGACTCAGTTTGGGTAGAGAGGTTGTACTTTACAACGATTTGAATTGAGCAACTCTCAAGAAGCATATTTCTAGATGCTCGAAGGCAATCGAGCAACCGCACATGCGTCAACAGTCAACATTGCGAGCCAGCTTGCAAGAACATGTAACACCTTGCAGCCCTCCAAAAATTGTTGCAATCGGTAGAAAATTTCCTTCATAAAGCAGGCCGGGTACTAATACATGCAACCGTTGCACGGCCCAAACTTGTATTGAATATGTTTCAGACCCACCCATTTTTATATTCGCAACCAAGCCTTGCTCCTGGCATATTGCATTATGCTTGGTAAAACTTAAAGACCCTGTGCTAACATGCAGCCTTTGCGCGCATTCTTTGCATGACAAACAACTTCTATTCTCGATAACAAAAATAAGTATTCCGTATGACAGACAACAAAGTGCGAGGTATGCCTGTTGTCAAGGCCCCTTTAAAAATTGGAGAAAGGGAAATATCAAGTTTCTGAATCTATGGCTTTCCTACGTTAAAAGTTCTATTCAGTTAGAAACTTGATGTATTGATTTGCTTTGTTTTCGAAAGAAAAGCGTGTTTTCATGCATGTAACTGACAGGAACTCAGGATTAAAAATATTCAATATGTCGTATTGGCATTCTCAAATCAGCTCACAAGGCCAAAAGGTTCTTTTTTGGGACTGGGGACTTCTAGGGTCTCTGAAAATGCATTGTGGGATTATTGTGCAGATGATAAGTTGTGCAGATGATAAGCGATTGGTACAGAGAAGTTCGTCATTGATTCGCCTGAATTTTGACTTTGGTCAGGCCCGCCTTTCCTATTCCTCGTTTCCCTGCCCAACCCCTGGAAGATAAAAATTTGCAAAAATCGTAATAAAATTGCCCATAGTCAAATCTATCGTTAAACTAGTTTATATTTCCAATAAGTATCTCCGTTAAATCTATGTTACGTGATTTTTACAGAGAAGCTCGTCGTTGAGTAGGCCTGAATTTCGAATTTGGTCAGGCCCGCCAGCCCCATTCTTCGTTTTCCTGCCCAACCCCCGCAAGATAAAATTTTGCAAAATCGTTATAAAACAGAGCATAGTCAAAACAAAAGTATTTGAATAACCTGATATACAGGATGTAGTCTCAACAAAAGCATTTGAATTACTTGCTATAAAGGATGTAGTCACAATAAAAGTTTTGAATTATGCAGATGACAATATATTTGCTTATTTTTCTAAAAGCATGCCTGATCTTGTAGATATTGCTCTTGATGAAAATGATAGAAATGATAGAAAATGCTCTTGAACTAAGAGATTTTTATTTACCCAAAAATGGTCCTAAAAATCATAACAGAATAAACTTACAGTGATTTGACAGCATTTATTTCTTGAAGGGCTCCTTCAGCACTTTGATTATTGTAAATATGAAATTTCGTAATTCTTTTTTAGCTCCACGGAAAACAGATAGTTCTTGAACCAAGCCTACGACAGCTGGCAATGGACATTCTTGATAGTGAAAAATCAAGTTGGCATCGGTGTCAAGAACTTGTCAATCAATCAACCTGTTTGATTAATTATTTCAAAAGTGCAACTCTTTGATAAGTGGGAAGTTTGATATGTTTTCATTGAAATGTTGTAGTGTGTCTTCTTACTACTTCTCACTCAAGAAATCACAGTGCTGTGTAGGATTACTACTATTGCTTTGGTCACTACGTAGAATTACTACTATGTAGGAGTACTACTATGTAGGATTACTACTAGTGCTGTGTAGGATTACTACTATTGCTTTGGTCACTACGTAGAATTACTACTATGTAGGATTACTACTATTGCTTTGGCGGAGATGTACGATGAAATGTTTCTTTCTGACAACCTCTTCTGTTTTTCTTTTAGATGTATTTCAGCATGTAATCTTTTTTTATAATCCATTAAGAATTTACAATACTACCGGGTGTCCCAGAAAAAAGCTAACACATTTGATCAGGGATAGCGATAAGAATTTAGCTGAAATAAATCGAACATAACTTTTAAACTAATCCTCAATAGTTAACTTGACGATATATACCTTGTTGGTTGATATTGGTGCTTTGAGAGTTGAAATAATAATCTTGAAACTTTAAATTTGCCTTCATTTCCAAACCAGAGCTTTTGGGAATGGCCTAAGGGGCAAACGCGCTGTTTAGGGGAATCTCCTCAACCATAGACATAGCGTAGTAGTTCTGAATAACGACCCCGTGCTTAGGCACACATTTGAATAGAAATTTCAAAATTGGATATTGACGAACATATCAATGAATATAGTCACCACGGAATATCCTTCTTCAGTCAAAATGCATTTATAAAAAACAACAATCCAAGCACGAGCCAGCATTTTTAATGATCTTATCATCGGACATTTGTTCCCTTGGGTACATACGATTGTATGTTTCGTAATATTTCCGAGAGAGATGCGACAAAATGCATTTTATTCAAGCAATGAAGATTGCAAGATGATGTATTCACGCCCAAGGGAACTATTTCACTGGTGAATAACTCTTATTAGTCAGATGCTATTTGAAATTTTGGTAGAATGAAGAAAGATGTCTCTTAGGGACTAAATTCGGGATTGGATCTAACGAAGAAACGACTGAGTCTATTAAATGGTGCTGCAGAGTTGGTTGAAGGTTTGGAGTGTGTTGATTTTGTTTTTGCGGACATAAACTGCAATACCGTAGCGAAACTCAAGGACGGATCATTTTTATTTTTCAACTCACTTAGAAAATTAGAAGAGAAACTAGCAGACCTAGCAGACAGTATGAGTGATGATGGATTAACATAATAACATTTCTTTTTTCTTTTGAAAATTTATCCCCGTCTTGGTAAGTGATCCCTGCCTGTCTTGAAGCTCTTGTCGCACAACAGTATTCGAGCAAAAATTGAGTGTAAATATTTGATCAACTCACGGACAAACTCACCCATTTCATATCACTTGCGTGTTCTTTTTGTGGGCAGCTTGGGTCGGGCCATGGTGCTGGGAGTTTTCTGATGCAGCATGAACATTTTCGTATTTGGCACCCCAGTTTCTTAATTTGTTTCTCAATACTTCTCACCCATACGCGTTTTTTTTNATTTCCAAAGTCATGTTAATGAAGCTATTGTTAAAGCAAGGAGAGGAATTGGGATGATAAAGTATCTTTCCAGGTATGTTTCCAGAGAGGTTCTTGATATGATATATAAGCTACATGTAAGACCACATCTCGACTACGGCGATATAATCTACCACAAATTTGACCCTGACATGCGCTTGGCCTTTACACAAAAGCTTGAACGAACGCAGTATCTTGCTGCACTAGCAGTGACTGGAACGTGGAGAGGTACAAACAGGCAGAGACTGTTTAATGAGCTAGGTTGGGAAACATTGTATGATAGAAGGTGGTATCGTAGATTGTGTCATTTCTTCTCCCTTATCAAATCTAAATCACCTGAATACTTATATAGCGAACTACCCCAAGAGCGACAATTGCAGTACAGTCTTAGAAATCCCTTTTGTTTTGAACAACCAGTCAGCAGAACGGCCCGTTTTGCTAGCACGTATTTTCATAATACATTATTCGAATGGAATTTACTCGACGATGAGACAAGAAATTCTAAATCCCTGCTTCACTTTAAAAATAAATTGCTTGCAATTGTTAGACCAATTAGAAACTCTACATACAAAATTTGCGACATTTCGGGTGTCAAGCTGTTGACAAAACTCCGTGTCCAGTTCAGTCCTCTAAATGAACATCGTTTCAAACATGCTTTTGACTGCCTCAGCCCAGTTTGTTTTTGTGGTAAAGACAATGAAAATAACAAGCACTTTCTCCTGCATTGCCCCCTATACGATGTACTTCGTAGAGATCTCTTTGACCAGCTCTCTGATGTCCCAGGACTAGATATCGCCAGTATCAATAATATAGATGATGATACTCTTTGTGATCGACTTTTGTTTGGAAATCCATCCTTAGGTACTATTGAAAATAGAGTAATACTGGATGCGACGATCTCATTTCTAAAAAATTCTGGCCGATTGGATTGATCTAGCGATGCCATATTAGCAACAGCAGTTCCCTATTAGTTTTATGTTGTGTTCTCCTTTCCTTTCTTTGTCGTCCCACATTGCTGAGGTAGATTACCAGAACAAAAACTGAAATTTGTTTTTTTCTCTCGTTTTCCTACGAGTTTAAAAGTTCAATCTTCCTTTTTAACCAGAAATCTGCCTTAGCTTTGTTGTCTTGTCTGTTTTGTGTAATGTATCGTTAATTTTGTCGTTTTTGTTCTTTGTTTTGTGTATTGAAAATTAATTTGAATTGTAAGTACCATCCATAGTGAAGACCCGGTGACTTTATGTCTTTCTTCACTATGGATGGTACAGTGTAATGTAAGTATAAATATTGTAGTTTTTAATCTTGATAGAAAAAAAAAAAAAAATATTCGGGATCCGATTGTCAAGTTCAGTTTCGGTTTTGTATTCAAATGTTGTCCTAAGCACGAGTTTTCTTGCTCGCACTTCGCTATGATTCAGGAGATTCCACAACACAGCGTGTTAACAGCTTAGGCCAAAACCCAAAAGCTCTGGTTTGGAGGAAGAGGCAAATTTGAAGTTTCAAGATTAATATTTCAACTCTCAAAGCACCAATATCAACAAACAAGGTAGCTATCTTTAAGTTAACTATTGAGGATTAGTTTTAAAATTCTATCCAATAAATTCAAGCTAAATTCTTATCGCTACCTCTGATCAAATCTGTTACCTTTTTTCTAGGACACCCGGTATACATATTACCAATTACACTACTTACTAGCTACTTTACACTACTACCAGGACTATCCCACGCGTGGTATCGTCCTAGTAGTAGTGCAGTTGACACGGTGAGCAACAACTATACAACTACGTAAAACTGCACATAACTACTACAAAAAAGAAATAAAATTTGCTTTCAAGTGTCTGGTGGTTGTGTGACTTATAACGGAGTTTGAAATCACCTTAATCAAACCGACCAGTTTTATGGATAAAACCTAGAGTTAGCCGAAGTATATTTTTATTTAGGTCATCGGGAAGGACTTATCGCCATGCAATAGAATCTGCATTAAATTTGTGTATGAAACATTGGAATACCCAAATGGTCGTAGTATTGCAAAGCCTCCAGCGAGAAGATCTCGTCATTGTGATTCAAAAAACCGGCGGTGCAACAGAAAGTGTTCCGTATCCTCGATGCCATCGTTCAAAAGACACATTGGATGTATAGTATCACTAAAATCATACTTGACTTTGTGAACGTTTAATTTACTGTGACCAACTCTAAGTTGAGTGAGATAGAACAGACCTGTTGGATCATGAATCCCAAGACAGAATTTGGAGGGAGGGGGCAGATTGTTGCTAGCATTGTTTTCTTAAAAACAAAAACAGAGGGTGCAAATCTAATTTCTGGATCAAGTTTGTTCCATTCGAATAAGCAAAGAGGATATAAGCTGGTCTGGAATTTTTCATAACTGTGTTACTACGGAGTTTTTTTTTTATCCAGATAAAATTCTTAAAATACATGTTTACTTACTCTACCTATTAATACTATACAACTATACAACACTACAGGGACGATAACACGAGGAGCAAAATATCGTGGCTACCCCATGTTCTTACATATAACAAAAACAATGAACACTACTAGGACAATGCACAAAAAGAAAACAAAGAATACTCGTAAATTAATCACCATACGCTAACTACAACATAAATTAACTTCAATGAACGTGTGCGGCATAAAGACTGTGGGAAAGGAGTTTCAGAACATTCCCCTTCTCCCCACCGAATTATATCAATTTGATCGGTGGATTAAATGCAAAAAGGAAGGGGTTCTGGTTGGAAGATTGTACCACAATCTCTCATTTCCATTAAGTATATAAATATAACGTAGCTACTCTAAATGGAAAAGAAATGAAAGAAGAAAACAAAATGTAAAGGGACCTGGTGGCGTGTAACAAAGATTAAAATGACCTCAATCAAACCGACCGGTGTTGTGGATGAAAGCTAGAATCAACTCAAGAATTTTTCTGTTAAGATCAATAGATAGGTCTTTATTGCCATACAATAAATATTGCATCAGGACCTTATTTGAAAGGTCTTTATGTCCGAATGGTCGTAATATTGCCAAAACTCCAGCGAGAAGATCACGTCGTTGCATATCAAACGAAGGGCAGAGCAACAAGAAGTGTTCAGTATCCTCAATGCCATCATTTGTAGGGCACATTGGATCTAAAGTATATCTGAAATTGTGTTGGAATTTATGCAAATTCAGTTTACTGAGACCAACCCTAAGTTGAGTAAGATGGGATAGGCCAATAGGGTCGTGAGTACCAAAGACGGGTTTTGCAAGGGGGCGGATTATTACAAGTAGCTTTTTCTTAAAAACAGCAACTGAGGGTGCAAGTCTAATCTTGGGATCAAGTTTGTTCCATTCAGAAAAGCAATTTGGATGGAAACTAGATTGAATTTTTCTGTTCTTGTCCCTATTCGTCCGACCACATCCTAGTTGCGAAAAGAATATTGCGACTGCGGAAGTGGTGGGATTGCATCCTGAGTATAACCAGGAGTCAGATTTTTATGATTTTGTAACAGAGTAAGTCGCCTACTCCACCTTCGGAGACTTAGTGATTCCCAACCAAGCTCAGCATATACCTTCTCTCGTGATGTCCCCCTCCATGCGCCTAATACAGCTAGAGCAGCAGAATATTGAACGGATACTACAGAGTGCACTGCAAGAAACTGTAGAAGTAGTGCAAGGGGCCGAACAATAATTGAAATTGCAATGAAACAGCAACAAAGCCAATACCGGTTAAGATTTGGAAAAGAATTGAAAAAGGCCTAACAGCTTTGGCCAAGGGACGCGATCTTTGAATGCATACACGGAAACGTTCTGTTGTTGCTCTCGCCATTGATTAATTTCAACCTGCATCATCAAAAAGGAATCCTCCCGCAGAGGCTACAGCGAAATACNTTTGCAAGGGGGCGGATTATTGCAAGTAGCTTTTTCTTAAGAACAGCAACTGAGGGTGCAAGTCTAATCTTGGGATCAAGTTTGTTCCATTCAGAAAAGCAATTTGGATGGAAACTAGATTGAAATTTTTCTGTTCTTGTCCCTATTCGTCCGACCACATCCTAGTTGCGAAAAGAATATTGCGACTGCGGAAGTGGTGGGATTGCATCCTGAGTATAACCAGGAGTCAGATTTTTATGATTTTGTAACAGAGTAAGTCGCCTACTCCACCTTCGGAGACTTAGTGATTCCCAATCAAGCTCAGCATATACTAGCCTGCGTGCAGACCCAAAATTCTGAAGAAGAAAGGGTCTGCGCAACTACGACCAAAAGCTTGCTACGGCGCTTTTCTGGGTTTTAGGGAAAATAATTTATGCAATCATGGGTAATTAATTTATGCGTACCTTCATCACAACAATCATGGCGGCCAAGAACAGCGGATCGACGTTAGAAGATGCGAAGTTTTCGGAAGCGATTGCAACAGCTTGCACTTTTCTAAACGTTGACAAATTTTACAGAGATCAAGAGGATGCCCTTCGCAACTTATTTAGTGGAAAAGATTTATTCATTAGTGCTCACACTGGGTATGGAAAGTCTCTTATATATCAAGCCATTCCTGTCATCGCTGATGTCCTAAATGATGATTTGGTTGGCACAAGTGTTGTTTTAGTAATAACCCCATTGATGTCACTTATGATCGACCAGGTTCAACACATAAACAAGTCATTTGGAATCTCTGCAGCTGCGATATACGATGGCCAAGATGCAGAAACTCTGAGGAACATCGAGGAAGGGGGGGTATATTCTCTTGTTTATACAACCCCGGAAGCATTCCTAGGAAACAAGCGTTGGAGGATACTGGCAAGCTCGCAGACATTCCGAGAAGATTGTGTAGCAGTGGTTGTTGATGAAGCTCATTGCCTTGTCCATTGGTAAGGAGCAAATCTTAAGCCATTGTCAGCTGCAAATTTGAAAATTTTTTCAAGTTCAGTTTGGTTGTTTTGCAAATATGAGAAAAAATTTAGTCTGCACTGGTCACCAACACTAAGTAAGGGGCACACCACACTTGACTTAGAAACATCGTACGCTTTATGCAGAAATCTATTTTTCTCAAGAAATCCCTGAAATTCACTACAAACCCTTTTGTTCTCCTTGAAATCTTGTATGCTTTTTGAGAGAGCGATACACGTATTTTTTTATAAGAAACTTAACTCTCAGATCGCCAAAAAGTTAAGAAACTCCAGTACTGGGAAAAAATTAGTTGAGAAACTATTTATTTAGTCAAGGAAATCCTTAGCATATTTTTACCTTACTTTCACTTGTTTCCTGTATCATATTACTTGGAAGGCACTTGAGTAATGTCTAAACTTTGGAAAGGCTTAAAAAAACTTCGTTTTGAAATGTTCACGAGGGCACAGGAAGTAAACATAAAGATTGTTATGGAAGTCGTAAGAAACTCGTAAGAAACTCCGAGTACTGAAAATCTGATAATTTTAAGAAACTTTAAGTGCTGGCGCAAATTCTTAGTTTCTTATAAAAACAATACATGTACACCCCTCGACAAACACAGTACAGTACTAAAACTGATGCCCACTTGCTCGTTGTTGATCATTATATCTGTTTGTGTTCTTTGTGAATTAATATTACAAAGTTAGTTAATGTAGATGTCTGATGTCGATAATTATTTTAATTTTGTTTTGTCACAGCTGTGAGAATACTGTGTACGTAATGATATATCTTATGTTATAATGTTTTATGTTGCAGGGGAAAATCAACATCACTAAAGACAGCCCCGTTTAGAAAATGGTATGCACATCTAGCTGAGCTGAAGTCATTACTGCATTATTCAACTCGTTTTGCAATTTTTACTGCCACAGCAACAAGATCTACAAAGAACACAGTCTATGACATGCTAAATTTGAATATCTTTAACACTTACGCCATTGGAAAACCACCTTTAAGAGGAAATATCAGTTACCAGTTGGCATATCTCAGTAAAGAAACACCCCTTGACTCTGTGTTTGGATCTTTGATTGAAGAACTTAAGCAAAATCGAGACAAAACTGAAAGGTGCATAATATTTTGCCAGACAAGAAAGCAGTGTGCCATAGTGTACCGCTTGTTTAATGCCACACTTGGTAGAGGAATCTTGGTTACAGACCATGCAACCAATAACCAATGCCTTGTGCATATGTTCCATGCTGGAAGCCCAGATTCTGTCAAGAATCATGTTGTCAAGGAGATGACACATGCAAAAAGTGCCCTTAGAGTTTTGATTTGCACAATAGCATTTGGGATGGGTATCGACTGCAAGGATGTTCACCGCAGTATTCATTTTGGTCCATCAAATACAGTGGAAAACCTTGTCCAGGAAACAGGCAGATTGGGAAGGGATGGATTGCAGTGTTTTTGCTACATTCTTTTCAATGGAATGTTGTCTTCCCATTGCGATGCACAGATAAAAGAGCTTTTGGGCACAGAAACCTGTCGCCGAAATACCATTGCAAAGTTGTTCCCATCAGTTTCCAATGTTCAAAAGCCAAAGGGCTGCCTGTGTTGTGATCTGTGTAGCAAAAGTTGTGATTGCTCCACACACAGCAAGATACCAATTTTGCCTTTCCAAGTTTTTATGGATCGTCAGAGATCAGTACAGCGTACACGTCATGTCTCGGAAATTAATAAATCTCTGCTATATCAAAAACTTTTGGCCTACAGGTACACTCTACTGCCAAGTAGCACTAATAAATTCATACCAGTTGGATCAACTGCCATACTGTATGAATTTGATCATTACCACATAAACCAAGTGATGAAAAAGTGTGATCATCTCTTTAACATGCAAGATATTGTTGGTAGCATTGAGCTTTGGAGAAATACACATGCTAATAATGTGTATATAGCATTAAATGGGGTATTTGGGGACATGGATCAGCCTATCTGTCCACTGTTGCTGTCCGAAGAAGATTTTGAAGACATGGAGGTTTTAGAGGATGATTGGGAGGAAATTCGGGATGACAGTTCAAGGGCAGATTTATTCGATGAGTCCAAATTTGAAGGCATTTCAAGAATGACTGAGGAGGACAGCAAAAATGAAAGTAAAGAACGTGACACTAGAAATGTTAGTGATATTATAAAAGAAGTGACAGGTAACATGATTAGCTACGGAAAATAATTCAACCAGTTTGTCAATGAGAAACACTGTATGAACATGATTCAACAACAGGTAATAATTTTCACAAATAGAGAACGTTTGCATGTACCATGAAAGCTCTTTAAAGCTCCAAAGCTGCTTAATTGATTTATGAGGCTCATGAGTGGGGCACACAAACTGGACAAAGGTATTAACTAATATACAGAATAATATATTTTTCTAAGGGAAAGGCCACATTTAGGGATGGCCAGTTGGGGTTTACTTAATGGATTTTATTTTGGGGAGTGAGCTAAAGAGAGCTTTCATGGTTGGTAGCTTTTTAATCTAATCAGAAATCCATCTATTATCGTGCACACTTTTTAAGGTGTACCTTCCTCTTGTGGTCGTTTATCCATTTATAGAATGCAGCAGCATCCAGATTTGCCAGCAAACTGTCTTTTATTCCATAGAAATGGTTGTAGCTTCTCCCATCCACACATTGTAATGCCTTTTCTTGAACCAGTTCCTTGACAATTCTTCGAAGATCTTCATTTGCAGATCTGCTAAAATGCTTTCCAGACTGCTAAAATGCTTGTAGTGTTCAAGTGCCAAGTCTAATGGAATATTTCCACCAGAGCCTGGCTTTGACTTGTAAAACCTGTTCCAAATTAACCTATGGGCAGCTTGTGGGGTGAGAAGACTGTTCACCTGAGCAATGAGATAAAATGCCTCAAGGGCATATTTTCTACTACTTGCACCATCTTCTTTCAAATAGGGGAGCATAAATTTCCAGCACCTGATGACTCTTGGACCATCACCTTCCGAGATTGCATCATAAACATTCTTGAGGAGAAGACCAACTTCCATGAAAGATGACTGGTAATTGAATACATCATATTTTGCATTATTAGGTGTTACCGTGGTAACAATCTCATTTGATGCCATCCCTTCATGTGTCATTTCATGGGCACGTCGCCTTTTCCCATCATATCGGAAAGACTTTTGGCAGGTAGGAAACCTACACATATACCTATCACCAACAGAAGGTTTTTCCAGCTCCTTAGCACCCATCCTCATTTTATCAAGGATTGCTTGGACTTTCTCATCCTTCAGAATATATTTATCTACCACTTTGGCAGCTAATGCATTCAACCATTCAACCTTTTGTTGCTTTGAGGCAGTGCCTATGTTCTCTGGTAATTTGTCTGGGCTTGGGAACTCATCGATATCATTGATTCCAAGTTCCTCCATAGCGGCTGAAACAACTCTCGCCTCTAATTCAAGAGTGAAGAACTTTTTGCAGGCACTTACATTTTTTGAAACATCTTTGGGCACATTTCTTCGATTAATTAGATTTCGGTCACTGTATAGTGTACACTTGTCATGAGAGGCAGTGGGGTGGTAGAAGTGATTGAAGATCAGCTGAAATAAGAAATAAGTTTGTTGGTTATCTCCACCAGTAATGCTTACAGTACAGGCCTTGCGCACATTAATCGTTTTCCTGCCTAGAATTCTGAAGAATTTTTAAGAATATTTAAAAATGCTTAAGAATTCTTGTTTAAAAAGATATACAGTCTTTCATATGACTCAAGAGTTCTTATCAGAATGTGAAGAATTCTTGAAAATTCTTGTCATGTTAGTGCACAAGGCCTGTATGCTGTACATTATCCACAGGGTGTGCCAGTACTCACAGAGAACATTAAAGCACTAACTTGTACAAATACGTAGCAGCTCCTGTACCCCAATTAAATCAATGAAACATTCATAAAACACTTTAATAATTTTTTGTGCACTGAATTTGTTTATCTTTACTTCCTACATAACAAATTGTTGTCTGTGTGCAACAAAGCACTTTTTATATAAAGTTCATACCTCAAGGAATTTCATGCCTCCATGGAAATCTGCAATTTCAAAGTGTACTCCTTCATGTCTTTCTGTGGCAGTGAACCCATTGGCAACTTCAAACAAACCATTTACTCCCCTTTCAACAGTTAACTGATCTCCAACAATGCCTTGCTCTGAATGTTGGATTGTTCTATTTTCCTCAAATTTTGGCACATACTCTTGAAGGTTCTTCAGTATCTTCTGCATGCCATTTGCATCATTTTCACTTTCATAGATAATACCAATAAAAGTCTGCAAGAAAAATGAAGATCAGAGTTTTTTCCTTCTGGTTATGCTAAAATTTAAAACAATATGCAGGAAAACCTAAATAAAACAAAATGTATCTGAAAGAAGATCAGGAATCTCACAAAGAGTATTTCATGAAACTGAACCTGTTTTTTTCAAGACAAGAATTGGCTGTTTGAATATGAATCTTTTTACTGGGAAATCAAATGATTTTGATCAGTTCATCAAAGTTGCTTGGATAAACAAGAAACTAAAACTTTTTTGTTTTAGTTTAATCAGAATTTTTTTCCAAAAAAGGAATGTCATTTGCGACATTTGTGGTACAACTTTTAATGTACTATGGTTGGTTAAATAGCTTTATTTGTTATTAACTGATGATCCAGAATAGAACTCTTGATTAATCCAATTGAGGTTTTCATATATATAATATTGCAAGAAACAAATTGACATTTAACAGAAATTGTCCAACTCACAGTGTCTGTTGGCTGTTTCATTTCATCTGAACACTGATGAGGAATGTGTTTCACGGCAACAGCTTTTAAACTTTCCAAAGAAGGAATGTACTCGGCAATAGTTCTGGCAACCAAACAGATGTAGTTGTGTCGCTGCTTTTTATATTCCCAATTGTTAGGGCAAAACGATCCATTTTCCACCTCTTCAAGCGAACAAATTTGCTTATCATTTGCCAGGTGGTTTCCAGAGACCCGATTTTCTGTAGAAATTAGACTGCAGTAATGTGCATCTGGGTTCTGATGATCTTCAGTCATATCATGGGTTTGTTGGTGGATGTCAATGTTATCAAGAATGAACTTCCTTCCTTTGTCAGGTGGGAACTTTGCAAATTCATTGAGATCAGCAATTGACATGGGTGCTTCCACATCACACATCACAGCTTCACTTTGATGAGAATTGCATGCTTCTTCCATTTGACTTTCTGCTTGCAGCTGTTTTCTCTTCGAAAAAATAGAGACTGTTTCTGCATCCACTCTTTGCATGTCAATTCCAAGGTCATTGAATGAACTTATAATCCTCTTTCCGATGTTCTTTTCCTCGTCATCTTGCACAGGAGTCCCAGTTCCCTGCAAGAAAGGAAAGAAGACATGATCTAGTGTATGCAACTAAAATATTTCTTTG
This sequence comes from Aurelia aurita, assembly GCA_004194415.1. Classification (NCBI taxonomy): domain Eukaryota; kingdom Metazoa; phylum Cnidaria; class Scyphozoa; order Semaeostomeae; family Ulmaridae; genus Aurelia; species Aurelia aurita. The sequence goes on from REGM01000342.1 coordinate 216,835, forward strand.
GGGAAAGATACTGCAGACTTTCTGGAATCAGGCTCAGGCTTTTAGAAGAAAATGGCAGATTTGAAATTCTTCTGAAAATACTGTAATTCTCTTGTTGAAGATTTGAAGATGTTGAAGATGGTCTGGCAAGATGCACAATTTCTGCTGCATGGAAATTATGTTAAAATGTTTAAAAGATACTGTGGTAGTATCTGATCAGCATGATATTCTGTAAAGGACCAACCATTCAATGCCAAACCATACTTGAGATTTCAAGCCTCCTATAATTTTTCCAACAGTATATCATTTTAATTTTCAAAGTTATGTATGCACCTCTACTTTCACTGGGAAATTTGACTTGAGCCTGAAATGATTTAAGAAATTACCAACCTTAGGATCACTTTTGGAGGAGGAAATTCCTGCTCCATCAGCATTAAGCGTTTTTAATTTTGAAATTGCAGTTCTCCTTTTCCCTTCATTGTCTACCATATCCAGAATATGTTTGTTGTGGTCTTTTCCAAACTCATTTAGCTTTTTGTAAAAGTATGTATGTGATGGCATCAACCTCAGAGCTTGCATACGAGCCATTCCAGCCTGAAAAGAATTAATATTACAATTGAGTGTCATGATTCATTAGAGTCTCTCTTCAAAAGTACTTTTACTGAACCTTCATTGTAGCCAAAATTTTAAGAATTCTTGTTTGAAAAAATTACAGTCTTTCATATGTCTCAAGAATTCTTATCGTAACTTGAAGAATTCTTGAAAATTCTTATGAATTCTTGTCATGCTAATGTGCCTGTACTGTACTTTATTTTCAGATGAAATATATACTGTACTAGAACTAGAACTGTACTAAATACTAGAAGAAACTTGTACTGTAGTAGTCCATTTTTGTATAAACTTGCATAATAGATTGATAACATCATTCCT
>REGM01000342.1:234163-269164 GCA_004194415.1 Aurelia aurita
ATTTCAGCGAAACCACCCCATGTTCAAGGAAAAACTGCTGAAAAATGACCCCTTTTTAGGAAATTTTGGACCAAAAACCCCCCATATGGGTGGCAGATACCCATACCCTTGACAAGTCCCCCCCCCCCCCCCCCCACCCGGGAGTGTGGTATGTCACCACTTTCATGGGCATCCAGATAGCCATCAAATATAAATTTCAAATAATCATGATAAATTTTCAGAGTTTTACACCAGGCATTTTCAGCATTGATTATATTGCATCGCTTTCCTCAAGCCCAAGAATGGAGAGGCGGGCCATGCAGGAGACTGGATGGGATATGACCTCCTACTATTCAAAATTTGGCTTTCAGTTGTTAATGAAACATGTAATAAAATGTTGTCCTTCCCTCAAAAAGCATGCATGAGATTCTATCAGAACACAAGGGTTTCTATGGATGTAAGAGATTTCATCAACAAAAAGAAAAGATGTTCAGCCAAAAGTATATCAGATATCAAAGGAGTGATACAGTCTGCCCCCTGTTTCGACCCTCACTAATTTAGGAAATTTATAATTTTGCCTGCCCATATTTTGTAGTGTGGTGCTGCCATTTAGATGTACCAAAGAAATTCAATTTTGAGAGCTAACTGTCTGTTCCTGTTCCTTAAAATGAGATCAGAGACATTGTGCAGCATGATAGTATTTTTCAATGAACATTCCAAAAGAAATTGTGCCCAGTATGACAAAACACTGAACTTTCCTTTTGCCAAACCTTGGATTATGGCATATTATGTTATGGTTCCTAAGTCCTAAACCACCAAATTTGTTTCTTCTGTTAAGCAATAGGAGTACAGACAAGGCAATAACAGAAAATAAGCAGTAATAAGTCATTTTCATTTAACACTAATGTAAATATTACGAGTTTCAAAACTTAAAGTAAAGCAAGATAAAAAACACAACATGCAGCCTTTTAATTATGCCTGATAAACAGTAAAAAATCTATTTTGTAAGTGAGAATGATCAGTCACTTCCTCAGTGTTTGGAACTTTCCAGTAATGTCAATTACCAACATTAGGCATTGAACTGTTACAAATTATATGTGCATGTTTCTTAATTAGAATCTAGATATAGAGAACTGTGGCCCATTCTTTTGCAAACTTAAGAAACTGCAGCACCCAGGTTAAAAACATGTTTGAGAAACTTACTTTAAAGGGAATCGACACGGTTAAATTGGTCTTGTGCCACTCCTATTTTTATCGGTCCAATGAGATAGATGGCGTTTTGGCAAGGTCCAATCAGATCACGCATGATCTAGTCTATTTTTAATTTGTGTGTCTTATCAATGTTGATTCCCTTTAATGTTTTGGTTTTCCACATTTAAAAAAGTTGTGACATTCTATAGTTACTGTACCACACTCACTTAAAATAAATTAGATACTATTTTCCAAAGCATTACTATTGTCATACATATGCCTACATGCAGAATTAGTGGTGAACAAATTTAAAGGGGCTGTGCAAGATTTTAGTAAACAAAGATAAAGATCAGCTAGCCAATATCATAAACTCAATGAAAAATTCCTCTCTTGATTGGCATGTGGCATATAATTTCTTCAGCCTTAGTGGCCTTTTGTGTGTTTAGGAAAAACCAAAACACATTTGAGAGTTATGGCACAGAATCCAGCTATACCTCTAAAACTGTCGATACTATGAAAAATCTGACCGCACTGGCTAATTCTGCGGAGTTCAAACATATAAAAAGAATCTTAATTTGCAATGTATCTGCATCTATTTGCCTGCATTTCGGAGAAGGTCATGAATTCTTGGAAGTTTAGCTTGTACAGCCTTTTTAACTGGAAGAGAGATGAACCAAACCATCATTCTGATTATACAATGAAAAGTAGAATCAACATCCAAGTTCCAACAGTTAAATGAACAAGTTGAATATTTGAAATGTTTTCTTGTTGCCATGCATTCCTAAATTTCAAGTCTGGATTCATGCAATTGTGCCATTCGCAAAAGAAATTCTGATCCAATTGACATGGCAAATGCAGTCCACAACCAACAACCATGCTCCAAGCACTGTTTGTTTATTCCAGACTTGTTGAACCTGGATAACAGAGAAGCTCATCAGTTTCTAAGGCAAAACAACTGCATCTATATCTAACAGTCTAAAAGGCTACAGGCAAACTTTGGTCTTGTAAGATAAACATTCACAATTAGAGATAAACAGTAAGGATACCTTGAAGTAATATGCAATCTGAAGTTCGCTTTTCCCTCTTATTTTGGTTACTAAAGATTCAGTAAGTTCGTCAGAACTCGCAGGTACAGCAAGCATCAAATGGTTATCAGCAAACCAGACCAAACCAACAAAAAGGGCCTAGCACATAATAACACGAAAGAAGAACAAATATTGCATTCAAAAACAAATTCATACCATGCAACAGCTTTTTAATATTCTCCCTGACGTCTTTTAAGCTGAATATCTCCCAATAAGCCGTAATCGATGTTTTCTTCCTGCCATCAACGCCTTCTAGCCATCAGCCATGGATGGGCAACATGGCATGCATGGGCCTAATAAAGTCATCATCGTCACCATCGTGGCGGCAATTAAACTGGCAGCAGAACTTCATTGCACTTGTTCTATGTCATCTCGTAGTCACTTGTAGCAGCTAAGGCGATTGTTACCAAATTTCTGTATCAAATCGCATTTAAACTTGCAATAATCTTCACTTTTTTATGCGACAAAATATGAACACAGCCTTTCTCGGTTTCTCCCACTCATTCACTGTGTGTGACTCGAAGGTATTGAATTGAATGAAATTTTGGGTATATCAGACTACGTCACTCGACCCAGGCTCTTTTCGCAAGACCACTGGGTAAAAACACCCAAAAAAGTGGCAGTTCCCGGCACCAAAATGAAAAAATATTGACGTCAATCGATTCAGCGATGTTTATTCTATCAGTAGACACCTTCAAACAATTTTCACTAGTAGACTTCAGTGGCACTTTAAAAATGATCACTCGTTCTTCGAATTGTGTTTTTGTAGGTGCATTTTGATTGAAGAAAGATATTCCTTGGTGACTGCATGCATTGAAATGTTTGTCAATTCTCAGCTTTCAAATTTCTATTCAAATGTGTGCCAAAGCATGGGTCCTTGTTAACAACTACTGCGCTATGTCTATGATTCAGGAGATTCCCCTAAACAGCGCGTTTGCAGATTAGGCCAAAACCCAAAATCTCTGGTTTGGAGTTGGAAACAAATTTGGACTTTCAAGATTAATATTTCAATTCTCAATAAACCAATATCAACAAACAAGGTATTTATCTTCAAGTTAACTATCAAGGATTACTTCAAAAATTGTTAGGGATTTATTCGACCTAAATTCTTNGGGGCTAGTCCCAAGACAGGCTATTTGGCATAAACTAGACCTATGGGGCTCAAATATTTTAAATTCCGAGCATCGGGCCCGGTGAGAATAGTCATCAGCGAAATGGTTCCCTTTGATGTGAAAAATCAATGATTTCTTGCAGTCTTCAGTGCTTGGATGAAATGCATTTTGTATCGTCGATCTCGGAATTATTACAAAACAAGCAATCGTATACACCCAAGGGAACTAATTTCCACGGATAAGGTCTTTAAAAATGATCACTCGTTCTTCGAATTGTGTTTTTGTAGGTGCATTTTTATTGAAGAAAGATATTCCTTGGTGACTGCATGCATTGAAATGTTTGTCAATTCTCAGCTTTCAAATTTCTATTCAAATGTGTGCCAAAGCATGGGTCCTTGTTAACAACTACTGCGCTATGTCTATGATTCAGGAGATTCCCCTAAACAGCGCGTTTGCAGATTAGGCCAAAACCCAAAATCTCTGGTTTGGAGTTGGAAACAAATTTGGACTTTCAAGATTAATATTTCAATTCTCAATAAACCAATATCAACAAACAAGGTATTTATCTTCAAGTTAACTATCAAGGATTACTTCAAAAATTGTTAGGGATTTATTCGACCTAAATTCTTGTCGCTAGCCAAGATCAAATATGTACCGTTTTTTTTTTGGGACACCCTGTAGACAATTTGATGTACTGAGCAAGATTAGAGTTCAAAAAAATTCTGAAATATGCCCTAATTCTATTTTTAGACAGGGGAACAAGTGCCTTGTGCCCCCTTCATTGATACTGTTTCATTTTTTTGCACGGAAAAACTATTAACACGAAATATGATGTGTATAGAAAGTTTGATGTAGTAAACAAGATTAGAGTTGAAAATTTGTAGCACGCCCCCAATGCTGTTCTTAGACAGGGGCTCTAGTACCCAGTCCTCTTTTACGTATACCACTCTTATTTATCGTACGGAAAAGATATTTAGCAAGAAATTTGGTCGTCACAGACAATTCAGTATCTTGGAAAGGATGAAAGTTGAAACGATTTTGAAATAAATGAAAGAAATGTCTCAAAAACACAAAAGAATATAGAAGCGAAATAAAAGAAAAAAATTCAGTGATTGGTGCATTCACGAATCTACCAGAAGTTTACATTTTTCATCAATAAAATTGTTCACGTCATATTCACTTTAATAGTTTAGACTTCCTTCGAAGAGAACTCCAAAAGAATGGAAAAGAGTAAATCAAAAGCGCCAGTTCAGGGCCCTCGCCTCGTTGATAACAGTACTTAGAGTGTTGAAAACATTGCTATTATTATTAGAAGATAATAGCAGAGAGTACACATATTAATCTCATATCCACAGGAATGTCATTCCAGCATTTTGCTCTGCAGTAATTTACTGACCTACAGTAAGACTATATTGCAGGGTAGTTTTTCTGAGTTAGGAAAATATCATTGTTCGTGACTTGCTACTGCTGTGCACCATATCGATAAACAGATTCAACTAATTCATAGAAGGAATGAAAATAAGAAGGAGATATCTTATTGACACAATCATAAACAAAACTAAGCAATTGCAATTGAAAGAAACCATGCAATTTGGAAGCTCTTCCACTTTTTATTCTCTATGCGCCTTTCGAGAAGATAGTTCAGGTTTATATGGCATTCCCATCTACTTTGAATAGGATCTTCAACATGCTGTGCTACTTTGAGTTATTGCTGATACATGGATATATTAATACTCTCGTGTCCGGAATAGCAACATTTTAAGAACATAGATTTAAAGAAAATCTACCCAGAACCACCTTATTCCAGAACCCCCGTTTATTAATTTCAAGCTTCTTGAAATGTGTAACATGTGAAATCATTTTTTCTGAATGTGATTCGAACTGGATTTCCATTTTGATAATATTTCTGTGATTCTTAACTTGTTTTTTTGTTTGTTACAATCAAAAACACTTGTTTGCTCTAATTTTAGATCCTCTTTTTGATAAGATTCAGGAAATTTCCATGCACCCCATTAATTCCAGACCGCTGTCAATTTGAATTTGAGAGTACGCAGGTGGGAAAATATGCTTTCTTTTTATTGTTAAAATTATGGAATGATTATTTCAGGGTCAGTCCAACAAACAAATACGATGTGAAGTTTAAGTTCTGCTGATACGCTGTTAAACGTTGAGACGCAGTCAAGGAAATAACTTATTTCTGTTATTGTTACAATTATGGAACAATTATTTTTGAAATAATTGTATTGCAATTTTAACCAAGAGAGCTCCTCCTTGTTGGAGAACTTTAAACCTTTTAAGGGTGCCTAATTAAAGGCCCTCTACTAGAATGGAAAACCTTTATTCTGAAGATATGCTAAACGACCTTGGTAAGAATTTTCCCACGGAATGTTATAAAAGAAGTCAATGGAGTATTCCTAATTTTAGAGTATTCCATATCTCTAAAATATGGAAACTGGAATGATGGAATGATGAAATTGTAAATATGGAATAATAAAATGATGGAATGGTAAATATGGAATGGTCAAATATTTCCAAAACTACGCACGATTTTCATGTGAAACCTTCTCAGACATGTGCAAACAGCAATTTCAAACCCCTTTAAGTTGAAATTCCAAAATTTAGAACCAGATTGGGAGAATTATGGGACATGCAGCAATGTCAACCTCATCGAGAATTAAATTTCGTGTTCAAAAACCTAAGAAGGAAGGGGGCTTTGGGGTGTACCCGAACCCGCAAACCCGCAACAAAATTTGTGAAAACCCGAAAACCCGGACGCAATGACACACTTAACCCTTTTCGCGTGCCTTGAACCAGCGCACGCAGAGATAGCTCTGCAACACTCCTTTAAGAAATTCCCTACATACAAATGCTCTTAGTGTCTTTTCCAATTATGTTAGCTCTTGAATATATGTTAGCCTTATAGTTGTTGTTATAATTTGTATGTTGAGAATTTTGAACTGAAATGAATTTGAAACTTGAAATTTAACTTGAGTCGTTCCTCAGTTTAGGTTTTCAGTTTCAAAACAATACAGGCCTTTTCACAAATTTTACTTTGAAATGTAGCTTTTAGCACAGCCTTAAATATATTTGTTACAACAGTAACAATGCTACTAAACTCCCTTGTAGTTACAGAGGAAGGTTTATTTAAGTTAGGGATAATTTCACAAGGAGGTTTGTAGGGATGGGGCAGTAGGGGCTTCATGAATGGTGGAGACAGGGAGCTGGGGGCCGTAAGCTCCCTCACATTTTGACAGAACAATTGGCAGTCTGGTACCCTGACGTTATTTTCGACTAGGGGACTGGGCTCCACGGAAGCGGTCTAAAATAACGTCTGGACAAACACCGTATCTAAGCAACCACGGTGGACTCGGTTGAGTGGCTTGTAAAAGTTGACAGACAACAGAAGACAACAGGTGCAGCGACAAATCAGTTCGGGGAGCGAAACAAAAGAGACTTTTAAAATGAGTCTAGATGCTCGGTCCTGCAAACTTTCATTTCAGGTCCCAGGTGGATGAAAACAACTGGGAAACATTTTTGAAATAATATTAGATGGTCAATTTATTGTTTCCAAGACCAAACACAGCACTCCAAATTACAATAGCATAACAAAGTGCGAGCATGCAAGGGTTTCATTTTGCCAGTTAAAAGTTTGTTGTTTTCAACCGATGTTATTCAAATGAAAAAATTGTCATTTCCATATTGTAATTCATGATAAAATTGCTGGAAGATTATACACAATTTTACATACATTTTTTGAAAGAATTTTAGCAGAGAATTTAAGGCGAAGGCCTCAAAATATATCAATAGACTTTGAATATCTTTGCTGAGACCGAGAGGAGAGAATCCGCCAAACTTTGTTTTGATAAATGTCTTTTCCAAAGACAGGACAAACGTTAACTAAACTTAAGTTATAGCCTGACGCAATCATCCTTTTCAGGTGGGTAGTTTCCGTATTTCATCTGACCATTTAGAGTACAATATTTTGTTTCTTTCATGCGACAAATAGGAACCTGTCTAGACACAAAACAAAAATTTGAAAATTTGCAAATCAAAGCAGAAAATCGCAAAGGTTTGAACCCGATTCGCAAAGAAGTTTTTAAATACAATCAAATAAATGAACTGAAATAAAGGAATCATTTTCAAGCAAGACAAAACAAGGCCGAAGTAATTTTCTTTGCAAAGATTGCTTCAGAAGAAGAACATTGGCGTGTTTGCCAGGCTCTAATTTTAGTTTGAAGAAACCATCTCGTTCATCGCCGAGAAGACATATTTTGTTGTGCATACGCTATCAGAAATTTTAATCAATTTACCCTCACCTCTTACTTTTAGCCTTCCATTTTTTGCTTTTCTTTTTCGTTGGAGACTGTATTGGAAATGTTAGTCCCAATATTAGTACATGAAAATGACGACCGTATCTTGGGATCTTGTCTCTAGGCTTAGGTGACTGAATTGGCAAAGACTTTTTGGGCCTAACCGGAGCTCTCTGCATGGAATTTTGAGGCAATAAATGAAGCTTCTTCCGTATATTCTGCAGTAATGCGAAGCTGTTTGATACTCTCATCATCGTCTGAAGATTCAAAATTACTCTCTTTATAATATTCTGCCATCTTCGCCAAGTTCTGCCGTCTTCTATCACTGATTTGTTCAAAAACTTGCATCTTACCTGCCGCAACAGAACAACAACACAGAGCCAGTTTTCCAAATAAGGTCTGATAAGCGAAATTGAGAAGTTTTTCTGGTTTTTGTCCAGCGTCAACAAAATGCTTCCCTGGCGTCCAGGACCCTCACGCGAACGCGGCCAAGTTGACGCAGTGAACCAGGCTGAACAATTGGCAATTTTATTGCTCATGACATTATTTTATTATATCTCATTGTTTGAAAAGCAATAGCCTTCCACCTGTGATCATGTCTGCCATCCTTGAGCTTAAAAGGGGGGTCACTTGGGGTATGCGTTTCCGCATTTCCGCATTTTTTCTTCCTTATTTCCGTAAATCCGCAGAAATAAATTGGGAATTTCTGCTATCTTTGATCAAAGCCTAACCCTATTTCACATGGGGTATTTTTTTGATATTTTGGCATGGGGGGGCGTTTTTGGCCCCCCTCTTTTTCTCTGAAACTACAAAGGATATAACAATGAGACTTACTTCAAGTGTTCTTTTAACAATATGCTTTTCAAATATAACAATGGCAATTACTTAGTCACGAGATTCGTTATTAGGCAACCAAAAACAAAGGAAAATTGGCAAATTTAAGGCTTCTTCACAAGAAAAATTCTATTTAATTAATTATTGGACTGATTTTTATGCAAATGGTCTTAAATAATAGAGAACACCATGTAGATAGAAAATGTATACTTTTAAGAAATTATCAGTGTCTATATTTAGAATAATTAGCATTTAATTATATCTTTTTTTGACGGACAGATTGTCGCTTCCATTTTTTCATAGTATTATTCTTATTTCCAATCTATATTGACTCAAAATGCATTAAACAAGCATGATAAAGCTAATTTGCTGCAAAATTTTCAATTCATACATTTATTTATAGGAAAAATGACGTCATAAAAACAAATGACGTCATAGATATTAAGTTTTGCTGATTAAAGGCCCCTAAAAGGCCCAAAACAGTCGATTATTTATTCGGATCGTTCAACCAAATTGCGATTAGTATCTTCCTACCAAAAACGTTTGACTCTGTAGGATTCCGTTATCAAAATTGTCTCTTCCAGAGTCACTATCGTCTTCTTGTTCTCCATCTTCGTCTGAAGAACGGTTCTAACTGATATCATCCACAGTATCGTGCAGCTGAAACCAGTGCTAGATCGCCTTCGCCTCTCACTTTATTGCCACAGTTAATATTATTCGAGCTTCGAAGTCAAACTTGCTGGCCGGTTCTACGCAACTTCTTTGTTGGAAAAATTCTGGTAATGTCCCCATCCTTTGTGTGGTAGTTTGTTCTGGCGAACAGTGGACAGGCAGTGGACCCGTAAGTTATAGCCCAATCTCGCAAAAATTGTCCTCATTTACTTACTGGCAATGGTGAGATGAAGGGAATGTCCCTTAAAGCAAGTGAATTAGATGGAATTTTGTACCAATATTTTTTCTAAAAGTGTAGTAGCCCGAATAATTGATTATCCTGTTTGCAAACTCTTTCATTGTATTGCCAGAAGCACGGGCATATCCATGCTGCGACATTTCATTTTTGATCTGCACTGTGGAGTGAGTGATATTGATAGAATACTTTCATTTGAGCTGTAGTAGGCATACAGAAGATTGTTAAGAATCAGCTGAACGGAAAAGAGGTCGAGTAAAAGTGTCCTTGGCGAGATCAGGGAAACTAAAGGATTTGCTAATGAGATAGAACAACAGAAACTTCAATTCATAGGACACATTATGAGACACAGATGCACAGAAAACGACCTACTGACAGAAATAGTATTTGAAAAAAGATCAAGAGGACGGCAGGAAACTAGAATGACAAATACAATTAAAGAGAAGCTAGGACTGACTATAACTGAAGCCATTACAGCAGCACAGCACAGGGAGAAGTGGAGGAACATTCTGTATGTCATCTGAGGATTTTAAATCATATTTTTTTCCCTTACCATGGACTGAGAAAGCAAGATACAGTCTTTCAGCGCAACTTCCAGCTTCACGATGCAACGCAAAATAATCAACAAAACTACCGGGTGTATCAGAAAAGACGGGCCAATTGCAAAGCGCCTCTGCGGTGGCGACTTGGGTTTTACAAATTTATGGTATCGATTTTTGTAATCCATAAGCTTGAACTTAAATTTTGATGTATTGCTTTTACCTATATTTGCCAATGGAATAGATTTGTTGCTCAAAGTTACCCAAATTTGTTGACCATGCGATGAAAGACGGTCTCGATTTTCTGATACAGCTCAATTCTTTAAAATTCCCATACAATAAGTTTGTTGTGATTTTTGTTTGATATTTCAGAAAAGTGATATTCTAAAAGGCTAGAATTAACTAATTTTTCCTTGCATCATTGATTTGAGCGTTCGTGATAGCATAATTGTGCCCCTAAAGAAAATGAAAACAAAACAGAACTTGTTTAGGAACATCAATTGATGGGTAGAATAAGAAAAGAGTACAGCACAGTAAGAGTGACATGCAAGATTTTTTCAATAGAGGAAGTACAAAGAGGTTATGAGTAAAACAAGCTTCAGGAACCCTACAATGCAGGCCTTGCACATATTAACATTTTTCCCTGCCTAAGAGTTCTTCACAATTCTTGGGAAAATTGTTAATATTTTATGAACTTATTGTTTGATATTTTTACATTCTTCTATACTACTCAAGAATTCTTATCATAATGTTAAAATGTGTGTGAATTCTTAAGAGTTCCTAAAGATTCTGTCCTGTTGATATGATCAAAGCCTTTACTGTATAAATTAAGACCATGGAGAATTAGGGTATAAATGTATGGAGTAGGGATCAGGGGCGGATCTAGGAAAAAATCTGAGGGGTGCTGAATAGGGAACAATGGGGGGGTCTGGGGAAATTTTTTTGATGACCACGCCCTTTACTCTCTCGGAAATGATAACCACGCCCTTTTATGGCCAGAAAATGTCTTATTTACGAATCGTAGGATTGTGTAATTTGTTGCTCAGGCTTGATATAATGAAGAAATATCTCTGAAATCAATGATAGCACTTATGTAATTGTCTATCTTTTCTACAATGAATTGTCGAAATATCCCATTGTTTGTTGAGAAAAGCTGATACAGTATGCAGAAAATTTGTCTCGCATGGTCTGATCTGCGTAGGCAGCTAATCGATTCCACAACAACACAGACAAGAGAATTCAGGCCTATGCCGAGGAACTCGCTAGCAGCCTCTGTGCTACTAAAAATTTCTAGGAATCATCCATTTTCAAGCATAAGTCATGTGAAAGCATCTGAAAGCAAAGCAAGAACCCCGATAACCCAAAAGTGAAACACAAGCCAGATTTTATATCATCTTACCGTAACATTCCACCTTTGCTTTCTCTGGTTCCTCTTCCTGCTCGAAGTTTGCAGTGCAGTTAAATTCATTTCGGAAGTTTTTGATTAACTTTTTATAATCCTTTTATTTTGCTTTATTATCTCCAATTCGAATTCCTGCCTAATGCTAACAAATATATGACACATTTGAGTTGTTTAAAACAGTAACCCAACAAATGCAACATAAGCCATTTTAGACCAGGCGGTGAAGGGGGGGGGGGTATCGTCCCCCGAAGGCGAAATTTATGAGACCACCTGGCTGTGGTCAATTTTGGGGTGCTGATTTCGAATATCGATGTTATACGGGCAATATCCAGGAACTTCAGCCTCGTTTTGGCGATTGAAGTATCGGCTGCGATTGTTATGGCCACAGCAGTTAAAGACATAGCTCAGTGTAGTGTAATCTATAAAGCTAGAGGCCCACGGTACAAATGAAGCTAGAATATCATTTAAATATATCAAAGGAGCTGCTTTGTAGTAATTTAGGCTCATTTTTTATAATAGAGCCTCGTTTTCGCGCTAAAACACTTGCTGTAAAAGGGGCGAAGTTTAGCCTTAACGCCTACTGGCGGTACATGGGCAGAACATGGGCAGTGCACGACATGAAGTTTAGCACACATAATTGATATAAATGTCCTTTGTTGGATGGGAAAACATAAACTTTACAAGGAGGTAATGACTTAGAAGCCTATATCTTTCATGTGAGAAGCAAGGAAAGAACTGAACTTTCAACGCATACATTTCAGCACGGGGCACGGTCCACCCTCTAATTTCTCGTCAGTTCCCCCTTGTTTTTTCGCCTTCACGATCATTTCGAAAATATTAACAAGCTATCCACCCCGCCCCTACTTGTTTCATTAGTGCCATTTATGTTACACTTGTTTCCCCACACTAAAAACAAACCCCCCACCCCCGCTTTGTCCGCCGGTCTACGCCACGCCTACTTCCCTAAACCAAGTTTTAAAGGGTCTCTGCATTCCGAACAGCCCATACAATAGTCTACAATTCGTTATCCTTTAGCATTATATCGTTCAACTTGTATAATATTCTTCAGTTATAGTCGAGTTTGCATCTATATGCGTACACAATTCATTGTNCGAAATTTCTTATCAAACGCATCTAAATGGCTGCGCAGGCGCAGCAAATATTTTTGAACTTGTGAATATCTTTGAACTTGCACCTATTTACAGTAGCTTACTATCCGTCTTACTATTTTAAACAATTGTACTTCATTATTATATAGTATTTGTACGGTATTTTTAACTAATGTACATATTTTGCACGTCCCATGTTTGGTTACAATCTATTTCAGTGTATGTGCACCGTTTAATCCTTATCCACTCGGTTTGCAGGGCACGGTCCACCCTCTAATTTCTCGTCAGTCCCCCCTTGTTTTTTCGCCTTCACGATCATTTCGAAAATATTAACAAGCTATCCACCCCGCCCCTACTTGTTTCATTAGTGCCATTTATGTTACACTTGTTTCCCCACACTAAAAACAAACCCCCCACCCCCGCTTTGTCCGCCGGTCTACGCCACGCCTACTTCCCTAAACCAAGTTTTAAAGGGTCTCTGCATTCCGAACAGCCCATACAATAGTCTACAATTCGTTATCCTTTAGCATTATATCGTTCAACTTGTATAATATTCTTCAGTTATAGTCGAGTTTGCATCTATATGCGTACACAATTCATTGTCTCGTCTCTGTTCACTTATCTTTAGGAGCAGGCACTCTAAGCGGGCAAAATGCGCCCAAGAGTGATCCCCATAAACGGAAAGAAGCACGCAAGATATCGACATTGAAACAAATTCTTGGCCGTAATCACAAGATAAGTAAACCTTACAACAGCAATTCCAAAAATGCTAATCGTAAAGCTTTACACAGGGAGATCAAAGAGTTTGCCCCAATCGATAATATTCACAATTTGGGGCCATATCAACCCACAACAAATGAGATCTATATTCTGAACAAAGGCCTTAGCTTCATTCCGACACCAAATAAACAAAATGATTCTTACAATGGCCTTCTTTCCTTTCTCCAACTGAAAAAAAGAATGTTAACACAATTGCATTTTTTTCGCCTGGGCAAAAAACGCAACCCACCCCCCTTTAGAACCAAGAGCCGCTGGGAGCCGCCTGAGTGTGATTACAAACCACTACATGATTTCCTTCACAACACCTATAATGAGATTGCAAAAATCTTTTCTAACAACGGTAAATCTACGGCGAATGTGACCTCAGAGGACACACAAACAATCCAAAACATCCAAAACAACCACCAAATTGTTATTAAACCAGCAGACAAAGGAGGAAAAATTGTCCTATGGCCTTCCGAAGCTTATATCTTGGAAGCCAACAGGCAACTGAGTGATGTAAAATATTACAAAGAAATTACATCTGATACCACACCTGAAGTCGCCGCCCAGGTCGAAACATTCCTCACCCACCTTAGCAATAAAGGCCTAATCGACCCTGATGAATATAGCTTCCTATCCCCCGCCCACCCTGTCCGCACCCCAGTTTTGTACCTGCTTCCTAAGATCCACAAACCAACAACGCCTACACCAGGACGCCCTATTATATCAGGGTGTGGTTCTCCCACTGAAAACCTCTCCAGATACCTAGACCACTACCTGAAACCAATTGTAAAAATGATCCCCTCCTATATACAAGATACAACACACTTTTTGCAAGAGATAATGAAACACCGCCAATCTATCAAACACGGCTCCTTTCTTGTCACTATGGACGTTTGTTCGTTGTACACAAATATACCCCATGATGAGGGCATCATGTACAACCTTCAAGCGCTCATACAATTTTATGGAGATAAACTGCCCCTACCAGCCAAACACTTGCAACAAATGTTTGTTTTTATCCTTAAACATAATTATTTCACATTTAACAAACGCCATTATCTCCAAACACATGGCACAGCAATGGGAGCCACTTTTGCCCCCAACTATGCAAACATTTTCATGGCTAACATCGAAGACATGCTAATGTCTCTCTACAATGGAGAGACTAAACCAAAACTTTGGAAAAGATTTATCGACGACATATTTTTCACATGGGAAGGAAACGAAGACTCCCTCCTAAGCTTCTTTAATGTAGCCAATTCTGTCCATGAAACTATCAAATTCGAATTCACTTATTCCAAAACCAGTGTCAATTTCCTAGACACAACAATACGGTTTGACAAAACAAATAATCTTGAAAGTACGCTCTATGTCAAACAAAATGACATCTGCACGCTCCTCCACAGTGACTCCTACCACCCCGANACCACAATTACTTAATTAAAAAGACCTTCAAAAATGAGTTTAATCTTGAAAACCACCTTGGCAACCTTAAAATAAATTTGTTACAAAGAGGCTACCACATCACAGCCATTGAACATGAATTTAACAAAGTGAAAAGTCTGTCTCAAATCGAACTTTTAAACATGCCTACCAAAAAATCTATACCCAAGACACCCAACAATAGAAGACTTTTACCATTCCTCATCCCCTACGACGACAAATCAAAATCCCTTAACAAAGTACTTAAAAAATACTGGCACATTATCGAAGAGGACCGGTTACTTAGCGGCATATGGCCCAAAAAGCCCTTCTTAGCACTTAAAAGACACACAAACTTGCGGGATATGCTTGTCCATTCTAGGTTCAATGAAGCATGATGAGACCTCAATGATGTTATCCTGCGGACAGTCCATCGGACGCGGTGGACTATAGGCGCCCACGAGAAATGAGAGTGTCCCAGTTATAAAGCCTTGAAACGCTCTTCCCGTGGTAAACTGGCTGACAATCCGCAAACGTCACCTTGTGAAATACACCTGGACAACTACGATGAAGAGCGTCAGCAGGTTGGGATTATCCTTACATTCTATTTTTCTTATTTATGCATTATGATGTTTTTTTCTCACTTTTCTGTTACTAACAAATGGTCGAGGCGATGGTAGGCTTTTTAACACCGTCTTACGGGCTCTTACTGTTACTTTCATATGCTTTTATGCTGAGCCCCTGCAAGTCCCTTTCAAGCTAGCCCTCACCGACTTCTCCAAACATTTTCGCGCCAAGATGGAAAACAACTTATTCAACAATTTAGAGGTGGATTTGCTTGGAAAAATTGAAGATCTTATCATAGCTGGTGATGATGTTGGCATTAAAAACTTTACAACAGAGCAGCTCATCAAATTAGGGAGAAACGCACCTATTGGCCGTGCTGTGGTAGAGGGCCTAGCCAAGGACGAAGCTGCTGTCTTACTCTTAACTTACCTCACATTCAGCATGATTGACTCAACCTTGAACCAGGCACAAGCATTTTCCCAGCAAGGTAACTTGTTATTTGAATAATCTTGATGATTTTGAATAACATTATCCACTGGGGTTGGGGGTTTAGCAAAGCAAAATGTTCCAAATCAATTCAGTTCAGTACTGTTGTGGTTTTAACTGCAACCTGAGATATATTACAATTATGTTCAGGGGTAGTGTTATTGCTAATGTTGGGGTATAGGAATTGAGAGTTAGGGTTCATTTACGGTTAGTGTGAGCTTGTAGTGTTGGTATTTGCATGTTAGAAGGGTTAGGGGCAGAGTTTTAATGTTAGATAGCAGAGGTGGGTTAGGTGTCATATCTCTCAGGCTGGATATTTAAACCTTTACTTAACAATTATGGTTGCAAAATAAATGTATGGGTAATGGGGGGGGCCAATGGGGCACTTCACTATCAGATCATATGGGGGTGTGCGCACCAGAAGGATTTTTATTGTGACTCAATCCCAGAATTTGCCAATATGGGTGAGATTTTGATACTCACTCGCAGAATACTAATTAATTTTTTACCTGTGGCAAAACAACTGAAGAATTATTTTTTAGCCTAAAACAGAACATTACCAGGAGTTTTTTCATTGCCTCACATTAAACATTTCCTAAAACATAACATTACCCCCCAGTTAAAGTACACATTATTCCCATATTCCCAGAATTTTCGGGCCAAAATCTGCCCCAAAACTGGCGTACATTCCTGTGTGACTGGATAGTGGAGTACCCCCTGGGAGGAAAGGGTAGTGAACAAATTCTAATTGTTCTTATAGTATTTGCCAGTTATGACTATTTTTAATGATGCTGTATTGAATAGTAAAATTATTCATACATTAATCAAAAGAATTTATCAACTTGGTGTAATTGTTCTGATAAGCTGATTTAAGCTGTAATTTATTTTGATTTAATCTGAAGTCAACTTGAATATACTTGAATAGCCATGTTGTTGGTTGAAAACTTCAGAATGAAGCTAAATTTATTTTTGTTCTTCTGGTAATATTTCTTGCATTTAAATATATATTGGGTCATAATAATTTTAACTGTTAGTTATATAAAGTGATCATACTTTGTAAAATGATGCGAGCATGAATGCATGTCATAATAATAATAATAATAATAATAATAATAATAATAATAATAATAATAATAATAATAATAATAATAATAAGAACCCCGTGGAATGAACAGTACCATGGGAGATCTAGCAAAAACTCATTATAAACTTTTCCCGAGTTTCTAATACTGTAATTGTAATAGACTTTCTTCTTATTTCGAGTTTACCGTTCTAATTAGTTATTCTAATTCGTTATTAGCAATCTACGCCACATTATTAGAAGCAGGAATTCCATGGACATTCTAAGAACTCCTAATCGAATTTATAATTCTTTCCCTTATCGTTATAGTAAATCCTTGTAATTTACACTCATTATGACTGAAGAAGATCTACATAAGATCGAAATATTTCACTAAAAAGTTCTTGTTTTTCTTGACTTTAATAATAATAACAATAATAATAATAATAATAATACAATTTATTTTCTTTATTTTCTTAGTAACCTAATTAGTAGGCTACTCAGTTCAGTTTCTTAGTAGCCTCATTATTTTTATTTGGTTTATGTAATTTTGTTATTATTCTTAGTGTCCATCCAAAGTTCTATAGAATGCCTACATTATTTTGCAACAGATCTTTCTTTCACATTTATACAGGGTTGCATCCAATGGAAACAGCTTATACAATGCCTGTTCCATAGCAATTACTGGTAAAGAAGAAATGTGTCATCTGTTGAGAGCACTTACATCAGCAGAGTTATACCTTCACTCTTATTTTTATGCATCTCGTCCCCACTTCCTAAGTGTTTTGGCAATGAGAAAACCTCTTGTGTTCTTAAAACCATGTTCAGGTCTCCTATCTCTCATGATGTGAATAAGCTGTCCAACGTGGGCGAAAATTATTCAGATAGCATTAAGCTTGAGGCCCTGAAAAACTGTCAAGACAGGAGGCAGAGCCCATTTATTTGTATTATGGCACTGTCAAGTGTAATTGGCCTGCAGGTTAACTCTTTCTTCCCAGAGTTTGGCAGAAAAAAGGCCGCAGACCATTCTTCAGTTCTCAAAAATGCTGTCCTTGAACCAAGGGAAAACCCTGATGACTTGAATGCTCCAATTAATTTGATGTCTTCACGCGAGGGCTGTTTAAATACTGACCTTAACTCTTCTTCTTATAAAGCCAACCACTTCTTTCCACTGTTTGTTATGCACCGTCAGGGTACTCTGTTGATGCTATTCATCCTCCAAAGGCAATGCATCCAAGCATATTGACCTTCCTAAGAAAGCCAACACAATATGATAGACTTGCAAGAAAGAAATCTGAACAGTCTACCCAGTGCAAGGAAGCCCCATATTTAACCCTAATCCTTGCAAATAGCCCTGCTTCTGATCTTCCTGGAACATCTGATTACCTTGAAATGCCAAATGTGGACCTTGATGATGTTGGGACCTTCTTTGACAAGCGAGATTCTTTAGATTATGATCAGAAATTTTCCATTTTGCAGAATGACAGTAGACCAGAAAAAAGCTTTATCTTCCTTTCACGCCCGATTTATGGTAAACAGCGTAAGTTCAACAATTCTTGGTTTGAAAAGCATACTTGGCTGTCCTATTCTAAAATTTTGGATGGAGCATTTTGCCTTCCCTGTGTCTCGTTTGGAAGAAGGATTGGACCAAATACATCAACACTGGATAAATTAATGAAGAGCCCCCTCACTGACTGGTCTTGTCCAAGTACCAAATTGAAAGACCATTCCAAATCTGAAATCCACAAAACCGCCTTGCTGACAATGCAGAAGTTTGTTGCTGTAAAGAAGAATAAAATTCAACCGATTAACCAAATCCAAAACAAGATTCTTGATGACACCATTTCAAAGCACAGGAAGAAGCTTGCCTCTATTGCCAAGACAGTTCTGCTGTGTGGCAAGCAAAATATCCCATTACGTGGTCACAGAGATGACTCAAAATATTATTCTTCGGAGGACTGTGAAAATTGTCAAGCACTTCTAAATTTCAGAGTAATATTATTGATGATAATATTCCTCAAGACCACTTTCAAAATGCCCCTCACAATGTCACTTACAGATCTAAAACAACCCAAAATGAGCTTATTTCCTGTTGTGCTGAAGAGATCAATGCCAAAATAATCAAAGAAATAAAGGAAAGTCATTTTTATTCAATTCTAGCTGACGAAGTAACCGATTGTCAAACAAAGAGCAAATGCCATTAGTTATACGTTATGTCGACAAAGAGGGAAACATCCATGAAAGATTTATAAAATTTGTCGAGGGCAATGTTACGATGGTGCAGGAAATATGGCTGGCAAATACAAAGGACTGGCTGTTCGTATCCTCGCAATGAACGACTTGGCCCTGTACACACACTGTGCCTCCCAAAAGCTCAATCTTTGTGTTGCAGCCTCTTGCAAAAACCAGAATGTTCGCCACATGATGCATAACATTTAAGTTATTTCAAAATTCTTTAGTAACTCCCCAAAGCGTCAGTTGCTGTTAGATGAAATGGTAAAGAAGTTTCTTTCCGATTACAACCACACAAAGCTCATAGATGTTTGTCGCACAAGATGGGTTCTTCGCATTGATGACCTGGCAAGGTTTTTAGAAATGTACGTTGCCATTGCAGAGACTCTTTTCACAATTCGGGATAATGTTGACAAAAAGTGGGATACTAAAGTGTGAAACATGTTTTTATTTACCAGGTGCAGTTTCATTCATACTACCTTATGGCAAACACAACTCACACATTCCAAAGGAAACAATTTTTCCAATAGATATCGAGGTCCGACATTTTCTGCTATCCCTAGAATCGCTAGCTCTTCTCTACTGGAAGCTCTGGTTTGGGGTCGAGAGGAAATTTTACACTTCCTGATTTATTGCTATGCAACCAATTATCCGAAAAATATCAGAGAAATATCAAAATTTAATTCATCCATTGAGGGTTAACATAAAAATAGCTTTGGGGTGATTTGGCGAAAACTCTTGGCATCAGATTTTTTCAAACTTGTATACAGTTTTTCGGGACACCCGGTAAATTTTCAATACCTTGTAAAATTCTTAGTTTTTGATAAAAAAGATGATGTGTATTACTTGTGTTACTAGGGACTTTAAGCATGAACAACGCTAACGATAACGCCAACGCTAGGAGTTACGTTATCGTTTCCGTTTTCGATCTGTATGTGCGTCATTAAGCATTATCACGAGAACGTCAGTGGTATCATGTGCTTATAACACAAGGAACCAAAGTTTTGGTTTTGGCGGGAAAATTATTCCTGGGTTATTCCTTCGCTAAATCATTTCAAAAACGTTCTAAAACTTAAACATGCCAAACTTACGCGAAGTTAGAGATGCCTTACTTACAGCTTACGATCTTGGAGCCATAGATGATGTAGAATATGCTTTGCTGTACGATCTAAACACTTAAAAAAACCTTGACATTCCTTATTTATTGGCAATATGCACCTTTTGACTTAGAAAATATGCACGAAGATGAATGCAAGGCAGAGTTCAGATTTGAAAAAGAAAATTTACACGATCTGGTTGATGTTCTACAATTAGATGACGAACAAATAATGTACAATCGATTAAAAGTAGATACAATTGAAGCAGTTTGTGTACTTTTGAAGCGTTTCGCATATCCATGCAGATACTCGGATATGGTGCCAAGATTTGCTAGGCCAGTTGCAGAGATCTGTGTCATAAACAACCACATGATGAACTTGCTTTATGATCAATGGGGTTTTCTACTGACAGACTTTAATCGTCAGCTACTTTCACCTCAAAGTCTTCAAAGATATGCCAATGCAGTGCATGCAAGAGGGGCCCCTTTGTCAAACTGTTGGGGATTTATAGATGGCACTGTTCGCCCCATATCAAGACCAGGTCGAGATCAACGAGTTTTGTACAATGGGCACAAACGAGTCCATGCAATAAAGTTTCAATCTGTTGCCACGCCTGATGGATTGGTTGCCTTGCTGCATGGCCCTTATGAAGGGAAAAGGCATGACAGTGGGATTCTTCGAGAATCAGGCCTTCTCCAGGATCTTGAGCGTCACTCTGTTTCTCCAGATGGGCAGGTGATGTGCATATATGGTGACCCTGCATATCCACTAAGACAACAGTTACAGGCTCCATTCAAGAATGCAGTTCTTACAGAAGAGCAACAGCTGTGGAATAAAAGCATGAGCTCAGTGAGGGTCAGCGTTGAATGGCTTTTTGGAGACATTATAAACTATTTTAAATTTCTGGATTTCAAAAAGAACTTAAAAGTCCAACTTAGTGCTGTAGGCAAAATGTATATTGTTGGAACAATTCTAAAAAATGCAAGAAACTGCTTATATGGTAGCACTACCTCTTCTTTTTTTTAATTAGATCCACCAAATTTAGGAAACTATTTCACAAGACTTTGATAATATTTCTATGTTGTTTTAATGTAATTTTCCCCAGTAATATATTAATATAAAATTTCACAGTAAGAAACTGCTGATATGGCAGCATTACCTCTTCTTTTTTTGAATTAAATCCACCAAATTTAGGAAACTATTTTACAAGATTTTGATGATATTTTGATGTTATTTTAATGTAATTTCTCACTGTGATATTAATAAGCTCAGTAGGCTGGGTAAATATCATTCCAAGATTTCAATAACTTATACTCTTTCTTTGCACAATATTGTGGCCTTTTTAAAGAAAATCCAAAAATATACCTTCCCCGTGTCGAAAATATACCTACTCCATTTGAATCGCTTTCTGAAACCAAAGCACAAATCAATTTCCTTAGAGCTTAGCTCAGTTGACAAATAAATCGATGGCATGTTTGTTTACAATTTTTGTTTACTATTTAAAAGATGTATTAAGGATGCTTAGGAGCAAATCACTGGATTTATTTCTTCAAAACTTGATGAATTGTAAAGGAGGATAAAACACAGCACTGGTATCTTAAGATCAACAGGATAAAATAACGAAAAGCATGTTCACAATCTTAGGCCCACATGTTCATAAGAGCTGTTCATAGTCGAGATCTTTACTTAGTTAGGCCCTTTTTGGGCTGACTTTAACTTCCGTGTTAATTTTGAGAAAATAATGATTGAAAATATGCGTAAAGGATGATATTCTTACCCATTTATCTTCAATACACTTGCAGCAGCCATATCTCAGTCTTTCCGTGAAGTTTCGTTTGATAAAAGTACAAAGAAAGTGAAGTGCGAAGTTAACGTTTACTCAGTACGTTAGGAATGAGGACCTAACGTTCCAGAACAGTCATCTAAAACTGTAACGTAGGAGGAATCTCCCTTCGCGCGTGCGCAGTATGAAAATTCCTTTGGTTAACGTTAGCGTTGGCGTTACCGTTGTGAATGCTTAAAGTCCCTACTATTGCAGTCAACGTTAGTCATCGTGTTAACAAGTTTGAATAACATTCAGCTGTTTGCGAGATAAGTCCTATCTGCCGTCTACAAGAAACTTAGTAATTGCTATCTGGAATCAATTGTGACTGCGAGCAGGAACTGATGGCTATGTACACATACTATCCCAACAAATGCACTTCAAATACGGGGTGTGCCAAAAAAGGATAAGTGTTTGAACAGTTCCTATGGAGAAGCCTTAAGTCAAAAATTGTTTATTTCAGCTTTATGATATACCGGGTGTCCCAACAAAAAGGTAACATATTTGATTAGGTCTAATGATGAGAATTTAGCTTGCATCAATTCCTAGTAATTTTTAAAGTAATCCACAATAGTTAACTTGAACATAAATACCTTGTTTCTTGATATCGGTGCACTGAGAGTTGGAATATTAATCTTGAAAGTTGAAATTTGCCTCAACCTCCAAACCAGAGCTTTTGGGTTTTGGCCTAACTGCTAACGCGCTGTTTTGGGCAATCACCCAAATTATGTCGCAACCTCGTGAAGCATCGATTTGAATAGAAATCCGAAGACTGAAAAATTACAATAATGCTACCAAAGTTAGTCACCATGGGACTTCTTTTCTCAATCTACAACAATCTCTACAACTCAATTCATATCTTTAACATAAATAGTTCATTCATCAGCGAAATGATGCCCTTGGGCATTGATGCATTTGTTACACCTTGCAACCATTCCATGAGACACATTTAAAAGAAACTCTCTCGGGATGTCTTGGCACTGGCGTCTGATCGCAATCTTTAGTTGTTCAATAGGCGTGGGCTGTCTATTTCCTTGTACATCCTAAATCTTGGTTTTGAGGTAACCCCAAAGAAAAAAAAATCTAAAATTGCCACAATAAATCTCCACGCCTTGAGATGACTTTTCCGGGAAAACGACCTTGAAGGTATTGCATGCTCTTGTTACTCGTATGAGCTGGGGCGCCATCTTGCTGCCACTACACATTCTCCAGATGTATGCCTAAAGCTGCGAACCCTCTCTGAATAACATTATACCGAATAATGCGTGGGTTTCTTCTAAAAAAAACACGTGTATTTCATATTAATGTCAGACGTTTTTTCCTCAGAAATAAATTTTTATTCCGGTAGCCTGTTTCAAAAGAGTTTCTATAAGGGGTAGTTCAAAAGGTAGAACTTCGTAATCCCTGCCAATAGACCCTTGTAAATATTCTGAGTGCCTTGTTATGAATTATTTCAAAATTAGCGTTTTCAGAGCCGATTAAATGCTGCATGCTTAGACTAGACCATCCAAATTGTGTTATTAGGGGCAATACAGCAGAGACGGGGGCTGGAAGGGCTGAAGCCCCCTCGCATTTTGACAGAACTTATTACAATCAAACAATCCTCAATCCACGTTTTAAAAATAGCAAGTGACGAACTGAGAAGTGTGGTGAGGGTTTCTCAATGACAATAACAATTTTAAATTAAAAACATAGTTTATCACTTATAGATGTCAAATGAAGATTTTGAAGCAGATGACGTAGGATGCAATGCTTTGGTAGACGCGGAATGCACATACGATGAGAGGAGCCCGGCTGCAACAAAAACCACATGTGGGCATTCCTGTGAGAAGGAAAGAGAAAAGTTGAAAGACAAAGTCTCTTCATTGTCTCATCACCTGTATTTGGTCAACCATGAGCTAGAAAGAACAATTGATAGCAATAGAGCCTTGGCAATGAGGGAGATCTTTCAAAGTGGGATCACATCTAGAGAGATAATGGAAAAGACAGAAGGAGCTGTTAATGCAAGAGCCCGAAATATTGCTGCCATCTCTACCTTGGACAACAGGCTTGAGTCAAGTGGAAAACTTGCAGAATTCGGAATTGTTTATTTGGATGAAGAGGAATTAGGAGCAAAAGAGAAATCACTAAAAATNTTTATGTAGAATATTTGTAGAGTGTCTATAAGTTTTGAACTGTAAGATTTTAAGCATTCTATTTTGTAGTACTTGGAGTCGCTTTAAGTGACTTTCTTTTGCCACTCCATAAACTTCTAAGGCGTAGCTTATTTTTGATTGCACTAAGCTAAGAAATAAGGCCTTCAAACATTCAACTGGAACCAAATGTCGCAACTTAGCGAACATTGAGCAGTATTTAACTGTGTCATCACATGAATGTGTCATCACAAGCGTTGTCCGAAGTCTCATTTTGAAACATGCAATCGAGATTGACTATGTGCTAGCACCAGTGTGTACCACTGATCAGTGTGTGGTACCAACAAAACTCTCTAATAGTTTTTTATATGGCAAGAAATAATAATAATAATAACAATGTTTATACAGGGTAACCTCTTCAACACACAAAGTGTTGTTATCAACGAGGGCCCTGAAAGAAACAGAAAGATATTTTAAGAAACTTTTAGTACTGCAAGAAACGTCTGGTACTGCGGCTGATCCAAGTTTCTTATACAAAATCGTGTACTACATAAACTTCCTTTACCTATTCAAAAATATACTTTTTTATCTAGCAAATGAAAGTACTGAATAGTTTCATTTATTTAACAGATCTGGCCCATCAGTTGAGACAACCGACGCCACCAAGAAAAAGAGTCAGATACTATGGTAATGCTTTTACTTCTGAGTTAGCTTTGCATCGCAAAGTTGCAAAAGCATCTTGCTTGCATTTGCACTCTAACCCCAACTAGAGTAGCGCACAGTGGCCGCTTTTCATTTAGAACATTTTGATTAACAATTGCCTTGCGTAATGGGACCGTTTGACGGGGACAAATTCTTTCATGTTTTCACGCCTAGGCAAAAATACTTTCTCAAGCTTTGCAAATAAGATAGTCTGCCCTCTGACTTGCTGATTAAATTATTATTCATTCTCTTTTGAATTGTACCTAACAGTTTGCTGGGACCAGTTTCAGACAAAAATATTGAGCAAATGGCTCTGCTGCTAAGCGCGTTTTGAAATTCTATATCACATGACAACTTTTAAACTATTAGGTTTAGGATNGACGCCACCAAGAAAAAGAGTCAGATACTATGGTAATGCTTTTACTTCTGAGTTAGCTTTGCATCGCAAAGTTGCAAAAGCATCTTGCTTGCATTTGCACTCTAACCCCAACTAGAGTAGCGCACAGTGGCCGCTTTTCATTTAGAACATTTTGATTAACAATTGCCTTGCGTAATGGGACCGTTTGACGGGGACAAATTCTTTCATGTTTTCACGCCTAGGCAAAAATACTTTCTCAAGCTTTGCAAATAAGATAGTCTGCCCTCTGACTTGCTGATTAAATTATTATTCATTCTCTTTTGAATTGTACCTAACAGTTTGCTGGGACCAGTTTCAGACAAAAATATTGAGCAAATGGCTCTGCTGCTAAGCGCGTTTTGAAATTCTATATCACATGACAACTTTTAAACTATTAGGTTTAGGATTTTGATTAAATTTTAACAGGGCAATCAAAAGCATCATGCGGGGATCATGCGTCCAACCTTAAGCAAGCAAGTGGTTGTTGCGTTTGATAAACAGAGGTTGGAATAACCTTAGTAGGTTTAGAATGTATTGATATGTGCGATCCTCTACAGCATGCTAACAAAATAGTTCATTTGATCATGATCATGCTTTTTTAATTGCAGATCGAACTTCAAACAATCATAGGAGTCGCGCAACAACAGCAGTTGTTGCGCCATCAGGTAACTTTGATGATGATGGGGGCGAAGCTGGCAGCGATTCACTTGACTGTCCAGAAGCGAGGTCAGAGGCGCCAACAATTGACTTCTCGCCAGATACTCCTGTGATGGGTCAGGGAATTCAATTTGTGCATTTTGACGAGCTGCCCGAAGTTTTGCAAGTTACAGATTCGCAGCAAATAGCCGAAGGATCGCAACTTGCAGATTTCGAGCAGCTCAGTGCAGATTCGCAAATGGACTTCTCACCCATTCCAAGACCTTCTGGTGTTGGGTCAAATGGTGTCGCCTATGATTCCCATGGTTTTGAGCAGGAAAGTGAAGACCATTTCCATGATCTGCCAGCTTCGCAAGCATCCAACGCATCTTCTCGCTCACGTGGGTTTGGAATAGGTTGCCATGAGCCAAAGAACAGATACTTGGCTTCTCTGAAGCACTCTGCTACAGCCACAGTGGACACCTGTTCCAAGCTAAAAAAGGAAGCACAGCAGGGCCACGTTTTTAGTATACCTCCACCGGTTTCCGTGGACACCATGTTTCAACTGGAATTGTCATCCTTGGAGAGCGTGGACGAAATTCTTATTCCGGAGGGAGTTGACGTCGCGAAGTGCTCCTGGGATGAAACAACGAATGCAGACTTAGAGGTAATAGTCAATGCATTGAATTATTCTAATTGTGTCCAAAACGAAGTTTATTGGAGAATCGGTCGCTTTATTTGCAGATCATCCGCTGTGGCGACAAGAGATGACAAAGCGGCCGACTTAGCCAAGAGGCTTCAGGAGAAAAAGGTGGATTTATACAGGCAGTTGTTGCAGGGGTGCCATTGCGACAGGTGTCTTAGCGTGGATCCGGAACGGCCCATCGAGGGCCTTCACTGCTGTCGCATCGATTCACGTGCGAGGCAATTGCATGCTCGCTATACGAATACCAGCCAACGATCCCTTGTTCGTATGGCGAGTATTGGTGCGGAGCTCGGCCCAGCTCCCCAAAAGCTGGGTTACACCAGGCTAACCATGTCTCCAACTGTGTTTTTGGAATCTGCGCAGAGCTTTCTGCCACGCTACCTAAATGACATAGCTATCGGACCTTCCCTTCCAGTTCCGGGTGTTCTACTCTACGATTTTCCTGCAGATGATGAGGTCTGGGTGGTAGATGTTCCATTGAACAAAATCTACTTTCCTGATGCTGATGGTATGCAGGTTGATTGTATCGAGGAACGTTTATTCGTTCAACTTTTTGGCAGCCCTAAGGCAGAGTTTCGCTTTGAAGGCATTGATGCACCAGAGATGGACACCACCATTCGCTACCTCAAAGGGAAGGGTGACCGAAAAAGCTCATTTGAACCTTGTATCGGTCATAATTCCCTGCGATTTCTTCGAAGAATCCTTGACAATGCATCATTTGACAAGGTGAGAATCATACCTCGCCTTGATTCCCAAAGACGCGTTGACAAGGGGTTTTATGGTCGGTTCATCGTCCGTGTTCTTTTCAAAGAACATGGAGGTGCATCTTGGGTCGATCTCGGAGAGAGACTTCTCCTTAGGGGTATGGCTTTCGTGTACCCCATATTTGGAATTCCAAGAAGGTACGCGAAAGCCACGAAAACAGCACAGGATGAAAAAAGGGGCCTCTTCGAACACCCACAAGAAGTTCTAAGAGCAATTCGTCCATGGGACTGCAGGGAGAGGAAACGTGCGTATGCGGCGACAAGGGAGGAAGAGACATTGGACGTGATGTTAGATACTCCAAACCAACATGGAATGATGTGTCAAATATCACGTCCTTCTGCTCTCGCCAATGAGCTTATCGTCGCGGAAAAGAAACTGCGGGTGATGGAAAGTGGGTTGGCAGGTGCTGGGGAAGGATTGTTTTTAGAACCTCAAGAAGAGGAGATCCCAGTGGGGACACGGTTATGCCTTTATATGGACAAACTCGTTGATGTTCCATCTCCTTCCTCTTCTAGTGATTATGCCATTGATGTCGAGGTAAGAAAGATGATCGGCACAGCAGATGCTGAGGAATATCATGACATTTTCCTTGGCCCGAAATGTAACGACAAATCTTTTGTCGATACAATTCTGTCCATGGACTACAATTTGCCGGAAGGTCGTTCCACGAGAGGTATAAGGAATTTAAACCCTACTACTATCGACCACATGTTTCATGACAAACACTTCCAAAATTCTTCCAGCAACTGCAGATTTTACATCTCTCTTCAGTCTATGCCTTATACTTTTCTGGTAACGACCAAGCCTCTTCCAGCAAATAGAAGGACGGAGCTCTTTGTACCTTATGGCCTGCATGAGTATTGGATTGCTAAGTTACAGAAAGCTCTCAAGGCTGGACCTGACTTTGCAAATGACTTTGAAGAACGGCTGCATAGCATCGCTGTTAAACTTAGAGACTGTAGTGCCCATAGTGTGGTGTGTAGGGAGGCATTTTCTTCGTAAACTGTGGCACTCGTTCGTAAAGTTTCATAGCCATGGTTAAGTAATTGTGCTATTCTACTATTCCATTTTGACGTACTGTTTAGGTTGACGTAACAAACAGACGAGAAAACAAACAAGTAGGTATTACTCGTGATCAATTGTCACCTTAACTTACCTGGCCTACCTGTTTACCGTTGCTCTTTTAAAGCACGAGGTATCACACGTCTATAATGAAGGTTCCTCATCCGCTAAGGGATGAAATGACCACTCCTTTCATACGATGATGCTTTGTTTCGCAATTTCATCATTAACTGAGTTTCCTTGATAAATAATGACATGAAATCCACGTAATGAAACGAGGAAAACCTTCCTATNTAATTGTGCTATTCTACTATTCCATTTTGACGTACTGTTTAGGTTGACGTAACAAACAGACGAGAAAACAAACAAGTAGGTATTACTCGTGATCAATTGTCACCTTAACTTACCTGGCCTACCTGTTTACCGTTGCTCTTTTAAAGCACGAGGTATCACACGTCTATAATGAAGGTTCCTCATCCGCTAAGGGATGAAATGACCACTCCTTTCATACGATGATGCTTTGTTTCGCAATTTCATCATTAACTGAGTTTCCTTGATAAATAATGACATGAAATCCACGTAATGAAACGAGGAAAACCTTCCTATGTTTCACTTTGGGTTATGTTTCAGAGGTTAACACGATGATTTCCAGCCGTTCTCATTTACATGCTGAGCTTATTTTCAACTTTCTTGTTATTTCCTACTTCAATTGTTGTTATCGTTGTAAACAACCATGCAACCATTTGCTTGACGAAACAAAATCATAAAAAACCACCTCATCAAACGTCAAATTATCTGAAACAGAGTCCTAATTTGTCCAAAGTCATTTGCAATCAGGTCTCCTTGGGTATAGGAGACTGAATTTATTTTGTGTAAAATGGCTATGTGAAGATCTAGTACTTCTTTTGGTAATTGCCGTACACTTTTGTTAAGCTTTTATTTAATACTGGTGACCACATACAAATTCTTAGCAGAAACGATTAGAGATTGTTGGAAATAACGATTGTACATTCACCATTCCGATTTCAAGTATTTGACTTTTGCCAAATGCTGGTCACTTCAAATTTACAAATATACCGTAAAAATGCAAAAGGCTACAATTTTGTAAAAAATTGTAAAGAAATAATTTTTGCTAAATAAGCACGGCAAAAATCATTTATCAATAACCAAAGAATGATAACCAATGGAAAGTTGGACCATTTTACACAAATATAAATTGTTTACCTATACTGTCCTTACTCTACAACTTTGCCAATAAATCAGACATTTATAATGCACAGCTATGAGCCGTGTCTTCTGCGCAAACGGTTATCCTATCTCTTATCACCTGTCGGTTGGAATACCACAAATGTTAGATGTGCAAGTTGATATCTATCAAACAATCGAGCAAACTGCTCATAATTTATGTCAGAAACAGTGAACACGGTTTGTTTGCAAATTTATTTTGATAACTGTAACTGTAAATGTCTGATTTATCGGTAAAGAGACATTTACACTGGTAGTAGTTTGACCAAACTAACTTTTGAGATAAGCAACACTTTTCCCATCACTGAAAAATCTTTTGCCCAAAATGGTATAAGTCGAGGGGTGTGTTCCTCTTAAAAGCGTATCGGCCTTTGNCGATTAGAGATTGTTGGAAATAACGATTGTACATTCACCATTCCGATTTCAAGTATTTGACTTTTGCCAAATGCTGGTCACTTCAAATTTACAAATATACCGTAAAAATGCAAAAGGCTACAATTTTGTAAAAAATTGTAAAGAAATAATTTTTGCTAAATAAGCACGGCAAAAATCATTTATCAATAACCAAAGAATGATAACCAATGGAAAGTTGGACCATTTTACACAAATATAAATTGTTTACCTATACTGTCCTTACTCTACAACTTTGCCAATAAATCAGACATTTATAATGCACAGCTATGAGCCGTGTCTTCTGCGCAAACGGTTATCCCATCTCTTATCACCTGTTGGTTGGAGTACCACAAATGTTAGATGTGCAAGTTGATATCTATCAAACAATCGAGCAAACTACTCATAATTTATGTCAGAAACAGTGAACACGGTAACTGTAAATGTCTGATTTATCGGTAAAGAGACATTTACACTGGTAGTAGTTTGACCAAACTAACTTTTGAAATAAGCAACACTTTTCCCATCACTGAAAAATCTTTTGCCCAAAATGGTATAAGTCGAGGGGTGTGTTCCTCTTAAAAAGCGTATCGGCCTTTGAAAACAATATGATTTTAGGGGACTTTTATGAAGTGATTTGTGAACACACTAATTTTCTTTAAAATTAAGAAGCTCAACTAGAAGCGATCAGAGTCCAATTTGAGGTTAGGAAACTTTCTCAGCTTTTACTTATCAGTTGCGAAATGCTTCAAGAGGGCGGTAGAAGGCAGCTGCAGATTGGGGGGCTTTTGTTCTCAAAACAATAGGGCAAAATAGATCTAATTTAAATAGAACCCTTGTTTTCAAAATTATTGGGGGGCACGAGCCCCCCTACCCCCCGCTTCCTACGGGCCTGGTTTCAAACAACAGGTGCATTACTAACCTAAATAATGTTAATTCTCTAGTCTGAAGAATTCAGTTTTGCGAAAATCGAGAAACTCTGCAAGAAACTTTTACTATACGATTGGGCCAAAAGTTAATAAACCGCACTACAAAGTTCAATGTAAAGTTTCTTATAAAAAACTTTCAAACTTTTTTCAAACTTGGAAATAAACCGCGTACGGGTTCTGTGTTTTTCATTAATTCAAATTACAAATCAAACTTAATTAACAGAAAGAGTCGAAGTTAAATTGGTCAAACTACTTCATGTGTAATACCACTTATTCCTCGGCATCTGCTGTGCATGCATTGCTTTTATAAGGAAGTAACTATGCAAATGCAGTACTCGTAAGAAACTCAAGCTATGAAATAGAGAAAACGCAAACGTTATGGATATAAAACAGCTAACTCTGAAGTAAAGAATGATTGAACAAGTGAAGTAGCGAATGATATTTCGAATTGCACTTTCGTCTTATCACGCTGAAATTCTTTCTGGTCTGAAACTATGCTATCTGATGGGACAGACGTTCCCAGTAAAAAAGATTATCTAATGGAATAGTAGTCGCCTCTGGCTTGATATCAAGCGACTTGAAGCTCTTGGAGGAAAAGCATTTGATAAATAATTTGATGAATTTGAACAAAAGCTACTTTGAATACACGATTATTTTATCGCGGCAAGTCTTCGGCCTTATGAAAAGGGCTATTCCAAAATGAAGCCAATAATTCGTTGGTCAATTGAAACGAATAAATGCACAAATAACGCGAGTACTAAGGTCATAGTAAACTTTCTCCTGAAAGCAATGCAGGCAGTACAACTTAGTATAACCAGTGCCAGCTAAGTCGCGCGCACACGGCCTTTGATCCCAATACCAAGGACAACTACTGCATAGTAGAAAGCAATATGCATGGTACTTTTATAATATTTTTGCAATGTATCGGAAAGAGTTAGAAAAACCTGCAAGTATGCAATCCTTGTTCACATTGTTAGCAAGTTAAATTTGAGGTGCTGAAGAAATGTAACTAAAACTATTGCACTGTAATTGGTATTAGAGTCATGGCCAGTGTGTCGCACAATTTGAGCTCAGGCGTTGCGTTATAAAAGGAGTGTGTGCTACTTCGATCACTACTTGTATCTCGGTTGGTTTTACTGCAAGAAGAAGATGCAACTGAAGCAGAAGGACAGGCAAATAATGATGTTGGAGATGGAAATAGTGTCTGAAGAATGGAGACAATCCTGGTCAGAAAGTGCTTCATCCTATCTTCCAGGTAAGACCATGATCTTTCCAAAACCTTTTTGAACACATCGTACAACTTCGTAAAGAAAATATAACAACGCTTCAGTTTTTGAAAATCTACTAATAACTATTAAGAACAATAACTGGCTCTCCTCTATAACAATTTGAATTAAATGAAGACTTTTGGGAACATAGAACACTTGTTTAACGTTTATCTTTTGATTCATCAGGGGCTGTTTGCGAAGTGGTAGAACAACTGTCAGTCCGAAACTGATTGATTTTTTTCTGTAATTTAGCAAATAGCCAAGCAGCAAAATCTAATCGCGTGAGAACAAACAGTGCAACAAGACTAACTTTGACGTTCATACTTGGCCTTAATTGAGACAAAAAAATTCTTGTCAGATGGACAACTGATCAACAATTTTGCAAACAGCCTAATTCATCATCGTTAATAAGGACATAAATATTATTATTACTAGCTCGAAACATCATCGAAAAGAGTGTCGTAAAAAGGAGTTTGTAATTAAACTCGTATTGATAGTTTGTTATCACCATTTATCATATCTACCATCGATTTCTATTTTAGCATTTTGTGCGTCTGAGGACATGGAATTAAAGTCAATTAATCGTTTTTCAGCCTTCTTTTCACATCAGTTAGCAAGTCCCGGTCCGTAGGAAGCATCTTACACTTGTCGGGCACGACACTTTTTCATTAAGCTAAAAGGGGCACTTCCAGAAACAAAAAAGGCTCTTTTTTTAGTGCAAAACCTTGGTTCCTACGTTCCTGGCAAGTCGAGCATACAGTCAAGCTTGCATAAGTCGGATCGCTTCATACATGGGAAAACGATCTACGATAAGGGCAGATAGCACTGATAGTGTCAATTTTGTTTGAAATGTTTCCAATTTACAAAATATATGGTATGCGCTATTCCAAGTTTTGCACAGTTAAATATATTTTAAATAAACCAAAAGAAAAGTAATCGCTATCAATATGTTTGTACAAAGTAAAACCTTAAAGATTTGCTGTTCTTTCTAGGGGTCG
This sequence comes from Aurelia aurita, assembly GCA_004194415.1. Lineage (NCBI taxonomy): Eukaryota > Metazoa > Cnidaria > Scyphozoa > Semaeostomeae > Ulmaridae > Aurelia > Aurelia aurita. Next base: position 267,313 of record REGM01000342.1, read on the forward strand.
TGCTTCGGGAAGGATGCAAATTTTGTAGAAATTCTTTCAGTTTCCTTTTGTACGTGGTTATCCTCAGTCCAATTTGCAATGAGATTTCGTTCCATGTTTTTGCATCAGCATAGAAAAAACTTCTTTATATGATTTCTTGTTGTATCGTAGTTGTACATACTACGATAACAGCTTTGTCTGATAGAATTAAAGTAAGCATCCTTCAATTGATTTTGTGCAAATTTATGTTCGATTGCTGTTTCACAGTAAGATATATAGCAACAGCTGTTGTCAGTGGTTCATATGTATGTCATTTTGATTCTGAATACGCGTCGTACGTTGTATTTGTATCTCAAGAATGATGTCATATGCGACAGTCCACGAAATCAACAATATTCAGGCCCCGTTTACACGAGACCGTTTTCATTTTATATTGGATTGACCTTCTGTTTACACGAGAACGCACCAATCCGATATGCTTCATACCGTTTTCGCGTTTTCAAATGAAAACGCTCTGAAAGTGGCGTGAAACGAATCTGATATGAAATGAAAATGGTATCGCGTAAGCAGAAACATTTTCATACCGGATTGCCACCCCCAATCCGATACGAAATTAAAACGGTATCCTGTAAACGGGGCCCGAATCTCCACATAGCAATTTTGCTTTTTCAAAGATATAATCAGACATCAATTTGTAGAAAGCGTTAACCTTTTTGTATCTTAATCATCCCAAGGAAAGATCTGTCTTGTTCGTCCACATATAGGTGCAACGTTTTATATGTTTCTTTCTCAACAAATAAAACGAATCATCCTTCAGGCAGTTCGCCTTAATCCTATATCGGTGAAAGAGACGGATCTTTTGGAAAATTGGGTTTTATTCCTAATGATAATAAAATGTTGTAATGCTAGTTTCGTAGCGATGTTAACTGAATAAAAGTTTAGAACAATCCAAGAATTTGGGACGAAAGTAAAGAGAAGAAGATGCTCGCAGAAAAAAACAACATTGTAACAAGATCATGACAAATACCATAGGAATGACAATTGGCAATTAGGTAAGTTATAACGATTTGTTATGATATAGAGCAAGCTCGATCTTAACAGGTTTCTTCAATATGGGCAAACTCGTTGATGGTCTATGTACTTCCTCTTCAGGTGATTATGCAATCGATGTAGAGGTAAGAGTGATGATCGGCACAGCAGATGCTGAGAAATATCATGACATTTTCCTTGGCCAGAAATGTAACGACAAATCTTTTTTCGATACAATTCTGTCCATGGACTACAATTTGCCGGAGGTCGTTCCACGAGAGGTATAAGGAATTTAAACCCGACCACATGTTTCATGACAAAAACATTCAAAATTCCTCCAGCAACTGCCGATTTTACATCTCTCTCCAGTCTATGCCTTATACTTTCTCTGTGTACCTTATGGCCTGCATGAGAATTGGGTTGCTATGTTACAGAAAGCTCTCAAGGCTGAACCTGACTTTGCAAATGACTTTGAAGAACGTCTGCATAGCATCGCTGTTAAACTTAAAGACTGTAGTGTAAATAGTGTGGTGTGTAGGGAGCCATTTTCTTCGTAAACTGTGGCACATGTTCGTAAAGTTTCATAGCCATGGTTAACTGATTGCGTTGTTCTACTATTCCATTTTGACGTACTGTTTAGGTTTCTTTGTGTTTTGTTGCAGATCGTCACTGAATGATGCTGTAAGGAATAAGAAGAAAAGCAATTAAGAATCAATTGGGTTGTACAGAACATGCCTCTTTTTAAAGTGATACCACGAATACTGCAATTAATGACGTTGCGAGTGCTGTTATTAAACTATTAAACAGAGTGCCAGTCAAGATAATAACAGTTGCGGTAAGCTGT
>REGM01000343.1:15516-97779 GCA_004194415.1 Aurelia aurita
CCATGCTTTCTTATAAGATTCAGGACAAGGCCGCTAAGGGGTGGAGGAGGGAGGGGTCAAAAGTTAACGGCCAAATGCCGCTGAAAATATGAAAATCGAATGTCGACAGCTCCTTATCAGTCTACCAGGCACCCTTATAACTCAACCAATTCGAAGAAATCAAGCAAAAGAGATATAGCGAATAAGTCTTTCAAGTAAATGTGTGCAAATGAAGGTGTGAGTTTAAAGTTGTGAGAAAGGAGTTTGTGGGCTGAAGAAACTAACTAGAAAAAGGAAATGAAAATTTGAAAGAAACAAAAAGGAACTAGCTACAGACATCGCCACATACCATAACCTGTTCGTGCAGGTAGAGAAGAGCTTTGCGATGCAGAGGGTGATGAAGATGAGGGTGTACCTCTGTTTGCTAATACAGGAAAATCCAAGTCAAAACTGCTGATGCCAGTGCCAATTGGTTGATTTAAACTGTCTGATGAACCTGTCAAGGGAAATCACTGAGTTTACAAGCAGTACTGTAAACGCTCTATTTAGCCACCTCTCTCAATTAAGCCCCCCTCTCTAATAACCCCCTCCCACCCTCCCTTCTAAGCCAAACATTCTAAAATTAGCCCCTCTTTCTATCAACCCCCCCCCCGCCCCACCACTTATATCAAATGCCAGATATTACCAAACATTTTTCATTTATTTAGCTAAAACAAAATTGGATGTTAATTTTGATATGGTTTGGGATAAAAACAGCGTTAAGTTTCTGTATTCGACTCGCAAAATTGTACGTTGATTCCACATAATATGAGGTAAAAGACCTGAAAAGCTATCATTTATAGCCTTTTCCTTTGTGGATGAGCCTCCGTCTATAAGCCACCCTCTCTTTTAAGCCCCCTTTTCAATCTCCGAAATTAAATAAGCCCCTCGGGGGCTTGATAGAGCTTTTTACGGTATCTTATAAGCAAACAAACACACAGGGGTAAACATTCTTCACAAGAATCCATCAAAAATTCCTGTGCCATTCTTCTTCCCTGCCTCTTTCTTTAGCTGATGTGTATAGAAACTTCGCCAACTACATTTTCTTTCCCAAATAGAATATTGCAGTATTGTGAAGAATATTTACCGCTGCAGACACAATAAATTTTAGCTCTAGTAAACTTCTTATACAGGAAAATCAAAATCAGTGCTGCTGATTTCAGAGAAAATAGCTTATTTTAAACTGTCAAGGGAAATCACTGAGTTCATAAATATGTGGCATCTAGGGGGCTGAGAAGCAGGCCATGGAAGCAGGGCATGGAAATTTGTCTTCCTTCCTGTCACTGGTCATCAGAGGCCGATAAAGTGTGGGAACAGGGGAACGCCGTTCCCAGGAAATTTTTGGCAAGATTTTTAGGCCGCAGGAAATCTTTTGAAAAACAGGCTAAATTTTTATGCTGCCGTCAAAACACAAGAACCTGTGATGATTGTTATCTAGAAAACAAAATTGAATTGCTGAAGTAACTTTAATTAAGCAGAATCTTGACAAAGAGGCTTGTATTTAGAATTTGAAAAAAGATTTGTCGTTATAAGTAAAAGATTTCGTCCAGGTCAACCTATCATCGAGCTTTTCAGTTGCATTGTTTAAACTTTATGTTGTTGGTTTATGAACATGTTAAATTTCTCCAAGTAACATGTGGACTATATTCTATTTACAACTTGCGCGAACTACGCTGTACAATCCACTAAATCAATGTCAAATCATAAACATTTTGCAGGTAGTTTTGACGAATTTTTTGCCGTTCCCAGGAAGAAAGACATTTTATCGGCCTCTGCATTTTGATGTATCGTATTGGGATTCATGTTTTAAGGTGTTGTGGCGCAGTGGTGCTCTGACTTTGCAGCCAGAACAGTCAGGTGGACAGAGTTCGAGCCCACCACTTGAGCATCACGACAAGGGGTCGCGGACTAGATTAGGTCTTCTAGACTTCTGCGATCCCAGCGCTTGGCGCTAAAGACTGCCACTTCACATTCATCTTTTAATCAAAAATAGCAATAGATTATTAATGATTTTGAAATATGAAATCATCCTTTCTGTAGAAGTTTTTTTTAAAGAACTGCTAAGAACCATACCTTGACAGTTATTTTTGTTGATATTAGTTTCCTTTCTTTTGATCATTTTTTGTAATTTCCCTTTCCAGTCTAAGCAGTTTATCTTCGAGTAGTGGATTCTCAGGGTTTGGTGCAAGATCCTTGTCATCTTCGGTAAGTCAAAATTGCATAGTACTTTGTTACTTTTTTGACTCTTCACTCGAATACTCATTTAATTTCTACCTATCATTGAATGCCCTCTGGCATAAAAACAAAGTACACATCCTGTAGAAAACTTGACCTCATCGTTTGACATCATCTGTTACCCATCGACGAACATCGAGGACACTTTAACAGATGCTTGTTTGAGAAACCATATTCTGAAATCAGATTTTATCGAAATTTCTCGTCTTTTTCAAGCATTTTGGAAAACATTTTCCAAGAAAAAATGTAATTTCCCAGAACTGTAGAATGGCATAGCCGAGTTAGCGAAGTAAATTTTCGTATCTGTGTGTTAGCCTTCCCAGTGAGAATTTCCGAGCTTGAATCAAGGCACGATTCGTGGATATTGGCTGGTAATTGATGAACATACATCACGGCAAATGCCCAGAATTTTCTTACTCATGCGGTAGGACAGCCTTACCAAGTAATGAACCTTATGAATGCAGTAGTTAAACTACATTTTGCATTTTCCAGATTCCATACTGGTCAGTATAAACGACACGAGTTTTGATACATTCGTTTTTTGCAGGGTGGATTACTGGGTCAACTGCAAAATGTTACGGCGGGTCAATTGGCAACGTCATTACAATCAACGATTGGCTCAGGATTATTTGGAGGTAGGTTTATGGCCCAATACGGGGTGCCGCAAGAGGGGTCCTAGGGTCCCAAAGGGTGGGTTGCAAAAAATCAGGTTTCAAGAAAGGGTCCTAACTTTGTATTTGAATTTTTCCTATATTTTAAAAGGGTTAATAGTGTTTTAAACATATATTAACTCATTTTTGAATCTTGAAAACGTTAAAATATCAATTTTTTTGCAATAAGTTTTTTAAGTGCCAAGACATTTAACGCATACCCTAGATACCATAGATTTGTTAGCTCGATGACTTCCCTGGACTGGTTTATCTGACAATTTAAGTAAACCAATTGGCACTGGAATCAGTAGCTTGGATTGTATTTACCTATATTAAAATAATTATAATTTAGTCGAGCAAAAGTGGCTAATCTAGGTTGCCAATGTGTGCTTTGATGTTTCCTCTGTGTTTTGTGTTTAAATACAAAATATTACAAATTAAATATTAATAATATAGATTGCTGTCTTTCGAGTCCAGTTTTCTGCTTAAAGGGAGTACAAAGACCAGCATGCTTTGCGCACAGTCAGCGACTTGCTCTGCACAGCTTCCAGAATAACTGACTGTACGAAATTCACAAAAACAAAAACAAACGATGGCAAAGGCTGCTGGTCTTTGTACTCCCTTTAAGGCACTGGATGTTCAATTCTTTTTTCACAGTTTTCATTTCTCGCAGGGTATGAGAGTATTATTTATGACCAGCAGAGGCCGAGAAAATTTCTTTCTTCCTGGGAACGGCGAAAGATTCGTCAAAACTACCTGCAAAATGTTTATGATTTGACATTGATTTAGTGGATTGTACAGTGTAGTTCGCGCAAGTTGTAAATAGAATATAGTCCACATGTTACTTGGAGAAATTTAACATGTTCATAAACCAACAACTTAAAGTTTAAACAATGCAACTGAAAAGCTCGATGATAGGTTGACCTGGACGAAATCTTTTACTTATAACGACAAATCTTTTTTCAAATTCTAAATACAAGCCTCTTTGTCAAGATTCTGCTTAATTAAAGTTACTTCAGCAATTCAATTTTGTTTTCTAGATAACAATCATCACAGGTTCTTGTGTTTTGACGGCAGCATAAAAATTTAGCCTGTTTTTCAAAAGATTTCCTGCGGCCTAAAAATCTTGCCAAAAATTTCCTGGGAACAGCGTTCCCCTGTTCCNGTGGGAGGGGGTTATTAGAGAGGGGGGCTTAATTGAGAGAGGTGGCTAAATAGAGCGTTTACAGTACTGCTTGTAAACTCAGTGATTTCCCTTGACAGGTTCATCAGACAGTTTAAATCAACCAATTGGCACTGGCATCAGCAGTTTTGACTTGGATTTTCCTGTATTAGCAAACAGAGGTACACCCTCATCTTCATCACCCTCTGCATCGCAAAGCTCTTCTCTACCTGCACGAACAGGTTATGGTATGTGGCGATGTCTGTAGCTAGTTCCTTTTTGTTTCTTTCAAATTTTCATTTCCTTTTTCTAGTTAGTTTCTTCAGCCCACAAACTCCTTTCTCACAACTTTAAACTCACACCTTCATTTGCACACATTTACTTGCAAGACTTATTCGCCATATCTCTTTTGCTTGATTTCTTCGAATTGGTTGAGTTATAAGGGTGCCTGGTAGACTGATAAGGAGCTGTCGACATTCGATTTTCATATTTTCAGCGGCATTTGGCCGTTAACTTTTGACCCCTCCCTCCTCCACCCCTTAGCGGCCTTGTCCTGAATCTTATAAGAAAGCATGGCTCAGAACACTTAGGCATAGGCTACCGGGAGCCTGCTAAGTCTTGCTAGGTCATTGAAAGTGAGGATGATGCTTTTTGAATCACAAGAATGACAAGGGTATGACCTTTATATACTCCAGTATTATGATAAACAAAAATCGCTATCACTTCTGACGTAAAAATTCGCTGCGGAGATTTTCCTCCGTTCTTAATTGCCCAACACCTAATCCCCTCCCCCCTAACGGCCAAATGCCGCTAAAAATATGAAAATCGAATGTCGAGGGCCGGTCGACGACGGACGTAGGTCGACGGTCGACGGACGTAGTCGTAGTTATCGCTTTTGATAGACTGATGGACGCTGGTTTGAGCAGACAATTCAATTCAATTAAAAGTGTAAAAAAGTGTCGCTGTTGTTGTTGCGATAGCTGGGACTATGTAGTGAGTCTATTGGTGCTTGGCATCCTTGAGGCTGCTGCATACGGAACTTCCTCACTGCTAATTTTGTGTTGTTTGTTGCAAAATACTTTGTCCAATAAATGAGTTGGCCAACTAACCTAGGTCTTTGTGTAAACCTGTTGAACTTTCTGTAACTCGCGTAGAATATCAGTGTGTTATTGACCAAGGAAAGGATTGGCAAGTTGTCTGTTATGCAGCACTTGAATAGTACAATAGAGGAAAATACCAGTGTCCTGTAGAGTTAGATAGAGGTAACGTTTTGCACAAGATCCTTACGTAATATAAGGGTGTAGGAACATAAAATTCGAAATATTGAGGAATTTTTCGAACATGAATATAATATTTCAAAATAAAGCAAATTTTTATTTCAACAATGAAGATTTTCTGTGCTTGAAATCTTCAGTGGCCAATAATTTCTGGTTATCGTAAACTTCGGTGACTCATTTTCATTTAAATAAAATTACACCGATTTTGCAGTTAAGGTACTCGGTGAGTAAAAAAATGTATAGACTAAGCCTGTGGCTCTCAAGCGATTTTTCAGATTCCGATATACTGATAATACCTGCGTAGCTAACTCATCAACTTAGATAAAAAAAAATTCGTTTTTCAAAATTGGTCATATCGTTCTCAAATGATAAGCGATTTTATAAAAATGCTTAATCTCAAAATCCTTCAAAACAGGCATAAAATCCTTGATCAAATTTGCTGGCAATCCAGCCTCATGGTAACAGAAAATAGACGAACAAAGGCTGAATGACAGTCCCAAGTGCATACCATTATACAGCAGCCTCTTTATATGGCTAGTAAACGTTTGAATGAAAAGATAGAAGGATAGAATTTGATTATGGTAAGCTGTGGGGCTAAATTGCTAGCAAATATCATGAAGGATGTTAGGCCTGTTTTGAAGGATTTTGAGATGAAATGAAGCATTTTTAAGAAATCGCTTATAATTTGAGAACGATACGACCGATTTTGACAAACTAAATTTTCTTATCTAAGTTGATATGTTAGCTACACAATTATTATCATTTTATAGGAATCTGATGAATGGTTTGAAGAGCTACATGCTTTCAAACGTCTAAATATTTTTTTGACTCACCGGGTACCTTCACTGCAAAAAGTCGGTGTAATTTTATTTAAATGAAAATGTTTACGATAACCAGAAATTATTGACCACTAAAGATTTCAAGCACAGAAAATTTTCATTGTGGAATTTGCTGAGCAAAACGTATTCTAACCGACGTGTCAAGAGTAAAAAGTGACTGTTTCATGCCCCTACAATTTAATAACAGTTGACGATGACAATCCTGACAAGACTTTATCGGTTTTTTGTCAAAATCAAAATGCTCGAAATATACCTGTCCTTTATTTGTCTAAAATCGAATTCGCGAAAGTTTATTCCTCTGAGATATATTGATTTGATCAAACCGCGAAAGTTAATTCCAAAAATTTCGAGGTTTATTGCAGCTGCGAAGGTGTGAAGCTTTCTTCCCTTGAAAGTGCGAAAACCTTAGAAAGCGTGCTTTTCACCTTCTTACAATAGGGGGTTAGCAGAGAGATGATCGAACCTTTCATTTTGAACAATGATAGTCTAGTTAGTATCAGTTAGTTTCTACGCTGCCATTGTCTAATGTGTTAATTTCCTTTCCAGGTGGGGCTCTTCAGAATCATGACCTAGAATCATGTAAGTTGTTTTAAATTCATCATATACAATAAACAATCGCTGTCTTCAGATCTCACTTTGAATATGCTCAATGAGCTGAACTCTTGCTCGTCGTTAATGTAAACGAATTTTCGACCCAATTTTAGCGTTGCTCATCTGGGGAGTCCCCCTTCACCGCGATGATGCAGGAAGGCGTACAAGACTCTCTGGTTTGGCCTTCAACATAAACATGAAATGTTATAGCTCATAACTCAATTTTCAGATAACTAATTTCTTCCCACGATATGCCAAACTGTAAGTTGAAATGCCTAGCATGTAACTAGAATAAATTGAAATTGCCAGATTCAGTACTTTTTTCTCTGCGTTTAGTCAAACGTCGGAATTTTTTTTGGAACACCCGGTATGTGCAATAGATCTGCTCACAAATCATTTTCAGTTGGAGGCAAAGACTGCAAATCCTAGCACAGCCAGCGATCTACACTATGCCTATTTTGAATCAAATACACATACAAAACCATTCCTTGCGTTGCTAAGGGCGATGCATGTTTTGGTGATTTAGCTCCACATTATATCGGGGCAAAGATTTTAGTTCAAAAGAAGTGACATAATTTGTGAGAAGGTCTATTAAGAGAGCTTGTGCAATAAATACTTCCTTGTAAATGACATACTTTGCGAGCATAACATAAGCATCAAATCTTTAAAAAGATTGAACCGATGGTTATTGAATCTTTCTTTTGATTTAATGGCTTAAAAGGAACTTCGCGTACTTTGCTATTATTTTTCATTGGAACTTTTTTTGATATCTTGATTATTTTCGGAATTACAGAGCTTTTTGTGTTTCAGCAAGTTTAGAGGTTGTGAAGTCATCAAATTGCTAAATCGTAAACCAGAAAAGCGACAGATTTCTACTTACCTCCATATTGTAGACCGTCATAAAGTATGGTTTCTTGAAGATTATGACGTTTTTACTCTCAGTGGCGGACACTTTGGCAAATATTGGGGGGGGGCGAAGCTATTGTTTCAGTTGAAAAGCATTGTTTATATCTATTGTTTTCAAACAAAAGATCATTCTTCTACCCAACATTGAGGGGGCGACCGCACCCCCTCGCCCCCCTAGTGTCCGCCACTGTTTACTCTCTTAATTTAGGATTTACGATGATTTAAATTTTTTCAAAACTTATCATGAATTTTTCAAATAGAAAGAAAAACGCCGTGATTCCGAAAATAATCAAAATATCAAACAGTTCCAATGAACAATAATAGCAAAGTACCTGAAGTTCCTTTTAAGCTGTAAAATCAAGAGCAAAATTCAATAACCATCCGTGCAAGTTTTTTAAAGATTTGATGCCTATGCTTGCTTTGTGCACCTAGCAAGGTGAACGTATGCACTTGATGGTTTTAATAAATAGATTATTATTTACAGGGTGAATGATCAGATTTTGTTTGTCAACAACAACAACATGAACAGAGCAAGTCATAATGATACCCCCTGTCAATTCACAATTCAGTGTTTCATCTCATAGACAAGCTATTGTTTATACAGGGGGTGCTAATCGCTTATAACCAATTCGGCTTTGAAACATCTTTATTTACAATTTTTTTCAATTGTCACAAAGTTTAGAAACGTCTCCTCCAAAAGTCTAACCTGAAGATTTTTACACGTTGTGGTTCTTACATGCAGATGCTGAATATTATACACAAGGAGTGAACATTTTGGACGATAAAATATTTGGGGTCAATAAAACGTCTCAGTTTCTACCGACCCAAATCTTTAGGTGTCTCAAAATTTTAATCGCCTGAAACTTTATCAAAAATCAAATACCTAACTTTTCGAAAAGAGGCTATCGAAAATAGAATTAAACTGTAATTCTTGTTCATACCCTGTAGTTGTAATGGTAGCAAACAAAAATCAAGACACGGGAAGTGACTTTCAAATCCAAAATGAAGATTTTCCTGCTCTTCCTGGCTCAACACAAACGGAATCATCAGGGCAACAAGAAAATAAATCCCTTGGTGAGTTTTATTTGTTTACACTTCTTGAAGGTAACACTAAAGGTTGGAGCCATAATGTATCCTAGCGAAAGCTTTTTGTCAAGCAATGCTAAAGGTTTGTCGCCCTATTGGAACGATTTTAAAAGGAAAGCAGCTTTTTTCAATTTTAATGGCAAATTCAAACAAAGTTTACCGTGAGTATTATCCTCATCATACGGCTCAAATCTTTCAAATTTTTAAAAACGTGGGTGTAAAGTTCTACTACGTTTATCTTTTAATTGAATGACTTTAAAGGAACTTAGGGTACTTTGCTGTAATCAGCCATGGACCTGTTTTGATATCTTGATTATTTTCAAAATGGTGGCGTTTTTATTTTTGTTGAAAGAGTTCATGGACAATTTTGAAAAAATCAAATCATCGTAAATCCAACATCAATAGAGTAAAACGATATAATCTCCAGGAAAACAATGGTTTATGAAGGTCTACAATATGGTGGCAAGCAGAAATCTGTTACTCTTCTGGTTTACAGTTTAGAAATTTGATGACGTCACAGCCTCAAATATAATAAATGCCGCCAATTTGAAAATAATCAAGATATCAAAAAATTTCCATGGCAGATTTACAGCCAAGTACCCTCAGTTCCTTTTAAGCCATTCAATTCGAAGAAATATGTAATAGAATTTTACACCCACCTTTTTAAAGATTTGAGCCCTGTGCTAGTATCCTCTGCTATTCCTCTCCCCTTTCTGTGAATCTTGTCACTAATTGTGATGTCGTATTGCCGTAATACCGCGTGAGTAAGAAAAAACTGACACCTTTTAAAGAATCATAAAAGTGTGATTGTATTTCCGATCACCAAATTTTCTTTTGTGCATATGTGTCAAGGACCAAATTAATTTTAGTCTTGAAACGATTGTGAATTTGTGAGATTTTTTCTTTTAGAGGCTACCTAATTTTGAAGCATACTCTGAAATCAAATAGTTTTCTAAAATATTAATTCTCAAAATATGGTTTTCATGCCGTAATTTCGTGAGTTGTCTCCCAGAAGAACAGAATAACAATCAAATTTTAAGTTTATTTGGTTTTTGATGCAAAAAGAAAAGTGTTTTTGTGTCGAATGGTTTTGTGTGCGTATTTACATCAAAATAGGTACGATGTATGTTTCTGGCTGTGCTGGGATTTTCACCATTCTCCTCCAGATGAAAATAGTTCCCGAAGGTCTGTCACCATGCACAGCATACAGTAAAAACCCGCGTATAAGAACCTACAATTTTGCAAGTCAGCCTGACTAGGTTCTTATATATTGGGTATTTAGTGGGAAATGAGGCTGTTGGGGTTCTTAAATTGGTTCTTAATTTAATCAGGGATTTTACCAATTTATTTTATTCTGATTCAAAGTTCAAGCCTATTATTCACGGTCAGTTCACTGAAGACCCTTCTACCTGAAGAAGGTGTTAAGGAAGATGAAAAAAATGGGTCTACTACCAAAGACATGAGTTTCAGTAACATAATGAACAGGTAATACTTTGAAGCTTAGGACTGGAAATACTGAACAGGACATTTAAAAATGCATTTGTCGCAGTTTTTTGCAATACACATATAGGTTCAGTAATACTAAGCAACTGGCGTTTTAATGATGATCTACAAATAAGAACCTAACCTCAAATTTCAGGCTGAATTGGTTCTTATATAATGGGGGTCTAACTTCAGAATTTCAGCCTGTAGGTTCTTAATCCACTAGGTTCTTATTCGCGGGTTTTTACTGTATTTTTAGATTTGCAGCCTATGTTTTTCACAGCGGCAGCTGTTTAGCAAAATATATCTTCAAAGATCGCATTTGCATAGTAATCATTGGCTTAAAAAAAATGCTATTTCTAACTGTTCACTGCGTCGTGATTTCCAAAACCACCTGGCATGTGACTAATAATATCGTCTTTTCGTACTTCGTGTCTGTTGGCTTTTGGTATTTATTATTTTATTTTATTTGGTGTTTATTACGCATTTTCCATAAATAGTTCTGAGTGTCGAGGATACGGAACATTATTTCCTGCTCTGCCATACTTATGATGCAAATAGATGCGATCTTCTCAATCGAGTAAATGCGATATTGTTGCCTCATGGTTTAATAAATCTTTCAAATGAAGAGTTACTAAAAATCATCCTCTATGGCCATGAACAGTTATCGTTTGATTCAAATTCAAAAATTCTTGCAGCAACGCTAGAATATATCAAGGCCTTCAAAAGGTTTTGATTAAATCGGTAATGAAAGCTTGTAGAATTTCTTCTCTCCTGTAATATTTTCTTTCTCGTTTATTTGTAAAATCGTTTTTGTAGTTGACTAAGTTTTTATGTTAATTGTAAATGGCCACAGGGTTGCTATGTATTTCCATGCTCCTTGTGGTATCGTCTTGTAACTTTATGTATGTTTCTGTAAATTTGTTATGAGGATATAAAAATATATGGCTCTGCGAAGCAAAAAATCCATGCTTATAAACATGCTCATATCTTTAAAAGGTCATATCCAGCATAAGGTAATATATTATTTTTTTAAGAAAGATACTTCAAGGTATGGCGAATTTCATGATACAGTTTATTTTGAATTCTGAGACCATTAAGTTGGGAATTGGGGGCTTTTAAAATGAGTACTCGACGAAAAAGACGCGGAATAAAAAGAGTCTGGAACTATCGCATTTTCCGTAAATAGTTCTGCGAAGCAAAAATCCATGTGTATGAACATGCTGATATCTTTAAGCGAGGTTGCAAACTTTAGACATAGAATAAATGGGAAAGCTATTGTTAATGGGATAAAAAACTATCATATTTAACGGTTCTATTTCATTCATTTTAATTTCTTTATTCACAGTGGTCCCATCAGCCAAGAATTGGCTGCTTTTCAGGGGGCGGTGGCAAAACCTAATTACAATGTTGATTGAAAAATAAATACTTACAATGCTAAATTAGAATAGAATAATAAATTTAAATCAGCTGTTTATAGCGTAGTCCGCATTTTAAAAGTAGACATGGCCAGCTTGACCTCGTGTTCTGAGTTATTCAGACTGTTGATCCACGGAACGAAAATGCTTTTTTCTATAAACAATCAACAGTTTGCTCTGAAGATGCCCTAGCGGGCGAAACTAGTTAGCTCTGAGATAAAGATAAAAGGCGCAAAAGATCACACTGATGCCTGTTTCTTTTAGACTTGCTGCCCTCTTCTACTTGCGCATTTATATACAGTTTTTTAGTAGATATACCATGCTTATGCCGTGTGAGTCGTAAGAAAAGGTGTCGCCTTGTGCCAGAAATTGACGATCTTGAATTACCAACTAATTTCAGCAAGGTAAAAAGGGTATGAGACTTCTATGAAAACAAACGGATTCCTACAGGATTTCTCGAGAAAACAGGCAGATTTCCGTCGAAATTTTACGAGAATTCTAGTGAAAGATATGTCCCTCGATTTTCTAGTCCAAATTGTAACTTGATTTGAAAATATATTTCGCTAGAATTGTTTCTTCCTTTCTGGAGTTATGGGCGATTCTTCCATAGTCCTTTCTTTCTATGAAAAAGTTTTACAAAGGACTAGAGAAATCGATTAAATTTCGTCTTGTTTTCTATTTTCTACCGGGTGAGTCAGAAAAATACCTATGCGGGGTGTCCCAAAAAACTGTATACACATTGAAAAAATTCTGATGCCAAGAGTTTAAACTCAATGATCCAAACATCGTTTTTAATTCTCCCCTCACTTGCTAAATTGAATTTTGGTATTTTTCTTACCATTATGGGTAATTTTTTGCAGAGTTATAAATCTGCAAACATAAAATTTCCTCTTGCGCTCAAACCAGAGACTCAAGTAGTGAAGACCTGACGATGCCGGAGAAGGCGTTAGAATTTTTCAAACTTGTATNTCTCGAAAACAGGCAGATTTCCGTCGAAATTTTACGAGAATTCTAGTGAAAGATATGTCCCTCGATTTTCTAGTCCAAATTGTAACTTGATTTGAAAATATATTTCGCTAGAATTGTTTCTTCCTTTCTGGAGTTATGGGCGATTCTTCCATAGTCCTTTCTTTCTATGAAAAAGTTTTACAAAGGACTAGAGAAATCGATTAAATTTCGTCTTGTTTTCTATTTTCTACCGGGTGAGTCAGAAAAATACCTATGCGGGGTGTCCCAAAAAACTGTATACACATTGAAAAAATTCTGATGCCAAGAGTTTAAACTCAATGATCCAAACATCGTTTTTAATTCTCCCCTCACTTGCTAAATTGAATTTTGGTATTTTTCTTACCATTATGGGTAATTTTTTGCAGAGTTATAAATCTGCAAACATAAAATTTCCTCTTGCGCTCAAACCAGAGACTCAAGTAGTGAAGACCTGACGATGCCGGAGAAGGCGTTAGAATTTTTCAAACTTGTATAGACTTTTTTGGGACACCTAGTATTTTTATTAATGGCCAATTTTTTTCGGAGATATAGGACATGAAAACCCCAAACGTCCACCGTTTTGTGTTCAAAACTCCGGCATATTCCTTAGTCGAGTAGGACCGAATTTCATGAATGTGCCGGCAATATTGTCGCCGCTTTGGATTATCGGTGGAAGAATAGACGGCAGACATCCATAACTGCCACCGAAAAAAGTCAATTCTTATTGAGACAATCCCTAAGACGGGTTCTATTGAGACGATCAAAAGATATCTAAATTCAATTTTCGCGTGCGTATCACGGTGCTTGGATAAATTTCATCACTTCAGGTTGCAATGATATTTTAAAATTCAGCAACCTCAAGCAGATAACCAGCGATGATAAAGATTCCGATGATAAGGTTATTTTTCATACATTCATGAGTCTTTCTCAATACAATTTAAAGGAATTACTCTGTTACTTCATGGTGAACAAATTTAGAAATCCATTCATTTCATTTGACCTGTAAACGATTACAAGCATGCAGAGTAATTCCTTCAAATTGTGTTTATCAAGACTCTTGAATGTATGAAAATATAAAGCGCCTTATCTTTTTTCCATCCTTGCAGTTTCAAATATGGAATCTAACGATGGTCTCGTGAGGAGTACCATCTGCCGTTTCAAGAGATTTTTCTTTACGAAGAAGTTTCTTTTGCACATTTCGTTGTACAGTTGCCATTGCAAAACTCTGGCCGTACAAATATGATGGGAAGGTGAAGGGCAAGCATTTTAGTGAAACGAGTAGTCTTTAGTATATTATTAGGGAGAAGTTTGTAGCTTCTGTTTATACAGTTGCCAGTGTATAAGTCGAGCTGTACAAAACAGAAAAGAGAGCAAAGGGCAAGGTGTTTACTGACGCCAGAAATTTAGCAATCATGGCAGATTTCAGTAAGTACCGTTGTATGGAAAATAGATTTGAATGTGTGCAGCATTTCGGCGTATGTTTTCTGTTTTATATTCGTATGACACTATCATTTAGGATACATGACCAAAACATAAACATACAACGTTAAAATACAACCAACATATTCAATCAATATTTTAGTACTATCTTGATAATTCCTCCTGTCAGTAGGCTATAAATAGCTTGTTTTTTCTCGATAATTGTGGTTACGTATNAAAACAGAAAAGAGAGCAAAGGGCAAGGTGTTTACTGACGCCAGAAATTTAGCAATCATGGCAGATTTCAGTAAGTACCATTGTATGGAAAATAGATTTGAATGTGTGCAGCATTTCGGCGTATGTTTTCTGTTTTATATTCGTATGACACTATCATTTAGGATACATGACCAAAACATAAACATACAACGTTAAAATACAACCAACATATTCAATCAATATTTTAGTACTATCTTGATAATTCCTCCTGTCAGTAGGCTATAAATAGCTTGTTTTTTCTCGATAATTGTGGTTACGTATGTTTTGCCAAATAAACAGTAAATGTAACATACATTTAGGAAAAGAAAAGAAATCTAAATACAAGTGTATAGTATATTACAAATATAAAAGTTACAAATTTAATCTAAAAACACCCCAGGTTAAAATGGCAGGGATAGCATTAAAAGGTCAGTGCGACCTTGTTTTCATAATGGTCCCTCCGGAGGTGCTATTAAAGGAAGTTTTCACGAAAGACAAGAAATAAATACCTTCATGTCAAAAGTTGAAAGTACTATATATAGGGGTTGATAATGGTTCTAGTCTGAACCGAAACGTTATTGTAATTTTCCTTGGGTATCTTTCTGGTTCTTCTTGATTACTTCACAATCAACATATCTATATTAACAACAAAGTAGTAAAGAGGGGAGAAATAATTTTTTTCTGTTAGCTAGACGTTATACATTCTTTTGGAGTAGATTGTGTAAACATATCCAGAAATTGTTTTCTAAAGAGATATGTTGTCTTGGGTTTTTCTTTAAGGGAAGATCAATTTTTCCGTATTAGTGGGAATGTTACTGAAATTTGGAATTTTGCAGCTTATGTTGAAGATCAAAATTTGACTCGATTGGCGATGAATCATTCACATTTTGTACACTACATCGATTTTACGTTTTTGAAATGGTAGTGATACTTGGGGACACCAGTGAGGTACCTTGTAGAGAGCTGGGATCTGTAGGTTCTAGCAGGTGTCTTCTTGATTGAACCAATTCAAATTTTCTACAGTTCAGTTTATGTTTTTAAAATGGTAGTAATGCTGGGGATGGCTAATGGGGTACCTTTTCAGGGAATCCCAGCTACCGAAAGAGATAGAGTAACTGTAGAGAAATTCTGTAGAGATAGATTAGCAGTAGAGGAAATGTAGAGAGGTGGGATCAGTAGGTTCTAGCAGGTATCGTCTTGATTGAGTAAGAAACGGAGACTGTTCTCATGCTAGGTGCTTCAAAGGTTTTTCCCACGCTAGATATAAAAGCTTCGAAGGTCTTCCGCACGGTTTGTCTCTTCCATGCTAGGTATTCTTGATTTTAGGTATTTGTCATTGATTTTGATTTTAGGTATTTTAGGTATCTGTGTGTTGACGAAAAATATTTTAAAGCTTAAAAGTTTAAAAGCTGTTCTCTGAACTGGTCGTAGTGTCAGTGCCGTCAGCTCGCTATTTTTTCTCTGATGTGATTGACTTTGAGGCTCTACTCTCAAAAGATTATGGGAGATATTTCCTGATTTTGTGGCAAGTTGTACGAGCACCCCCTGCCACCGTTTTCTTGGTATAGGGTATACGCGTTTTTTCTTTTATAATAAACTTGGATCCGCCCATAGTACTAAAAGTTTCTTAATTTCACATGAAAATTTCACCTTTCAAGTACTAAAAATTTCTCAATTTGTTTCTTATTTTTTGGATGCATGGATTAGGATGTAGTTTCTACCACTACGACGTATTTGTTTTTTGACATACAGCACAATGTTTAGCAAGAAAAAGAGTTGTATTGGGCTCAAAACATAAAATATTACTCGAGAATAAAGGTCCAACGACAACTTTCTCGTGATTTTCTTGGATTTAGCTTTCAAAAGTTCTTAGCGCTTCTCAAACATAGTACTAGAGTTTTTTACCTTTTTGGCCATACGCTATTCCAATTCTAACGCGGTTTTACACTTGTGTCAGCCAAGCCTTGGAGACTTGTTTAACCTCAATTTTATCTCCACTGGACGCCAACGCCTTGTATTTACAATTGCTTTGTTTTCAGACTTAGAAGGGGTGCCTCCGTCGGAAGCGAGTTTTTGCTTATTGTTTGTTACGTTATCGTCCTTGATATTGTGCCCTGTTTCGACCCCATTTGCACCGGAAACTGACACTTTGTGCAACACTTATAGGTTTAGATTCGACACTTAATACAACACTGAATGATTTTGTTTTCAGGTTAGAAGGTTCCCGCCCTCAAACGCGTTTTTTTTTTTGCTTGATTTTCATTGCATTATCGCCCTTGTTATTGCGCCTTGTTTCCCCTACATTTGGACAGAAAACAGACAGCTTTTGTGATACACCTCCCAGAGGAAGGCATGTGATCAACTAAAATTTCTTTTCAATCACACATAAAAGGTTGCTTTGCGACTGCTATTGAAATTTAGCGAACAGAAATTCCACAAAACAAGGGACAGATTAAGAAGGCTTTGTTCCCACTGCCTGTGACGTTTCTCTATTTTGTGATCACAAAAGGTTGCTTACAGCAATCTTCTGTATTCATGTGATCAGTTTGAATATCAACCAATCATTTGCCGATAATTTGATGGATGTTGACAGGTTGGGGATACGCTGGCCTTATATATGGACACATTACCTTTAAAGAAATAGAAGAAAAATCACAAAAAATACTCCAGCCTTTCGGCTATCAACCACACTTTGATTCATTCCGACATATCAAGTATTCTCCGTTTTACGAATTTTCAAACATGTGAAGTTCTTTTGGCGCAATTGGTTGCTGTTCATTCATCCAGACGGCACGACGTCACAGCAGCGTTGAAAACACGACGCCATCTTGTTTTGGGGTAAATCTTCAGCAAATTCCTATAGTTTTCTGAAGAAAATTTACAAAAAGTTGCATAAAATTGCTGTTGTATTCTCCCTCGCCATAGTGAGTTGGGAAAAGATATGTAGCAATTGTCAGTCAGACCTAAACCAATGACATAATTGCACGAATAAGCTGTTCTTGAAAGCAAACCATAAATTTAGTCCAAGAAAGCTGTGAGAAACTTGCCTTTGCGACGATAATTTTGTAAACAGCGCCACAACTCTATCAGCTGTAAGTTGGTCGTCGCTTCTTTGAAGTCAACCTTACTATTCGCCGTTCGCCTATCTATCCGCTAAAGTTTTGGAATGATTTCAACAGCTTCCGAGCGTTTAGAATTGATTTATTCCGATAGACAAACATGACACTCGCAAAATCCCAGTGCGACGCTATGTTTTGTAATGGTTTCATTTACTCCAAGTCTGATTTTCGAGCGTGAATTGATAAAGTCACGTGACATGTCGTCTGTATGAATCGGAAACGCTAACCAAAAAAGTTATACTGTTTGAATGAAACCGATACATCTTTGCAACGACTAACATAGTCGCAAGAGCAGGCACTGCAATTTCTGCATGTCAAGCTTGATATTGATGAATGAACTTGCCAACAGCAAACTGTTTCAAATGTTTTCATTGGACTGTTGTTCTTTTTTGTGTTAGTACTAGATCAACCTTATAGTCTGGGCATGGAAATATATTTTCATTCCTGCGACCAGACAAAAATCGATTCTTAAATTTCCTGCAAGAATAGAAAAGTGAACATGTCCAGCTTTCTTGAAAAGAGGTCAGCCCTGGAATCGAGGTTGGTCAGGTTCCAGATCCAAAGATAGCTATGCAATAACATGCAACCGGTTTTATGTAAATGCACTTCAGACATCGAAAAAAATAAATTTGTGTGAAGTTCGGACCCCATCAAAGAAATAATTGATGAATTCTAAAAGGCGTAAGGGAAAATCTAGTTGTTTACTGATCTGGATCTTGTATTTGTTGTATACATACGATATGAATGCAAATTGTACTTGAGATACAATCTATGTTAGGTAACTTTTTGCTTGACTTTAATAGTTGTTTTCATTATTTTGAAAAATTGAAAAACAGAGCATGTTATATGAAAAAGGATATTTTTGAAAATTTCCTGCAAGACATTTTAAATTGAAAATTTTCTGCGACCGCCCGGTCGCATGGTCGGGTGGGTTTTCATGCCCTGCTTATAGTAACTGCTTTCGAGGGCAGTACCAAAAAATATTAACCCGAAGCCGTCAGTACAAAACTGAGCTTTTTGTACAGAGGACGAGGGCTAGTATTTCGGTATTGCCCAAAGGAAACAGTTATTATATGGTTTCTTAATTGTATTACCTCATGGAAGGGCTGGATGATTTTATGTTTTAAAACGATGGATAAAAAATAAAAGCAAGAAAAGATTATTTCAGAAGTTAAAGATATCGAAGTTCTAGCATGAAGCCATTAAAGATGAGCCAGTTGATGCTGTTCGAATCTGACAGCGGTCTGTAGTGAGAAATAATGCCCTACTCCTACGGTAGTTTCGAACGCTCTCGACCAATCAGATTTATTACCAGGCCTGCGGCCCTGACCATAGGGTGATAAAGCGTTGTAAAATGTAATATGAGACTAGTAGGGACTAGTAGTTACTTGGTTACACGTGTGCCTATGTTTTTGATCGAAAGGTAAGATTGTAACTTATGCATCGTAGTGTTCCTTTTGTTTGCTACAGGCCGTTTGGTGATAAAAAGTCGAGAACGCCAGGAGCGCTTGGAATTCAAACGAGCTCATCCGGTAAGATCCTTTCCCTTACATCAGAGCGAGGCTGTTTGCGAAGTGGTTGATCAGTGGTCAGTCCGACACAGATTGATTTCTTAAATTATAAGGAAACAGTCAAGTCCCATACATATTACAAATTGTCGAAAAGCATACTCTGGTCCTGTGAGACCGAACTACCCAACAAGAATAACTTGCCAGTTGATATGTTGGCCTTAATTAACAAAAACAATTCCGTATCGGATGGACAAATGATCAACCATTTCGCAAGCAGCCTCATCAACACATTGGATGACCCAAAACTTTATGAGCTACTGAAAGCGTAAAAAAATGGTTGATCATTTGTCTTTCCGACACTGAATTGTTTTTGTTAATTAAGGCCAAAATATCAACTGGGTAGTTTTTCTTGTTGTGCAGTTCGGTCTCACCGGACCAGAGTCTGCTTTNAGCATACTCTGGTCCTGTGAGACCGAACTACCCAACAAGAATAACTTGCCAGTTGATATGTTGGCCTTAATTAACAAAAACAATTCCGTATCGGATGGACAAATGATCAACCATTTCGCAAGCAGCCTCATCAACACATTGGATGACCCAAAACTTTATGAGCTACTGAAAGCGTAAAAAAATGGTTGATCATTTGTCTTTCCGACACTGAATTGTTTTTGTTAATTAAGGCCAAAATATCAACTGGGTAGTTTTTCTTGTTGGGCAGTTCGGTCTCACCGGACCAGAGTCTGCTTTTCGGCTATTTGTAATATATATGGGACTTGACTGTTTCCCTATAATTTAAGAAATCAATCTGTGTCGGACAGACCACTGATCAACCATTTTGCAAACAGCCTCATCACTGAAATTTCGTTCTGAATTTGAAGAAAAATTATTAATTTTGATATGTCTTTTATACTTCTCGTGTTTCCAGTGCTGGAAGATAGAAAAACAAACTGTGAGCACAAAGATTTGTGTTTCTTTTAGCCATATAATGAAAATATGTCATTTAAATACTTTGCATTGATCGCCGAGACAGAAATCCAAAACAGATCGGAAAATTCGTCCAGTTGTTTTGCATGTAAAATTATGAGTCCTAGTTTGAGCAATGACGGGACTAGTGCAGTAGTTCAGGTAGCTGTAACGTTAACTAAGACGAATATCACAAGTCTAGACACATCTTGGTAACTGCTTTTTTCTTCTTGCAGGTGTAATAACGAATATACCCGTTGGAATGGTAACTGACCAATTTGGAATGATCGGTTTACTAACTTTTATACGAGCTGCAGAAACGGAACCAAATCTTGTCACGTTGGCTCTTGGAAGGTAAGGAAATGCAATCTTATACAACATTTATCGTCCACTAATGACCTAACTTTTATACGAGCTGCAGAAACGGAATCAAATCTTGTCACGTTGGCTCTTGGAAGGTACGGAAATACAATATTGTACAACGTTTAGCGTCCACTAATGAATTGTTTGCCATGAGCATATGTCGGGTGACTCAAAAAAAGCAACTGTTCCTTGGATATTAAAGCAAAAATTTTGGCAAATCACTTTGTTTATTAGCGGACCTGTTCACTTAGATTTTAAGTTTTACCCAACTGAAATCAGCCACTCCGTCCTGTAGTTATGAGGGATTTTCTCGAGAAAGCCTCTTCAACGAACCTTCAATAACGGCCTAAAATCACGATCGAAGTTCCCTAATACTTCTGCCTCACAGCAATGACTTGAACACGCTTTAGCATGTGTTATCTCTTTGGGAGGTCGAAAATGTCATCCCAAAGTTATCCTGGGCGATTTCATCCTCCCAAGAGGATCAAATTTGCTAACACATGTAATTGTTATTGCTGTAAAGCAGGAAAACCGACGAAATTTGATCGTCATTTTCAGACATTTTTGAACGCTTTGTGAAGGGGTCTTTTCTACAAAATTCTCATCCGGTAGTATCGTATTATATTATACCTCATTCACACTGAAGCAGTTAAACCAGCTTTGTCTAACCCAGGTTAAATTTTAACCAATCAAATGCCCTCGATTTGTTGGTTCGACCAATNAGTAGTTACTTGGTTACACGTGTGCCTATGTTTTTGATCGAAAGGTAAGATTGTAACTTATGCATCGTAGTGTTCCTTTTGTTTGCTACAGGCCGTTTGGTGATAAAAAGTCGAGAACGCCAGGAGCGCTTGGAATTCAAACGAGCTCATCCGGTAAGATCCTTTCCCTTACATCAGAGCGAGGCTGTTTGCGAAGTGGTTGATCAGTGGTCAGTCCGACACAGATTGATTTCTTAAATTATAAGGAAACAGTCAAGTCCCATACATATTACAAATTGCCGAAAAGCATACTCTGGTCCTGTGAGACCGAACTACCCAACAAGAATAACTTGCCAGTTGATATGTTGGCCTTAATTAGCAAAAACAATTCCGTATCGGATGGACAAATGATCAACCATTTCGCAAGCAGCCTCATCAACACATTGGATGACCCAAAACTTCATGAGCTACTGAGAGCGTAAAAAAATGGTTGATCATTTGTCTTTCCGACACTGAATTGTTTTTGTTAATTAAGGCCAAAATATCAACTGGGTAGTTTTTCTTGTTGGGCAGTTCGGTCTCACCGGACCAGAGTCTGCTTTTCGGCTATTTGTAAAATATATGGGACCTGACTGTTTCCCTATAATTTAAGAAATCAATCTGTGTCGGACAGACCACTGATCAACCATTTCGCAAACAGCCTCATAACTTAAATTTCGTTCTGAACTTGAAGAAAAACTATTGCTTTTTTTTCTTTCCTTTATACTTCTCATGTTTCCAGTGCTGGAAGATAGAAAAACAAACAGTGAGCACAAATATTTGTGTTTCTTTTAGCCATATAGTGGAAATATGTCATTTAGATACTTTGCATTGATCGCCGAGACAGAAATCCAAAACAGATCGAAAAATTCGTCCAGTTGTTTTGTATGTAAAATTGTGAGTCCTAGTTTAAGCAATGACGGGACTAGTGCAGTAGTTCATGTAGCTGTAACGTTAATTAAGACGAATTTCACAAGTCTAGACACATCTTGGTAACTGCTTTTTTCTTCTTGCAGGTGTAATAACGAATATACCCGTTGGAATGGTAACTGACCAATTTGGAATGATCGGTTTACTAACTTTTATACGAGCTGCAGAAACGGAACCAAATCTTGTCACGTTGGCTCTTGGAAGGTAAGGAAATGCAATCTTGTACAACATTTATCGTCCGCTAATGACCTAACTTTTATACGAGCTGCAGAAACGGAATCAAATCTTGTCACGTTGGCTCTTGGAATGTAAGGAAATGCTATCTTATACAACATTTGTCGTCCACTAACGAACTAACTTTTATACCATGAGCATATGCCGGGTGACTAAAAAAAGCAACTGTTCCTTGGATATTAAAGCAAACATTTTGGCAAATCACTTTGTTTATTAGCGAACCTGTTCACTTAGATTTTAAGTTTCACCCAACTGAAATCAGCCACTCCATCCTGTAGTT
Organism: Aurelia aurita; assembly: GCA_004194415.1. NCBI lineage: Eukaryota > Metazoa > Cnidaria > Scyphozoa > Semaeostomeae > Ulmaridae > Aurelia > Aurelia aurita. Next base: position 37,982 of record REGM01000343.1, read on the forward strand.
ATGAGGGATTTTCTCGAGAAAACCTCTTCAACGAACCTTCAATAACGGCCTAAAATCACGATCGAATTTCCCTAATACTTCTGCCTCACAGCAATGACTTGAACACGCTTTAGCATGTGTTATCCCTTTGGGAGGTCGAAAATGTCATCCCAAAGTTATCCTGGGCGATTTCATCCTCCCAAGAGGATCAAATTTGCTAACACATGTAATTGTTATTGCTGTGAAGCAGGAAAACCGACGAAATTTGATCGTCATTTTCAGACATTTTTGTACTCTTTGTGAAGGGGTCTTTTCTACAAAATTCTCATCCGGTAGTATCGTATTATACCCCATTCACACTTGAAGTTAAACCAGCTTAAAATAAACCAGGTTATCGAATGGGGCCTTCTAATTGGTCAATCAAAAAATTGAATGAATTTGATTGGTTGAAATCTAACCTGGCTTAAGTAAAGCTGGTTTAACTGTGTCAGTGTGAATGCGGTATTATATTAGTAGTAAGAAGGGGTTTTGAGAATTACATGCAAGGATGCCGAAACTACTTTTAGTGAGCTATTAGAGAAGGACCGTGCAGTTACTATCCTTATAAAGAACTTGCAAATACTTGGATTGAGATGTACAAAACTAGAAATGACCTGAAGCCTTCATTCATGCAGGAAATCTTCTGTGAAAATGAAAGTCATTACAATTTGCCTAACAATAATGAATTTATTCAACCCAGAGTCAGATCTGTCAGTAACGGCACAGAAAGCATCCGATTTAAGGGCCCGCAACTGTGGCAAATGTTACCACAACCAATACGAATTTCCGAATCCCTTTCTTAGTTTAAAGCAAAGATAAAAGATTGGTACGGAGAAAATTGTCCATGCAAGTTGTGTCGCATTTTTTATTCCGAACTTGGGCTATTTATAAGAAATATTGTTAAATATCTGTTTTTATGGTGTATATATTTTTGATGACTTGTAAATATTTTATCCACCTTTTCATGTAATATTTGTATATCTATTTTTAACGTTGGAATTAATTAGCTAACTAGTGTTTGCTATCATATATTGTAATCCAACGAAAAAGAAATTGATAATAATAATCATCATAATCATAATCAATAATATCAGCATTGTTTGTTTTGAAGTACCAGGTCAGATTCAAATTTCGTATACAAGAATACGTGTAAGCTTATACAACCACAAATGACAAGTTACAACAGGTCACATATCTGTCACATAATGAAGGAATTAAAGGCCAAGTGCGGGAATACAGAAATAGTCCATTTAGTACCGCCCACTGGCTCGATAACATATCTCCGAATATGTGTGAATATTTTAATTGCCACTAGAAGGCATAACGGTTCAGTGTAAAGTTTCATAGGGGCGGACACTGCTTTATTTTCCAGTTATGCGGTTTTAGTTAACATGCTATCCTTTTGAAGTCATCTGTATTCCTAAAGCATGATATTGACTCTGAGTAGGATTCTTGACGAGGTTTTTAGAGGCATAAAAAGCAAAGGTGAAATTTTTTTAGCACAGTTTCTATACATACCGTAACCGTAACGAGTTTGCCGGAGCAATTTCGCTTTGCCATAAATCTCACTTGACAGTAATTTTTGGACGTACTTTAAGTAATTGAACAAGCTAGGCCAGTAAGTTATTAACTTTAACATTCCACATCTTCGAAAATAATCCCACTTAGCTGTTCAGCCTCTGAAAATTATATGTTTTTGTTTTTAGCGATTTAACGACGCTGGGATTGAACCTTAATTCAACAGAGTGAGTGCTTACATTTTTACACTATCCTGTCTCTCTGCTGCGATAATATCATTTTAGTTAAAATCTTTCTTTTAATGACAACAAAATTTTCGCTCGATCCAGACACTTTGCAGAGTAACTAAAAGGGATATTATGCTTAGAAGAGATTGATACACTTTTCACAAATTACGTCATTTTCTTTTGAAATACAACCTTTGCGTCGATATGATGTGGAGGTAAATCTCAAAAGCGTGCATTGCTCTCAGTAACGCATGGAATGGTTTTGTTTGCGTATTTGCATCAAAATAGACATGGTAGATTTCTGGCTTTGCTGAGATTTGCAACCTTTGCCTCGGATGGAAAATAATTTCTGAAAAGATTTATTGATATATCTATATTGATATAAATTCGTTTTTAAAGTGATGATAATACTGATTCATGAAACATAGTTAAAACTAACTACTTACGATTCATACGCCCCAGAAGAAGCAAAGCTTATCGAGTCTGGGGCGCTTACAACAAAACAGAACAGTATGAAACGCTAAAAGAATTTAAGACTTACAACAATACAGTACAACTACAAATAGCTATGCTTCCAATATTACTAAGATTACATATGAATATGTATGGAAGGAAGAAAAAGAAAAAGAAAGAAAAACCAATGAATTACTGCTNAAAATAATGTCTGAAAAGATTTATTGATATATCTATATTGATATAAATTCGTTTTTAAAGTGATGATAATACTGATTCATGAAACATAGTTAAAACTAACTACTTACGATTCATACGCCCCAGAAGAAGCAAAGCTTATCGAGTCTGGGGCGCTTACAACAAAACAGAACAGTATGAAACGCTAAAAGAATTTAAGACTTACAACAATACAGTACAACTACAAATAGCTATGCTTCCAATATTACTAAGATTACATATGAATATGTATGGAAGGAAGAAAAAGAAAAAGAAAGAAAAACCAATGAATTACTGCTAAAACTAAGTTAATTTCTCAAAGAGAAACGGAACAAAGTGCGCATTGTTAATTGATATACACTTTGCTCGTAGGAGCCTAGTTTGAATTCTTTTAGGGCCTTGAGGTATCCCTTTAGGTTGACTAGCTTATTTAATTCAGAAGGTTGAGAGTTCCATAAGTGAACACTTATGAATTATTATTTGTTTATTTTCAGGAGTTTGTATCATACTTTTGGATCACCTTTTTCAGACACAACTTGTCGACCGCACGAGATCGGTAAGATATTTTCGTAATTAACTTTTGGGTACTTTCATTAAAGATTCCCTCCTTTTTTATTGGTGTTTTTTTTCATCACTTTGTTTTAAGTAGGCTGGAAAGATTTCTAGCTATATTACAGCTAATTTAGGCCTACTGTGCATGCCGCATCCAGGCATGGGACCCCTAGTTTAACATCCCTTCCGAAGGACGGCGAAGTGAGTTGCTTGGTCAGCCATCTGGAAGGTCACCCATCCGGATTTTGACTTCACGCGACCAAGCTTAACTTAAGTTAAACTAACTGAAACAGACTCGAGTCGAGAGTATGCCATTGCAAAAAGGTCCGTAGTCAAACCAGCCTAGATTTGTCCTGTTCGTTTTTTGCAGTTTGTCGAACTCTGCTTGCAGATTTATTATTCATGTATTTTTTTAATGATTTTTGGGTACCACTAAAGTTTGTTTCAAATTGGATGTCAGGTGAGGTTTGCGATAACGCAAAATAACTCATGCAAAACAATTTAATTGTTGTTATTCTTCGTGGTCATTTTCACCTGACATCTAATTTATGAGAGACGATAGATGTAGCACTTTGAATTCCAAAACTTTTGTAACTAAAAGGAAAAAGATTATATCAAACCTGGGAGTTTCTCTCCAGACTTTATTCAAAAATTATATCGGTCAGACTTTGTACAACTCAGAAATCATAAAGTCAAAGAATTGGCTTTCCAACTCTATTTATGTATAGAATTACTGTATTTGAGAGCTTTCTACGCTACCTTTCTATTCTGAGGCTTAGTAAGTTGCTTCCTGTCTGAATTTTTTATTCACAGCATTTAGCTGACGTTATTCTTACTGTTGTTCGTAGATTACCACGTGCCGCCAGAATATCTTGTAAATACGTCAATTCGGGAACGTCTGGCAAGCATACGACTAAGTCGTTACTGTGAGGATCTACTATTCTACTTGTATTATACGAATTGTGGAGATATTTTACAACTGGCAGCTGCTGCAGAACTGTAAGTTTATTTGATTTTTAAAGACCCTGTGCTTCCCATGATCCTTTGCAGTCTCACAGTGACTTTCATACTGTATGAAAATGATTTTGGCCTTGCAATCGCGAGGCTGTATGGTCTTGTCAATCTTTAAATGAACGTTTTTATCCCACCGCTTTTGAACTCAAACAACGGACACTCCTGAAAGTAATAGACAATAACGCTAAAGATGGCTGCTCCAAAGACTCCATAGTGTTTTGCTGCAAAGCATCCTGGTAAAAAGCTCCCTGACGACCACCTAACGACGTGAAATTTTGGTCTGCTGTTTTGACTAGCTTGCTTGAATTCGAATCAACCTTGAATTCGCATGTAACGTGGTTGGACAGGAAACCTCTCCAAAGCAGAAAAAGTAAAATTTTGATTCGAATTGAAGTTTTAATTAAAGATTCACGTTCGAATTATGAAATTGTCCTATTTGTTTACATTGATTACTTGCTCCGAACTTCACCACAGCTAGCCAGTGGAAACGGCAGACCAAAATTTTTATGTTGTTAGGCGGCTTTCAGGGAGCTTTTTTTGTTGCTTAATACGGCCAATATGATGTTTTGATGCTTCGCCCGCGTGCAAAGGGCCATGGGGAGCACAGGGTCTTTAAAGTACTGTCATTTTCTACTGGGCGGGGGCATCGCCGGCCTAAAATGTGGGGTGGACATAGCACGGAATTGCGCAGGCGTGCATAAACCATGGGATCATGGGAACAAAGTTCCCAGGCAGGTTTTCCAAAGCAATATTTTAGAAGGCAGTTTTTTTAATAGTTCTTTATGAAATGTAATTGTAGTAAGTTTCCAAACAAATGTGTGTAAAAACTTACTGTTTGATACCTGCATTCTTACTTGTTCTGGTAATAGGCTTCTCTACCCTAGCTGTACAAAACTGATATGCAGGCAGGTTTTTGGAGAATTTCTACCGCTCCCAGGCAGGTTTGAACTTTATGCACGCCTGGGGATTGGGTTCTAAAAGTTATACCCAGCCTTTTTTAAACCGTTTTTGCTTGTAGACAAATGCATCCCAGAGAAAACTAGGGTGGACATGTAGCCCCAGTCCATGCCCTGGTGACTCCCCGGCTGCCGGACGTTGCAGAGATATCAATCCATGGGTTGAAAAAAATGGTACAGCAAAAGCCATTCAACCAATTTGTAAAAAAAAATTAAATAAACCTACCAAAGGCTTCAATTTATTTTTTGGAATTCACTGATGATTTTGGATGTGCAATCTTGAATTCAGTAATAAACCAAAAACTTGATTCCCCAATTTTCCCAAAAGTAGTTCAAAATTCTCTGTTGAATTTGATACCAATATTGGCACAAGCCACTGTCTGTTGCCTAGAACTGATCGGAAACATATAACCATCTTGACAGTTTCCCTTGTTATTGGTAGCAATGCTCTGAAAAATAACACGGTCTTTTGCCATTTTGATAGTTGAAAATTGAATTAATTGAAATGAACGTCTGATTTGAATTTTTTTCGGCATGCCCATGTAAAAGGTTTTCTTGAAAATCTTCAAATCATGGCAAAAATGCATTGTAAATTACAAGGATGTTTTAAAAATTTGAATTAAACACTCACTAAAGGCCCATTTCCACTTCGTTCGGATTTCGGATTTCGCATCCGATATCCGATTTCCGAACGACGAACGCTCTCCGAATTCAATCCACACTTCCACGACGTTCGGACGAATCTTGCGTAAAATCACGTGACTTCGATATGGCGCGAAGTCTAAATCCACAATCTTGGCGCGCTTTTCTGTTGTTGTTCACGAAAATTGAAAATGGCTGCTTTTAATCGACGAAGATTGTTGCTTTTGATGTTGCTGAGGAGAAGACAGTTGAGAATAGAAGAAAAATACCGTAAGAGATTTTGGGTACGACCAATCCTTCAACAGAGAAAACAGCAAGGGGAGTATTTCAACTTGGTGAGGGAAATGCAACTGGCAGATCACGAGAGCTTCTTCAAGTATTTTCGGATGTCTCCTCACTTATTCGAGAATTTGCTGCGTTTAATTGCTCCTATGATCTTGAAGTCTGATCAAAAGAGGGAGCCTATTAGCCCTGCTGAAAGACTATCAGTTACGCTAAGATATTTAGCTACGATTTAGGCGACATTGCCTTTAATTTCTTGCGATAGGTGTCTCTCAGATCGCGCCATTTTGTTCGTGCACAGGACGGACGCCCTTCCAGCCCAATATTGCTTGATATTTTCAGCCAAGCAGCCTCCTGTGCGTTCTTGTTCCTTTACATTCGACTTGCCGTGTTCCACACAATTTCATTTTCGTGGACTTGCTCGATCAAGGCACCAACTAAATCGTTATTCCAATCAATTTTTGAATTTGCTGTAGATTTGCTGTTCGCCATCTTGGAAGGGTCGCATCGGACTGATGCACGATGGTCAATTCACTTCAATGCTGTTTGAGTACCGCAGCTTTCTGATTGGCTAGCGATATCCGGGAACTTTTGGTTCGCAATGCGAATTCGGATGAAAAACAAAACTTCCGAACGCGTCAAATTCGGATGCGAACGTTCGGATGCGATTTGCGAACGTTCGGATGTGTTCGGATGCGAACTGCAAACAATGAGTTCGCATCCGAAATCCGAAATCCGAACGAAGTGGAAATGGGCCTTTAAGCAAATGGAGTTGAAATTCTTCGAAAGAGTTGGATGGTCTTTGTCGTATCTTTGTTCGCATATATCACAATAAACTGTTAGAATTGCCAACAATTTTAAAGTTGCCCTAGACGATGAGGCTCAGTGAAAGTGCCTCCCAAGATATTAATGGATGGACCTTTCTATATGAAAAGATCATGAGGCCTGGCTGGGACTTAAGTTGTAATCAAAACACAGGTGGCCTTTTGAAATAATATGATATGAGGAGGTTGCCTCTTTGTCCATTTCAAATCCCTTCCAAATATTACAGGCGAAAACAAGAACTCGCACCGTCATGCCAAGGTCCAAAATAGATTCATACTTTGTCTTTTTTTTTTGGAACGGAATGACATCATTTTACAGAGACTGTAGATACGATTTACTGCCTTGTGGTGGCTTATATGTTTCAACACACATACATTTAGATTGATTACAGACCGCAATCTTTAGACTTTTTCTTCGACCTTTCGTTGTCGTATCGTGTAGACCGCATGGCAAAGAATAATAACTCAATAATATTAAGATAGGACGTAGGTATCTGTCGACTCTTTTCAAGGGTTTAAATGTTTTACTGGTGGCCTGACCATTGTCTGATAATCATGATCTGTCTACGTACGTTGCCTTATTCGTCATAGATATTCCAGGAGCTGGCCTTTTGAATAATTTTGCTTTCATCAGAAACTGTTGAATTTTAGGTTTAGGGTTGAGAAAGCACTTTGTATTATTCTTGAGAGATCTCCCAGATTTTGCAATCAAGTTGCGTTGTGACCTTAGTGTAAATGATTTTATTTCTGGAATTCTTTGGAGGTTTGCGGTTCCTTATCTGTTTTGGAGCCAGGTTGAGGAGCTATTTGTAGTTAGTATGCTTGTTAGAGGACAAATCAGGGGTAATTATAATTAAGGTTACAAAACAAGCTTATCTCTTTTTGCCGGGTCATGTTCCTGACTGTTGCTATTCTTCGAACAAATCTATCAAGTTAGGCCTAAGCTGGCCTAAATTTCTAGCCATTTTCTACTGTGTTTCTTTCTATTGAAAAAATTCATGAGCAATTTTGATACAATTTGAAATCATGGTAAAATGCTAAATTAAGAAAGGAAATTAAGAAAGGAAAAACGGTAGAATCGTCAAGGAAAACATAGCTTATTATAGGTCTACAATATGCAATATCTATAAGGTGTGCAGTGAGCAGAAATCTGTCGCTTTCTGGTTTACGATTTTGCGATTTAATGACGTCACAACCTCAAAACTGCTTGAAACATAAACGCTGTTGTAAAAGACCTTTTAGCTATTCTACAAAAGAGTCTGCATCGAGCGATATTTTTATACATTTTGTAGAATGTTCAACTGTGCACAAAAGTGATAGAAGCTTTAGCGCAACTCAATCGAGCTTTTCATACAAAAATATACAAAATATCGCTCGATCTAGACCTTTTGTAGAATAGCTAAAACGTCTATTCCGAAAATAATCGGGATATCAACAAGTTCCAAAGTAAAATTATAGCAAAGTATCATAAATTTCTTTAAAGCCATGAAATCAAAAGGAATATGCAATAACCATTTGTGCATTCTTTTTAACTTGTGTTGACAAACTTGCAGATTGATTTCAATTACTTTTAAACATCAGCTGCGTGAAGTTCAGAATGATTTTAAAACACGGCGCAAACTTATGATTAAAATCAAATTTTATTGTAATCAGCTTGTATCATATATTGACATTCAGACGCGAGTTCTATCGAATTGATTTACTGTTATGAAAACTACACCACATGTCTATAGATAAAGCTAATTGTTTAGACGCCTGAGGAGCTAGAAATCCAGTTTAAGGACATCTCAGTCAGTATTTCAATTACATTTATCACAAAACTCTTTACAATCTTATTTGATTTCACTTGGAACTGATCAGATTTTTTAGTAAGTTGTGATTTAATTTCAGATGTGTTGAATCTGCTCGTGTAATTGATTTAGTGTTCTGAGAGAATCATATTGTGTTACAGTATGAGCAAAAGTGATTTCTACGAACTTCTGTTAAGAAGCAGTTAGTGAGCAGCTCTTTCAGTTAGTGAAATAGGAAAAGTAGAAAAATGAGTATCCACATGGTTAAACAGACCTTTCCCGAGTCTTTTCTAAATAGACTTTTCTAGCCTACGTGCAGACTATACTTTTCCACTAAGGAGTGCCAACGAGGATCTTGTCGCAGGCTAAGACTTTTCCCGATAATGTCTTTGTGTTGGCGTGTCAGTGAAAAGCAACGAATTCAATTGTTTCAAAATCTGTCCATGTTACGTAACTGCGATAGCTCTAGAACTCTTCTCTGTATACTCCTGAAAAGGTTCTGCAACTACAGTAAAACCCCGCAAACAAGAACATAGGAAAATAAGAACCTACAGACTGATTTTTTTTAAAGACACCCAAAGATAAGAACCAAAAACAGTCTGATTTCTTTCCATATTCTTATCAGATGATACACTTATAATTCATTGCCTGAAAAATAACCAATTTTGTGAATTTGAAATCTGGCAATTTTTAAACATCTGCTGATCACATTAGTTTATAAAAACTCAGAGCCTTTTTTAAATCTAAACACCTCAAACTATTTTAAAGGGTAAGCAAATTGTTTGGCAAATTTGTATGATATAATTTAATTTTGTCTACAACACAGCAGATTACTATTTCCAGCAACAATTAGGATGCTATCACACCTCCCAAGTATATTAAATACATACTGCATATAGCTTTTATGCTTCTCGTATTCATAAGGGTCCTTGGGGTAAGAACCTTACCCTGAAAACAGCAAGAGCACCACATTCATAAGAACATAGTCAGTTTTTTTTTTCGAAAAATATGTTCTTGTTTGCGGGGTTTTACTGTACTGCTTAATTCCTGGAGGACGAGAATTGACAACCGGGAATCGCCAACATAAACAAGGTCGCTGAAATGTGGATTGGATGATGTTTGTTTGCCAATATTGTATTTTTGAGTTTTGGCTCCTAAGATAAAAGATGTAAAAATTGTTAGGAAGTCGAGATACCGATATGCCTTCTTGCTGCTTCCTGCAATACCATAAACAAACAGTCAGTATCGCTCAACGATATTATCATCTTATCAAATTATCTAGATATCATTACTTTGAATATATTTACTGCTATGTAAGTTGTGATTTTGCAGGGGGTAGCCCACGAGCCTCATTACTTGATTCAAAGTGGCCCTCGGTCTCTACGTATAATGGCACTGTAAGATTAGCAATAGACAATAACGCTAAAGATGGCGGCCACGCAAAGCATGCTGGTAAAAAGGTCCCTGACGACCACCTAACGACATAGAAATTTTGTTCTGCCGTTCGAACGCGAATCTTTAATTAAAACTTCAATTCGAATCAAGACTTTACTTTTTCTGCTTTGGAAAGGTTTCCTGTCCAACCACGTTACATTCGAATTCAAGGTTGATTCGAATTCAAGCAAGCTAGTCAAAACAACAGACCAAAATTTTATTTCGTTAGGTGGTCGTCAGGGAGCTTTTTACCAGGATGCTTTGCAGCAAAACACTGTGGAGTCTTTGGAGCAGCCATCTTTAGCGTTATTGTCTATATAGATACAAGGACTAGTCAAGACAGACAGAGTCACGTGGCTCCCAATTGACCAAGAGTATTATGCTGCTAGGCGGCAAATAGATTTACTTACCATGTTGTGACATTATCTTGCTTAACAATTTGAACCAGTTTAGATTAAAGCCATGCTATCAGCAGGGCCGAAGCTAGTAGAGGGCTAAGGGGCAGAGCGTCTTCCATGAGGATATTTGTCGAAACATTTCCAGGATAAACTCCGGCATGAATTATCGAATCTACAGCATATTTTGGACTCATATTACTAATTTTGTGAGTTGTAAGGCTGGATTGCAAATTTTGCTAAATTATAGTTGCAGAAGAATTAATTCGGTCATATCATGCATTGTTTAAAGTGTATCTTCCCACAGCTGTTGTTGTTGCTTTTCTCCCCCCCCCCCCTTATGCAGTCATGGCTGGTATCACCCTGGACTTGCTCAAGTCGTCTTGTTCGACTTGGGAAAGTCCAGTATCAGCCCTGATTATCAGGTTACTAAACTAAACCAGGTTACTTTAATTTCAGAAGGTTATCAACATTAAACTACCCTACCTTGCTTATTGTCTTACATTTGTTCCCTAGATTTTCAAGAGATTGGAGGTACCACAAAGAAGAGAGAGTATGGATCACTAGAGCCCCAGGCATGGACCCACAAGTAAAAACCAGCTCATATGAACGAGGCACGTATTATTGTTTTGATTATCACAGCTGGCGAAAGGTAGCCAAAGAATTCCATGTGGACTATGATAAACTAGAAGAGAAGCCTACGTTAGGCATTCAGCACCAACAAACAGTAGCGTAAATTACTGCGCTCCTTGCTCGTTGAACGGCCGAGAGAGAGAGTTGAACGGCTGCTCGCTCGTTGTAAAACAGAGATATACAGATGTAAATTGTGTCAAGTCAGTCAGAATAAGATCATTATCGCTTTGAATTAGAATGATGTTTAAATTTTTGTTTGTGCTGTGCTTGTCTTATTCATATTCTCTGTGATAGACAGGGCACTGTCGTTCGTTCTCTAACATATAGCTACCAGGCAAGTTAAATCGAATAATGTTAGGCAAATATTCCACAGGGATATTTCAGTGAAGAGCTGTTTGTGGGGAACTGCAGTGCTTTTGTTGAAAGTAAGGAACTGTCCTTCGTAAAGGAATAGACGATTACTCTAAAGATGGCGTTAAGGAATTGTTTACTGTGAGCCTTTTCATCTCAAAGAATGTCGATTCATTTGATCGGTTGATTTGCCATTAGACGCAAAGGATCGTGGTAAAAAATTCCCAGACGCCATCTTTCGCGCAATAGACATTTTAGCTATTCTACCAAAGAGTCTGGATCGAGTAATGTTGTTACACATTTTTATACTAAAGGTTGAGTGGCGTTAGAGTTTCTATCACTTTTGTTCACATTCGAAAATTCTACAAAATGTATAAACCTATCGTTCGATTTAGACGCTTATAGAAGAGCTAAAGGCCTGTTGTCTATTGTTGTTACAGCACTCAGTGTTTGCAACGAAATATGAGCAATTAGTTTGCCTTTCGATGATTCCTGCATGCAGCAATGGCTGATTTTGTAACAATATCATCAACCAATTTTGATTAACTTGCGAGAACCAAGCTATTTATCATAACGACCACTCAATTGCTACTCTATAGATAACAAAGAGTGAATTGGTAGAAATTTAGATAAGCATCTCTTCTTCTTTTCCACAAGAAGTCACTTTTTGCCATCCAGATCTAGATATATTGACTGTCGGCAAACAGGAAATTTAAAGCTTAAATTTAATACGTATTTTGTTAAGCAGGAAATTGATACCTTGATATGAAACGATATTTTTCTTTTCGTTTGTCTGGTTTAATCTTTTAATTGAAGCTTCATTGGAGTTTGCAAAGATATAACGCAGAACGAATGAGTCCACTTTTCAAACATCGAAGAGCCACATCTCCGAAATTCACTACTTTTTTGCCGTCGACTTCCATATATATATATATTGACTGTCGGCAAGCAGAAAATTTAAAACTTAAATTCAAAAAAATCAATACCTTAATATAAAATTATAGTTTTCTTTTCGTTTGTCTCGTTGAATCTTTCAATCGAAGCCTCGTTGGAATAAGTATCTTCATACTGCCAACTTGTGAAGTAGGCAGGTCACAAAAATGTTTTTACGTTTGCAAAGAGAAGCAATGAGTCCAATTTTCAAACATCGAAAAACTACATCTTCAAAAGTCACTACTTTTTTGCGTCGACATATATATATATTGGCTATCGGCAAGCAGGACCTTTAAACATTGCATTTCGTACGATTTTTGTTAAACAGGAAATTAATACTTTGATATGACAAGATATTGTCTTTTTTCGTTGGCCTGGTTCAATTATTGAGTCGGGTTTTCATTGGAATAAGAATCTCCAGTATTCTCATTTTTAATGTGAGCAAGCCAGAACATTGTATGACGTTTGCGGCTTCAGTTCACATCGCCGAAAGAGTAACTTGAATAGAAGTACAACAAGTACAACTTTGAATACGCTTAAAAAATTGTTATTATCATTAGTATTATTATTATTATTATTATTTTTATTAGTAAAGTCAAGAAAAACAAGAACTTTTAGTGAAATATTATTATTATTATTATTATTATTATTATTATTATTATTATTATTATTATTATTATTATTATTATTATTATTATTATTATTATTATTATTATTATTATTATTATTATTATTATTATTATTATTATTATTATTATTATTATTATTATTATTATTATTATTATTATTATTATTATTATTATTATTATTATTATTATTAAGTGAGGGTATTATTGAAACAGGTTGGTTTAAAACTCTCTTCTAAACCTATCATATCATTACTTAATTGGCTAGGAAGATGAGTTCAACATTCTTGCCTGATAAGACTTGTACCACGGATGATATAGTCTGAATTTGAAAAACTCTTGCCAAATCTGCCAGAAATGTGGACATGCTCAAAGCCCGTCTATTGATTTAGAGCAAGTATACTTTGTCTGGTAAATGGTAAATCTAACATCCAAGTGCAAACAAACTTCAACCCCTTTGTTTTGCATAGACAAGCACATGTAATAAAGCCAACAAAAGTCATTCATACATGGCTTCTTGCGATGTGCATGGACAGATTTATAGTTAAGTCCTTGCTCTTCTCATTGGTTTGGTGTAGACTTTTCAAGGCCTCTTTGTCAAAAACAAAACAAGTCGTTGGTAGACAATATTGTCTGGCGAACATTCGGCTCGTTAATCTGTATTAGCAGTACCTCATATTTGAACTGGCTCTGCTTCATCTGTCAGATTTAACTGGCTCTCCAATGCTGCTAGATCTTTGAGTTTGGGTCTATTGTTTTTAGGAACACTGAGAAGAAGCTAAGCTTATCGGAGCAGTGTCGTAGTCCTACCTCTCGATGTGATTGTGACCAGGCACCGTGATTCTTTTAGCCTTGAATGATAGAGTTAGCGACTCTCCTCACTCAAGGTAACACATTTGCCAGGGCGAGGACTCGAACCATCAACCTTCACATTGGTTGGTAGTCAAGCGCGCTATCACTGAACCATCTCTCCACAGGTTGCTGGGACGAGTGACTGGCGAAAGTTTTCATCAAGGAATTATGCTTGGCTACACCATTTTCTAATTCAAATTGCAATACTTGTCACTCTATTGGGGGTGACTATTGAGTTTCATATCTGACTTATTACATTCTTCTTCGGTGGCCTTTCAAACGGTGTGTGACAAACAAATCTTTCGGCAGAGAGAAAATTTCGGTTTATTTCTAAGAACAGCTGAAAAAGCCACCAAACAGTGATATATGAAAAATTGACCTAACAGAGTCAGCTGAGTTGCATATTACAATTGGTCTTTGTTTTAATTAACTCAACAATTATAGTCATGGTCTGGCCTACCTTACCTAGTATATCAAACACAGCACTCGTGAATTGTTAGCAATGATGAGAAACAATCAATGAATCTAACTGCGAGAGGTTTTCTTGCGAGCATAATTCAACACAGCTTGTTGTATTATTGTTAAGGCCTACTTTACCTAGTATAACTAATTCAATACTCGCAAACGACTGGTTGGCGCCCTTACAATGCGAATATGATCAGCAAGTTTTTTCTTCGCTGATATAATTCAATACTTCTTGTCCATTGTTTTAGTGGCCTAAGCTTCCTTGTACAACCAATTCAACGCTCGTGCAACTGTTAGCGATGATGAAAGGCAATCAATGAACTTAACTGTGAAAGCTTTCTTGTAGCATAATTCAACACTGCTTGTCCATTATTTTCAGGGCCTAACCAGCCTAGTATATAACTAACTCAGCCCTCGTGCAACTGTTAGCGATGAAGAAAGGCAATCAATGAACTTAACTGTGAAAGCTTTCTTGTAGCATAATTCAACACTGCTTGTCCATTATTTTCACGGCCTAACCTGCCTAGTATAACTAGCTCAGCACATGATCAACTGTTTCAACGCTCATGCAACTGTTAAAGGACTGTTAGAGATGATGAGAAGCTTAACAGTGAGGGTTTCTCTAAGATTTCGCCAGTCACTCCCTTCTTGACTGTGAGGCTNAATTCAACACTGCTTGTCCATTATTTTCAGGGCCTAACCAGCCTAGTATATAACTAACTCAGCCCTCGTGCAACTGTTAGCGATGAAGAAAGGCAATCAATGAACTTAACTGTGAAAGCTTTCTTGTAGCATAATTCAACACTGCTTGTCCATTATTTTCACGGCCTAACCTGCCTAGTATAACTAGCTCAGCACATGATCAACTGTTTCAACGCTCATGCAACTGTTAAAGGACTGTTAGAGATGATGAGAAGCTTAACAGTGAGGGTTTCTCTAAGATTTCGCCAGTCACTCCCTTCTTGACTGTGAGGCTGTGAGATTCTTGACACCGTCATCAAAAAGCGT
Organism: Aurelia aurita; assembly: GCA_004194415.1. Classification (NCBI taxonomy): domain Eukaryota; kingdom Metazoa; phylum Cnidaria; class Scyphozoa; order Semaeostomeae; family Ulmaridae; genus Aurelia; species Aurelia aurita. The sequence continues at coordinate 53,171 of REGM01000343.1, forward strand.
CTCCCGTTAGCTGATTTATCCAAGCATTATTCAATTCAAATACCCATAATCCACTTGTATTGTATTTTCTCACAGGTTAATCTCCTGGCAGCTTACGATCTCTGTGCTTTGTTAATTCATAGGTTTGCTGTATTGCTCGGTAGTTATTTACTAAGATTCCACACACAAAAAAAGTGCCAGCAGCAGATAGAGACAAGAAATTGATCCTTACTTTAAAACAAATTTTAGAATGACCATTTTCAGGATATACATTTCTCTATAGTCGTTCATAAACTATCAATCCAAACAATACGTCTTTGGAACCAAAACAACACAATTTTTAGGGGTCTTGCTAAGAACTATTTTTAGAGGTCAGTCCCACCCCCACCCATATTCTTACGTCTGTGCAGAAACCTGTTGTGTGTAGAGAAAATAGTTGTATTGGAATGAAAAGTTAGGCAAATATATATTCTTGGGGGGAGAGCATAGGGCTCAAATCTTTAAAAAGGTGGGTGTAAAATTCTTTTACATTTTTCTTTGAATTGAATGGCTTGAAAGGAACTTAGGGCACTTTGCCGTAAATCTGCCGTGGAAATCTTTAGATATCTTGATTATTTTCAAAATGGCGGCATTTATTATTTTTGAGGCTGTGACGTCATCAAATTTCTAAATCCTAAACCAGAAGAGCGACAGAGAGGTAACTTGACTGTTTTGTTTTNTCCACACACAAAAAAAGCGCCAGCAGCAGATAGAGACAAGAAATTGATCCTTACTTTAAAACAAATTTTAGAATGACCATTTTCAGGATATACATTTCTCTATAGTCGTTCATAAACTATCAATCCAAACAATACGTCTTTGGAACCAAAACAACACAATTTTTAGGGGTCTTGCTAAGAACTATTTTTAGAGGTCAGTCCCACCCCCACCCATATTCTTACGTCTGTGCAGAAACCTGTTGTGTGTAGAGAAAATAGTTGTATTGGAATGAAAAGTTAGGCAAATATATATTCTTGGGGGGGTGGGGAGAGGTAACTTGACTGTTTTGTTTTAATTTGCTGGCGTAAATTGTGGTGAGCCATAAAAAGGGATTGTTAAAAATATTCATAACTTCAATCTCGCAGGATTGTGTCCCATACACGGTTTATTTAGCGAGCATGTCATCTATAATTTTGTCATGTATTCATCAAACATGAAAAATACGGTGGATTCTTTCTTTTGCTTTTGATTGCAAGTTATCTCTCCGAAACCTAAGGAGAAGGCCTAGCATATGACAAGGTCGATCAAAGTTATCAGCAACGTGTATGGGAACTAAAAGTCTGCGTATGCTTGATCTTATCAAGAAGCTGTTGAAACTGAGTGAGAACTTAATTAGCCTGCGCGCAGCCTCAACAGAGGAGTGTTGAGGCTGCGCGCAGGCTAGAACTTAATTGGCTTCAAAATAATGGATTTAGTAAGAATGTAACACTAACAACTCAGTCACAAAAACCCCAATTGGCACTCAGATCTCAAACAAGTAACAATGTTCAAGAGAGATATTTTATTACCACATCAGTGAGATAAAGTAATCTCTAATTGTAAATCAAAACGGGATCTTGTGGCTAGCTATGTCGTAACGGCTATGATGGACGAAGATTAGATTACTCAAAGAAATAACCCACACTCTTGGAATCCTGTTCTCTCTTTTATATTTCTGTGTCAAGAAAGAGATAAACTTATACCCCATTCACACTGGCAAGTTAAACCAGCTTAAAATAAGCCAGGTTATTGAATGCTGCGTCCTAATTGGTCGATCCAACAAATCTGGGCTAGATAAAGCTGGTTTAACAGCTTCAGTGTGAATGAGGTATTACAGTGGTCTTTTCTTTACTTACGAGATTTTCAAAACAAAAGAATCTTCTTGGATTTTTCTTGGGATTTTTCATGAAAACTAAAGAGACTAATGTCAAAGGCCTTCACGACACAAATGCTCCTTCCAGAGTCTAGGAAAAGGTCAAACCTTCCTCCAGATCTCCAGATGCCAATTTCGTTAGTCGAACCTTCCTCAATTTATCAAGTCAAAATAACCAAATTGTTCGCACCCCTCGCATTGTTTATAACCCTAAAATTGATGCTGTTGCCAAACTAACTCCAAATTTTCCCAGGTTTCTTATACAAATTACTAAACCTTCCTCAAATTTTGCATTAACAAGCAAAACCTTCCTCCAGCTCACAGCCGTGAATCCGTAACTTTTTCTGGACTCTGCTCCTTGTTCTTACTTTGCTGCAAGTAAAGATCAATAAAGTATTTTACCGCCATGGAGGTAAAGAGAATGGCGAATAACGGGTGAATGAAGCATCTCTGCTCTATGATAAGTTCTCTGTTCTCTAAAGATTAAACTGAGATAGCAGTACAGTTGACAGTTGATGAGATACCCATTTTATAGCATAGGAATCAAATCTTTCAAAACATTGCACGATTGGTTGATGCATCTTTCGTTTCACTTAATAGCTCAAAAGGAACTTCGGGTACTTTGCTATAAGTGTTCATTGGCAATCTTTGATATCTTGATTATGTTCAGAATTACAGCTTCTTCTGTGTTTCAAACAGTTTTCCGGTTGTGACGTCATCAAATTGCCAAATCGTGAACCAGAAAAGCTACCGATTTCTGCTTAACGCCATATTATAAATCTTTGTAAACTATGGTTTTCTTGAAGATTGAATCGTTTTTCCTCCATCAATTTAGGATTGACAACGATTTTGATATTTTTCAAAGCTTTACGTGAATTCTTTCAATAAAAAGAAAAACAATAATTTTGAAAATAATTATGATATCAAAGAATGAACACTGATAGCAAAGTACCTGAAGTTCCTTTCAAGTGATTTAATCCAACGAAAAGATGCATCAACAAATCGTGCAGTGTTTTTTAAAGATTTGATTCCTATGCTCCCCTTTATATATCTGTTTTGGTGCAGGACTGGGTACTGACTTCGTATAAGCTCTGCTGCAAGAATATGAGAATTGACCACAAGATCACAAGAATACTCAATACAAGATGAAAGCGCCAACTGAATACTAAATCACAAAGGAGAACAGCTAACTGATTAGGGTGGGCATAGGTAACATAGATAAGCTTGGGGTGGGGTGGAATGGGTGGTATTGATTGCAGGGAAACGGTAGATTGTGAACTGTAAATCAACATTTGTAACATCAAGGAGGATAGTTCAAACAGCTGTACCGAAAGAAATCTGTAAATCATTAAAAAATATATTCACATTTGTCCGAAGCTTACCCATTTTACCCTTATGGACCTTATGTGGTAAGAAATTCTAGCAATGGCAAGAAATAAGACACAAATCGCTGAGTGACTCAAACGACAATACACACACGACAGTAATTGAGCCATGAACCCATAGATGGCTTAGCTTGTCTACAATTGGTCTACGTCGGCAAAGATTCGATTGGTTTACCACAAATGCCACCATCCCTTTGATGAGTCATCAACTAACGATGTAAAATATCGAGAGAAAACGTAGAACAATTCGGGGTCAAGAATTTGGCCACTTTTGTTTGGTATCGTTAAGAGGGGGAATTTGGGTAAGCTCGGAGTAGAATAGGTGAAGGAAAAAGTGTGAATTTATTTTCGTAAAATACTGATTCACAGGTTTTCTCCAGCTACAACTGTGCCTCCCTTGATGTGATGTTGCGAATGCTGATTCAGCAGTTTACGGTCTACAATTTCCATTTTCCAGCAAAATCAATGCTACCCATTTTACCCCATAGCCTACCCAATTTACCCGGCAGACTCCACCATACTTTTTAGAAACTGTGCTTAGGGTGACGCTCAAGCATTTGAGACTGGTATGTGCGCTATCTTCTGCTCAGAGCAGTTCTGGGCAACTTCTGCGCCAAACATGGTGGATGCGCTTCACAAAGTGAGGTACGAGATTGTGCGTGCAACGTTTTCAACAGATTGATTGGCCAACTGACAGTTTTGATGTCTTTGTGGCGAAAATGTACCCACTAAATAGCATAGGTACCAAATCTTGATTGGCTGACAAATTAGACACACCTTGTTCAATTCAATAGACCTTTTAGCTATTCTAAAAAAGAGTCTGAATCAAACGATATTTTTATACATTTTGTAGAATTTTTGAATGTGAACAACAGTGATAAAAGCTACAACGCCACTCAATCGGACACTTCGTATGAAATGTATAAAAATATCGCTCGACCCAGACTCTTTATTTTAGAATAGCTAAAATAAAAGGTCTATTGGACCAATCATATTGCACGAAGTCAAGAAGAAGTGAAAATTTAGGCCAATTTTTGCCACTACTGCTAGCATTTTTTGCCGAAGATTTTGAGAGGAATGGGCCTAAACTTGCGTTTGCTGCAGAGTTTATTCAATCTGATTGGCTAGATTCGCGAGAATGTGTCTGTTTTGTCAGCCAGGCCCGTAGCGCCTATTGGGGCCGGTCGGGCCCGCCCCCCCCCCTAATAATTTCCGAAAGCTGCATTTTTTCTTTCCTCTTATTAAGTAAAATTGACTGAAAGAAATACAAAATTATTCTCAAACCAAGTTTCGGAAGGCTCATTCCTCTTTCCAGAAAAAAGGCTTCATCAGGTGTAGCTAAAAGTAACAAGGCGTAGCCAATCTAACAACTAAAACCAAAGCAGTGCCCTTTGAAACCATTAATTCTTATGTTGGTTTAGTTGTAGCTAGCATTTGCATCCATCACGCTCTTGAAATGCTCTCGAAAATGAAGAGAAACATGAGAAATTTTTGGGTATAAGTTGGGAGGTGCAAGAATTTTGCAAAATTTTCCGAGTTTCGATTTTAGCGATGGTAGGTGACCAATGATGGGTACCTGACCCACCCTGGAAGAAAAATTTCCCTTGGGTTATATGTGTCTTGCTCCCAGCAGGGTAATATTGGATTGAAAAATGCATTCTAAGCCAAAGTAAAGAGTGTACCCTCAAAATTTTCCTTTTTTATTTTAGCAATGGAAAACATGGGGTCGGGAGTGGTTTTCTAAGCCAATGTAAAGGGCGTGACTTACAAAAAATTCTGGGGCTAGGCCCCAGACCCCTATTATCGTCACACCTTCAGCGCGAGATTGGGGCCCTCCCAATCGCAAAAACGCTCCTACGGGCTTATGTCAGCTAATCAAGATTCAAGATCTGGTGTCTTGCAACATGACAAAGGAGCTATGGCCTAAATAATAAAAGTTGTCGGAGGAAACAGAATCGATCAGAATCGATATAGATAAATTTCTAGGCCGCTTCGGGTTGCTAAGCATCAATATATGCGGAACGACTGATCTCCATGCTTTAGCACCTTGCCATAAACATACCACACGTGTTCTTGGTGTCTTTGTTTTCGATGTTGATAGTGGAATCGTGTCGCCAAAAATTCGCAAACAGGATGCTGCAAGAACAAAACAGAAAGGGGAAATTGTCTTCCTTGTTAGAAGCTAAAGCACCACATTTTCCAACGTTCGAGAAGGCAACTCATGTTAGGGCAAAAGCAATTAAATGTTAAAAGTAAGTATTTTACTTTTTACATTGCATCAAAGCCGTTCTAACACCCCGCCCCCAGTAACGACCCCGCTGAAACGCTCCCCCGCCAAGGTGAAATGATGACCCGCCAAGAATTGTGTTTCCCCGCCGAAATTTCGCTCTTCCCCACCGTGATTTTTGTGATCCCGGTCTAGAATTTTCCCCGCTGTCTTGTTAATGCCCGGCGGGGTCGTTACTGGGGGGTGTGTTCTATGCTCGTAAGAAAGAATGTTATATTGCCCATGAAAAGCAGCATGGTTGGATATCTTCATTCATATCTCCCTTTTTATAAGAAACTCAAAAGATATAACGAAATTTAGTACTAGGCCGTACTACACGGTTATTTTTATAAGAAACTTGGATCAGTCCATAGTACTAAAAGTTTCTTAATTTAACATGAACATTTCAGGATTTTAGTACGAAAAGTTTCCTAATTTGTTTCTTATTTTATAAGTGCATGCGTTATCATGTTGTTTCTAACACTGCTGCTGCAGATAAGTTTTTTAACATATAAAATATCAGGTGGGAAGAAAACGTGTTCTATTACATTCAAAATATAAAACGGTTGGTTAATATTATTCAAGAATAAGGGTTCAACGATATATTTATCAAAATATCTTGAATTTTGCTTTTGAAAGTTTCTTAGCTCTTTTCGAACTCGAACTTAGTACTAGAGTTTCTTACATTTTCGACCATCCTGGTACTAGTTTCTTATAAACCAGTTTCTTATAAAATAAAAAACGTGTACGTCGTTATGTCAGAAACTTTTTCAAAACTAAATTCAAGCTTGTTGGAACAAGGATGTCATTGCACCCATATTCTTGAATAAATTCACTTTCATCACTGATTTTTGTTTCAGAAATTTGGCTCAGGGGTTTGTGGTAAGGTTTCTTGATTTTAAGTTTCTTGCACGCTAGAGTTTCCTAATTTTTCATAAAATTGAATTTCAGAATGATTTTTGAATCAACAATAGACAATTGCGGTAAAGATGGCTGACAGGAATTTTTCATCGTGATCCTTTGCAATTTGTGGAATTTCGAATTAGTTTTTAGTATTATTTGGGTTTGCAATAAACCTTCTATTTAAAACATTTTGCAATTCATAGCAAATGTTTCTTGACTTCAAATTAATTTTTGATCATGCCATAGTCCATATAGCCATGATCGTTTTCTTATGGCCTCTTATGACTATGATCAAGTATCTTGCTATTATGATTATACTTCTTGCATTTAAAATGAGAAATGCAACTACATCCTTAATTTTTGCACCCAAAGATAAGAAATGAAAGTGAAACCTTTTGCACCGAAACTTCAGCACAAGTTTCTTCAAAAATTTGGCACTGAGAACTGATCCAAGTTTCTCTCAGGAGGAGAACGTGTTATGACACGAATGACCGGACAAAAAGATTGCAAAAATTGCCATTTGCTTTTGTTAGACAATTACGTCATCCCATTCCGCGCATGCGAGAAAGAATTCTTTTGTTTACAAAACCATTGTTAACGGAATTGATTGTTCTTTTTCCCATGAGCCTTCGCTCCATGTATACATCAAAACATAGCAGCAGGTAATGTGGGCGCGCCAAGCATTCTTCTCGCCATATTTCAGATTCTTTCCTTCAATCCTGAATCTACCGTCTGGCAAAGGAATTTGATTCAAGCTGCCTGCCCGTTGCATTTTAAATAACCATCTGCTCACAAGAATTTATCAAGAATCACAACTCACGTACGTATTAACTATTCATCTTGTATCGCACGTGTAGAATTCGCTCGCTCTCGCGCACTCAGGCCGTTAGCAAAATTTATGAAATCGTTGGCGCTCCGCTTTCATTCTTCGCGATACGTTGTTCGAATTTTTCACGACATTTTTACCATACTTATCCACAAGGGTTGCTTCCGGTGGCTTAGTACATTTTCACTAACATTAGAGGACTAAATGCTCTTTGCTTTCGTCCTATAAAATGGACAGTAAAGTTGGAGTTTTCAAGTCAGTAAACTTGAATAATATTTTGTGCAGATTTCGAAGCAAGTTGAAATCAAAGCGCAATTTTCTTCCTGTTTGCATGTTTCATGTCCGATTTTATTGCCATCCCGGTTCATGTCATGTAAACAAACGATATAAATAAATTAAATCACTGCAGTTCTTTCTCATTTCATAATGTATCTCGTATGTTTCAGGGCGCAAACTTGCGAAGACTCCTATCCCAAATGAAAATGGCAGACAATGGCGAAACATCGCCTCAAGGAAGCGAGCTTTCACCCTCCTCCGATCCCTCGCAAATGGCTAATGATGCCGAGGGTGTTTGGTCTCCTGACATCGAGCAAAGTTTCCAGGAAGCCTTGGCAATTTATCCGCCATGTGGAAGACGAAAAATAATTTTATCTGATGAAGGAAAGATGTATGGTATGTGATGAAGTCGACTTTTGTTGTTATTCGCAACCGAGAGTATTCGTGTTATTCCACAAACTATTTCATCGATTTGAAAACTTCAGCGATTAATTTGCTTGTGTCTGTTGAGGGAATTCCGGCATTTTTCGCATGCCTGTTGTCTATGCATGACTTTTCGCATGACTGTTTGCAAACACGGAACATCTGTCTCAATTGCTCATTTGACGGTTCCGCTTAATATTTTAGGACGTTTCAGTATTGCAGCGAGAAAGATATTCTGAGAGAAAGAGGGCCTAGCTGTGGTCCCCAGACCGATTTTCCGGGTTGGGTTGATAACTAGGGCGGCTTATTCGACGGTTAGTGAAATCAAAACAAAGGTCTCGAAACTTTAGTGTAGTGACTTTAATCATATCTCGTAGAAAGAAACGTAAACATTTCCTGTCGACCCAGACTTATATAACACTGTTTTTCCATTAGCTAAATACAGTATGTTAGCATTGGCACCAAGACAAATAATAAGGAGGGTTTTCAGATTTAGACTAGTTGCAAGGTAAAGCTGTCGACAGGGGGCCCTCGGAGCTCGAGAGTATATGCAAAAGGGGGGTCCTCAAGAGTATATGCAAAAAGGAGCAAGTTTGCTGGCATGCAAATCTTCAGACAACAACAGAAAACTTATTGTGAAATTTGTATTGCAGTGCACTAGAAAATTCAGATTTTCTCCAACTTCGTGATTGAGCCTATAAATTAAGCTGTTTTGAAGTAATCAGCTCCAAAAATCAACTGCAAGATATCAAGTTTGCTTGGAACAAAGATCCTTTGGAATTAGTGAAAATATTTTGCTTTTTGTTTAGCAGGAAAATTTTCAAAATTTAGACATCTAGTGCCATAATAATAACATGTGTCAATCAGAGTCATGTAGTCACACCTCTTGCAGAAATGACCAGGGGAAAACAATTTGTAGTTCACCAAAAAGTGATGGGTGTATCCATAAGCATTCAAGCCTGGAGGTCGGGTGTGGCAGCCCCCTCAAGGTTGGAAACATGTGCAAAAATCAGCCACATTTTTGCTCCTCATATTTTATCTTATGATAGGCTTAGGGGTGTATCATTCTTCAAAGAGCGAACAAGATTTTTGAAAACAGTAAGATTTTTTGGGATTTTTTGAGGATTTTTCTTGAAAACAAAGGGATTTTAACAAAGACACAGGAGTGCCCCTTGGCAAGAGGACAACTTCAATATTGGTTGTTATTGGAGTTTGGCAGTTGGCTTGGTTCTGTACCCAAATTTGATTAACGTTTTATCATTGTTTTCAAATGGGATAAAATTACTATTATATTGATGCATTCTTTTGTCCATGTGCCTTTCCCTTTGAACTGAGAAGTTTCTGTAAACACAAACATACCCAATTCTTGTTGGGTTACCAAGGTGTGCTTGGAGCTGTTGCTAAGTGCTGAAATAGTGTGGAAAAAATTCCACACTTGTGTTGATCTAACTGGGTTACTTGATAGCTTATCAGTGGCGTTGCATGACTAAACATCTAAGACAAAACAGGGCTGCTGTGCTCTCTTTGTTCTATATAAAGAATAGTTGATTGTTTTAACAGATGTTGTGACAATGAGAGATTGTTTTATCAGTTGGACACATGACTTATTGAAATTGAAAACATGTTCAATCAACTGGTTAGCCTTTTGTTTTTAGAGCCTTCACAGGCTAGAGATGTGCAGGAAAGGCACCAATGCTGAATAGGTAAATGAACATCAGGAATCGAATTAGGGCAGTTCAGCAAAGGGAGAGCATTGTTGGAAGATCAATGCTTGCATTAGCCTGCATGCCAACTCCTCTGGTTTCCTACAGTGTTTTCTTGGATCAGCACTGGCTGCTCAGTTCACAGAGTTGCATGAGGGCACTGATTTGAAATTTAAAAATAACTAGGGGAAAAAAGCAGACAAAGTAATGAAATGTTTTTTCATGTCTATTTTCAAGAAAAAACTTTTCACTTATATTCTTCATATATCAGAAGCAGAATCCTGCACTTGAAATTTAAGAAAAATCCTGTTAATTACAGCATTTTGCCTCTAAAAGTCTTGGTAGCTAACCTATTTATGAAATAAGGAATTAAACCTATTCCTGTGTGGAAGAAAACTTTAAACTGCATTAAGCATCAGAACCATTAACTTATTATATTCATTTGACACAGCTGACAGCAGATCATTAGATAGGATAAGAAGGAGAAGAAAGAAGAACAGTACAGTGCACTAATTCGAAACCAGCCAATCATAGAGCCCACTAAAGTTTTCCTTTGTTCAATTGAAAGTAATGAATCAATTGGAATAATATTTAGGACAGGGATGCTCATTTGAGCAGATTTCACTGTCTGCTACTGAAAATATTCCTTACATGTCAAACCTAAGAAGTGGCTGGAAAATTCTAAGACTCAAAAGCATAAAATTTAACTCCAAAAAAGTGACATTAATTTTCTCATACAAAAACATGAGAAGATTTCTACAGGAATTCAGGATTTTCTTTGGAAATTACGAAAAGTTCAGCTAAAGTCTAAGAGATCAGTGGTGGACTCTTTGCAAAGTATTGGGGGTTGAAGTTATTGTTTCAGTTAAAATACATTGTTTATATCCATTGTTTTCAAACAAAAGGCCTTTGTCTTTCAAATTGCATATAGTAGGTGACTTATATGAGCCACGCAACATGGCAAGACTTTTTATTTTTGCAGTTTTGTGTGAGCTTGAATAGCTATTTAAGGACATTTTCCTGCCCAAACCAATGCTCCCTTATTGGTCAAACAAAGACATTGTCTTTGTTTCTTCATGGATAAATATGCGATAAACATGTTATTGACAGTACAAGTTCACTTTACAAAAAAGGAAAATATTTTGATGTGACAGTCTTTTAGTCACATATACTGGGTGACTAAAAAAATGTCCCCCTGTTCGAAAAATCATTGCAACAAATTTACTTGCACTATAATCATCAAAATTTATTTGTCTAATAGCTACAAGATTAAAGTATTTTTTGCATTTTTTTGGTAATTTTTAAAGTATTAGTCCTGTGGTAAATTTGTAAGATTCAAAAAATTACTTTTGCGGAACATCTAGAAAATGGCCTATAACACACTATCAAAGGCATCTCGAAATAAAAGAAACACTACTTGTCAATTTTACTATTTTAAATGCTCCTTTTTTCAGAGCAATAAGTAAGATATTAATTTCAGTTTCCACCTCAGTTTCAGTTTATAATTTCATTAGTTATGCTAATTCTCAAAAGGATTTTGAATGGATTTCAAAAGATCTGGAAGATTTGACCGTGCGTTTTGGGCCATTTTCCGGCTGTTCTGTAAGACTGATTTTTTAAATCTTTCGAATTTACCAAGGGACTGTTGTTTTCAAAATTACCACAAAAATACGAAAAATACTTCAATCTTGTAGCTATTAGAAAAATCAATTTTGATGATTATAGTACACTTTCTTTTGCTGCAATAATTTTTCAAACAGGGGGACATTTTTTTGAGTCACCCAGTATATTTTGAGATTTCTTTTGCAGGTCGCAATGAACTCATTGCAAGATATATCAAACTTAGAACGGGAAAGACCAGATCCAGGAAGCAGGTGAGTCCAATTACTTCTTTGCAGGATGAATTTTGAATTCTCAAATCTCAAACAAAATTACTTTAGTTACCATCATATTTTACTTCGAATGCTTCTAGTTTTTGCCCAGCATCAAGAAATTTCTTGGTGAAGAGCAGCTGATGGGTTTTGTTAGCTTGCAGTCATTTAGGATTTAGGGATGGAAAATACGAGAAATGATGTATAATATACCAAGTTTATATGACTTTTATGTTTGTGAATAAAAACCATTAAAATTGAAGATTTAAATAGCTTTTATGTGACGTGAAAGGCATAAAATCATGTAAATTGGTTAAACTAATAAAGTTTATTTTTGCAGGTTTCAAGTCACATTCAAGTTCTTGCAAGGAGAAAGGCAAGGGAAATTCAATCTAAAATTAAGGTTGGTAATGTCCCAAAAGGCAAAAGGAAGGCTGATAATAATCACTAACACTGGGACAGGGGGGAAAAAACCTTGCGTGAAAACCTTGCTTTTTCATCCTAAATTGCTCTCAATTAAAGACTTGTACCTTGCTTCATTTGACTCCTTGACTGATATTATATCATACTTGCTTACTGGAATAGCCCATTTAATGAATTGAAAAATACTTTTGAGAGTGAAGCACTAAATACCTGTTAAAATACAAATAATGAAAATTATATGCAGCTTTCATCTTTTTTCAAAAAATGTTCTATATAACAAGGGTGGCTGGAAGCACCTCATTTTGAGACGGAAGGAAATTACCAATTAAGGCTTTATGTCATGACTCTTTCATGATGGTAGATAAAGTCCACAATTTTTTGATACAATCTGAAAAATATCTGCCTGTTGCGCCTGCGCTGATTGTCTGCATTGCTCATCAATATGAGGTCATGCTTGGTGGCAAGCCAGTTTTGATTTCTTTGGGGTTGCATGGATATAAAATAAATGCACTCTTGGAAGATGTTTTATAATTCCATTGAAATTCAGCTAACTTTTCACAATGTCATCCTTTTGCCTTGGTTCAAACTTCTAATGATTGGGACATTATTTCAGGGTGGCCACTACTCTCAAAATGATATGTAACAGGGATAAGTAAAATGAAATCAAACTTGAATACATGCAAATCAAATTTGTTTGTGAGGGATATTTTCAAAAATTTGAAAAAAATTTCGTTGTGAAATGTTCTTTTGTATTGTGGCCACCCTGCGATACTAACTAACTAACTAACTGATATGTTTTTGATATTTTGTTGTATGCACCCCTTGTTGATATTTGGTTTTGCACCTTGTATATTTTAGCTAGCACAACAAAGTTTCTGTAATACATTTTAATAACAGATCCATTTGCACCCTGATAGACTTTTGTTTAAATTATATAAAACAACCGAGGAGCTATTTTTCTATAGCTGCATAAATGTGGAATGTCTCTTGTGATACATAGTTAATTATATTTTCCAAATGCTGGATAGCAGCTGTATTTGTAAAGCTATTTTTTTGTAAAACGTTCGCTGAGAGTGGAGTTCACTTTTTTGCCATACCTTTTTGCAGTCAAGAATTATTCTTCGCTTGAAAGACTTATCGCTAAAAAGTGAGAAGAATTGTAAAGAATAATTTACGCTTGGATCAAATATTCCCTCCTGTCATTTTGCAGTGCAAAATCATAAAGTAAAAACTGAAAGAGAACAAATTACTAAACAATGTGTTGCTTATAATAAGTGCACAATATACTCCTTGGTTCTTCTCTACTTGATCTTATCAAATCATGTTCTAGAAAATGAAATGTGTTGAGAAAATATTTTTAAAATGCCCCCCTATTCGAAAAAATCATTGCAGCAAAGTTACTTATGCTATAATCATCAAAATTGATCTTTCTAATAGCTACAAGATTGAAGTATTTTTTGTGTTGTTGTTGGTAATTTTCAACATAGTAGTCCTGTGATAAAGTCGAAAGATTGAAAAAATTAGTTTTGCAGAACATCCGGAAAATTGCCTACAACACATGATCAAAGGCATCTCAAAAAAAAAGAAATGCAACTTGTCAGTTTTCCTACAGTATTTTCAATACTCCTTTTTCCGAGCAATAAATAAGATATTATTAATTTCAGTTTTGTTTCAGTTTCAGTTTATCATTTTGTTAGTTATGCTAATTCTCAAAATGATTTCAAATGGATTTCAAAAGATCTGCAAGATTTGATCGTCCATTTTAGGTGATTTTCCGGCTTTTGAATTACCAAAGGAATGCTACCTTTAAAATTACCAAAAAAACTGTAAAAAATACTTCAATCTTGCAGCTATTAGAAAAACATCAATTCCTATGATTATAGCACAGCTACTTTTGGTGCAATGATTTTTTAAACAGGGGGTCATTTTTTGAGTCACCCGGTACCTCCCTCCTCTTAGTGAAGGATAACTGGAATACAAGGTAGCAAAGGGGTAATTCCTCAATGGGGGTCTGTCTTTGCAGGATCAAGGATCAAAAGACAAGGCACTTCAGGCAATGGCATCAATGTCTTCTGCACAAATCGTTTCTGCTACTGCTTTGCATAATAAAATTGGTATACATCATCAAGGCATGGATGTTCATGGAATCAAGTCAGAGATGCCACACAGTCTACCCCCTCCTTCAGTAAGTTGATTGTCAATTTTTGATGCCAGTATTCCAGTGCAGCTTGGGTGCCTTTAATTTGGCTACATCATTTTATATTTAAAAACTTTGAAAAGCCAATTTCGTAGAGCCTGCTTCCCATTCAGTTATTCTGGTTATGATATCACTGGTACATTGTAAGTTTTGCAGGCATGTATCAGGCATTGCAGACACGTTGCAGGCGCTACAGAGACTTAAAATAGGTAGAGTTGTAGTCAAATGACAAGCAGAAATGTCCAGAAAATAGCCTAGATAGGGGGTAGATGATTGAGTACATAGCTACATTTGTTAATCTCAACTTAAATGCACACACCTTGCATTTTAAAATTGTCCTCCTAACACCGTGGTGCATCGGAGATACGATTTCGCAAAGTTAAAATTTAGAGTGCACCTGAAACCAGAGGTTTTGGAAAAGGGCCTAGCCATGACTTGATATCACGGGCATTTTGCAAAAGAATTTTCAACTTTAAGTTTTGTTTTTAATTTTTAAAATAATTTAGCAAACTCTCTATATGTCCGTGTGATGATTGTTAATGTTTTGGGTGACCGAAAAGTTAAGAGGTTTTGATCCATAGAAAGGGTAAAAAGTTCCATTGATTGTCTCCCCTTTTCACACCTTCAACCCTTTTAACTGAGCCCTTGCACGTCCGATCTAGTTTACCAACGTCTCCAAACAAAGCTGTTATTTACTAGTAGGAATACCCAACAGGTAATTGTCTAAATATGTGACCTCACAACACCAGTGTTGTTATTTCTCGTAGTTCTGGCCTCCAGGTTCAATGCCACAGTCTGTTGGATCACCAACTCTAGGGTACCCATTTGCGGGACCTGCTCCATACTATCCTGGTCCACTGCCTCCTGTCTCTGCAATGTCACAAGGATCGCCTGAGCCACAGTCAACATCTTCTTCAAGCCTTCCCCCGTCACATGAACAAATGGTAAGTACATAATCGTTTACTTGTAGTTTAATAACGGGGAATTCCTGAGAGACTTGTATTTGAGCAGTCGTATGTCAAAGTAATGGAGAATGATCTCTTTTTGGTTAATCATTTCGTTAAAGTCAAAGAATACTGACCTGGCAATGCTTTGGTCGTGCAAAAACTAGTTTGCAGATAGTCTTGAAAGACGCTAAAATCTTTCCTTATTTTATGATACATTGTCGAAATTTATAATGACTGTTATCAATTTCATTTGTGACATAAACATGCCACACGAGGTGTGATATTGGGGTACATAAAACAGTTCATTTTACTATTTGAAGCTCATCCTTAGCACCTTTACCAAGAAACGTCCGTGGTCCTAAATCAGAGCCCCCAATCTTGTATTTGCTCCACAATTTCGGCCTGTTCTTTAATTTCCAAGTAATGCACATCGAAAATGATTAAACTTATGCAAACTTAAATGAATTGTTAAAGTTTACCTTTCAGCAAAGATCGATAGCAGGTGGTCCAACAGGATCTGCCATTATGGTTCCTGGATCTCCATGGCACTCAAGAGCACCACCACCTGTGGTAAATTCATTTTTGCTCTTTATGATTGCACCTCCTCTTTCCTTTTTACGACTGTACGTATGATCTCAAAATGTATTTGTAAGGCAATGTAAAGGATAAAATTTGTCATAGAGTTGACAATTGTTGATTCCTGTATTGTAAAGATTGTGAAATTACAGCCAGAAAAACTTGTCAATCCTTACGAAAAATTTTGAACCAAAGTTTTAATATAAAACATCATATTTTCGCTTTAACAGCCTTGTTCAAAAATTCTATGCATACCTATCATTGAATTTTTTAATGTTATTTGCAACCAAGTTAAAAGGCTCGAAAAGGACAAATTATGGCTGTCTGGATTTGTTTTGTTATTTCAAACTAATGCTTCAAAGTCTTGTAGCTGCTAGAAGCCCGAACCTCTATCTATTTATGGAAGTTTAAAATGCCATATCATTAGATTACTTGGTATTTGACACACAATTTATAATCAGTCAGTAGCCTAACGGAATGTTGGATACTTTTCAAATAGTCGAATTTTTTAGGCCATTAATTATTGTGGAGAAAAACAGTATAAAGTCTTAAATTTGTTTAGATTATTAAGACTTCTGTTTGTAGAATTATTTGATTGTGCCTTGGAGTGATTGAATTTGAAATTTGTATTAACGAATCTTAATTTTTTCTCGCAGCCTATAAGAATAATTGACTTCTCTGCATTTGTCGAAACTCAGCGTGCAGAACAACCTGACAGTGTAAGTACTTTCTATTGAACCTTTCTTACAAAATCTTTAAATTCATTGCATTGGAAGCTTGATACCTCTTACGGTATCGCAATTTTCGTGGCAACCGTTTACATAACCAAAGTACAAGTGAGATCTTGGATCTTTGGAGCAAATTTAAGGGTCCTGACATGTGAAATGGGTAAGAAATTCAAAATCTTAGAAGAATATGAATCCTGTTTCCAGGAGGCTGTATAAGTTGCTGTTGGCTCCACAGTATATCAGTATAGTATATCTGTTCAGGCGAGGAGCGGAACTACGACGATGTATAAGTTTAGCTCCACAAGTTTACTACATCCCTTGGCTTTGCAGGTGGTTGAGACGCTGACGGCTCTCAAAAAATTGTTATGAGCTTGACCAGAATCTAGTCTGCAGCAGGAACAAGTTAGAGAAATATCATCTCCACAGTATGTTCAGTATCTTTTGTTGAAAAATAAACTTATTTGTTTTTAGTATCACAAGCATCTCTTCGTGCATATGAACCAACCAAACTTCGCCGATCCACGCATGGAACCAATTGACATTCGACAAATCTACGATAAATTTCCTGAAAAGAAAGGAGGCTTGAAAGAACTGTACGAAAAAGGGCCTAGTCATGTGTTCTTCTTGGTTAAGTTTTGGGCAGACCTCAACACGAATATTTCTGATGATGCAGGCGCATTTTATGGATCATCAAGCTCGTAAGTACATATCCACATTTTAGTTAAAATAACAAATGCAGAAGAAAGTAATCACATTATTATTTTAGTTATATACCTCTATTTTAGGTGTTCAGAAGTGGCTTTGAAGTAATCATTCTAGGACATTGATCATAACAAACAGCAGCTTTATAGTAACGTTATGAACTTAATCGGCAGATCAGTAGAAGTGACTACTGGCACTGGCAGTTAACATACAAGACAATAACGCTAAAGATGGAGGCCGCGCAAAGCATGCTGTTAAAAACTCCCTGACGACCACCTAACGACATAAAAAGTTTGGTCTGCCGTTTCCATCTGCTAGCTTTGTTAACGCTCAGAACAAGAAATCAATGTAAACAAATAGAAAAATTTTGTAATTCGAACGCGAATCTTCAATTCGAATCAAAACTTTACTCTTTCTGCTTTGGAAAGGTTTCCTTTCGAACCATGTTGCATTCGAATTCAAGGTCGATTCGAATTCAATCTAGCTTGTCGAAACGGCAGACCAAAATTCTTACGTCGTTAGGTGGTCGTCAGAGAACTTTTTACCAGCATGCTTTGCAGCAAAACACAACGGAGTCTTTGGAGCCGCCATCTTTAGCGTTATTGTCTATTGTTCATGTGACCTCAAGCTGAAACCCAAACAGTTATATTCTACCCTTTAAAGATATCTAACATATATAATACGTTTACTCTGTTTATTGATGGTTGTTCCTCGTGTTATTTTAAGAACTATTTAATGCGATTTTAAACCATCAAAGATCAAACCAAGTCTCCTTCACCCCTATTAGCTTACTCTTTTCAGGAGTTCTCGATCGCTAACGGGTATTTGCAGACTTGAACATCAGTTGCCATAGGCGTCAAATTTTAACACAGTATAGTAGGAAGCACAGCACACGTTGTCGCCTTTTTGGTAAAGGACATAGCAATTTAATGGCACCACATCCTCAAAGCTAGCTCAAATATTAAGTATAGCTGCAATTGCTGTAATTTTGTAAATAAACAAGATATCAAAAACGGTCTGGGCAATATCACAGTAAAGCACCTAAAATAATCCAAGGAAAGATATAATAGCCAATCACACGCAAAAATTGTTAAAGACTTGATGCCCATAGTTCATAACTAGATATGACAGGATTCCATATTTTGTTGAGAGCTCCCAGCAGATTGTCTGGTCATGTGCATGAGATTGACAACTTTTAAACTCGGATTTCTCATGTGACCCATTCGTCTCCCCCATAGAAGGTCATCTTATTGTTTTATCATTCCTGCACAAGGTAAAACTTTTTCTCGATACCAACAAGTCATCTTCAATCTCTTTCCATAGTTATGAATCGAATGAAAACATGACGATATCTGTTTCAACGAAAGTTTGCTCATTTGGAAAGCAAGTTGTTGAAAAAGTCGAAACTGAATACGCCCGCTTCGAGGGTGGCCGATATGTTTATAGAATCCATCGATCGCCGATGTGTGAATACATGATCAATTTTGTACACAAGCTCAAACATCTTCCAGAAAAATATATGATGAACAGTGTGCTGGAAAATTTCACAATTATACAGGTTAGAATTTTGATTATTATTTGAGAACGTAACGAAGTCAGTGAGTTGTCAATGAATTGTCAGTGAATTGTNCATCTTCAATCTCTTTCCATAGTTATGAATCGAATGAAAACATGACGATATCTGTTTCAACGAAAGTTTGCTCATTTGGAAAGCAAGTTGTTGAAAAAGTCGAAACTGAATACGCCCGCTTCGAGGGTGGCCGATATGTTTATAGAATCCATCGATCGCCGATGTGTGAATACATGATCAATTTTGTACACAAGCTCAAACATCTTCCAGAAAAATATATGATGAACAGTGTGCTGGAAAATTTCACAATTATACAGGTTAGAATTTTGATTATTATTTGAGAACGTAACGAAGTCAGTGAGTTGTCAATGAATTGTCAGTGAATTGTCAGTGAATTGTCAGTGAATTGTCAGTGAATTGTCAGTGAATTGTCAGTGAATTGTATCATGGTCAAAATACCGGATGGATCAGAATACGCCTTTTTTTTATAAGAAACCGCTTGTAAGAAACTGTAGTAGAGTAGCCTCTTCCAGAAATTAAAAAACTCTACTAGAAACGATCAGAGGTCATTAAAAATTTTAGAAACTTTTCGATTTTAGTTACAAGGTGCAAGGTATTTTTATACAGAAGAAACCCTACAAGAAATTTTGCTATAAGACTTGAGTCCTTCATTAAGAAACCCTGCTGCCAAAACCAAAGCCAAGTTTCTTACAAAAAAATGAATTTATACATTGTATCGTGTATTTTGTCCATGTGCTTCAGTTGTGTTTATCAAAATTTCTATTTTAAGCTAACAGAAGAGCCATTTTGATGGTTTTACTTCATTGCTGTGATTGTAATAAAATTGTTGCCTTATAATTTCAATTGCAAAGAGACCCAAAATCCCTGCGTTGGTTTGGTGACTTGTTATTTATCAAGGGCAAATGTATGTCTCTTTGCGACAGAAGTCTTGAGAAAATATTTTTGCAACAACAGGAAGATAGCAACATAGATATTCTTTTTAACAGGGCGTGAACAAGCTCTACAGTGGCGGACACTAGGGGGTGAGGGGTTGCGGTCGCCCCAATGTTTAACCAAACAGTTATCTATTGTTCGAAAACAATAGAGGGAAACAATGCATTTCAACTGAAACAATAGCTTTGCTGAAACCATAGCACTGAAGTTGTACAGAAGATCAGTTACAGATGACAGCCATAATAGATAGTTTTGAACCCTGGATATTTATTGTCAGCATTTTATTTTGGTCTGTAACTAATACCGCATTCACACTGACACAGTTAAACCGTCTTTATCTAAACCAAGTTAAATTTCAACCAGTCAGATGCATTTGATTTGTTGGATTGACCAATTAGAAGGCTTCATTCGATAACCTGGTTTAGTTTAAGCTGGTTTAACTTGCAAGTGTGAATGAAGTATAAGTGATCCTCTCATTATGATCTCTGCTATTAAAGGGGCTCCGTCTCCAAATTTCGGTCGAAACGGTGAATTTGTAGTTTTCTGATAGGCAATATCACACAGACTTTTCATCTCTTTTTCAAAAATGAAAGCGTTATTTTGAAGATAAATCTCCGTACTTCACAGAGGAACAAACCAAACATTGATATCTTTTACGATTGCTTGGATATAAGTGGATTTTCAACGGTCACTTTTTGGTGGCTTGGGTGAAGCCACGAAGCAAACTGCAAAAGACAATGGACACGTGCCTAAAACAATGGTGTTTACAGATTTGTTTACACTTTGGCGACGGAGCCCCTTTAAGGTTTTAAGTGAATTCTTTCTTTTAAAGGTCGTGTCAAAGCGAGACACTCAGGAAACCTTGCTGTGCCTGTCATACGTTTTTGAAGTTTCAAGTGAACTGGGAGCACAGCATTTGATATACAAACTGGTCAAAGACTGATTTGCAGTTGAAATTGCGAATAAATAAATGAAATATTGGAATTATCTGGCTGCCGTTGCTTTCATTTTGGAATAGCATCATGCTGTAGATCGACCAAGAGTCCGTGAGTTATATCATTTTATACATGCTGGAAAATATTTGATCATGTAAGCGTTGCTTGCAGGAAATTATGCTGATATGCTGTTAAAGAGACCTTTGAAAAGGGTTAGGTTTGAATTTTAGATTTAAAGGCTTGTACGGATGGGTCACGTGATTAAACTTCAACGTATTTTCCCGCTCTTTGTTGTTTACGTTCGTGAAGGGCCTAGCCGTGTAGCCAAAGCTATGAGCAGTGCAGAAAACTGTCGAGGATTCCCCTACCTGCCGTAAAGGCATTTGGTATGTCTTTCAATTCGATTATAGAAAATTTGAATAGAATTTTCATGATGACTGGTGGTTTTTGTCTCAGTTGTGCCTTGTTCACTGCCATCTTGATCACCGCTTCCACCACACCTTTGCTTCAGTTTCCTGTACTTAATTGAATTGAATTTCCACGCAGCATGTAAATTCTGATTTTGCATATGCCCCGTCCGTGTGCGCCTTTAAAGGGGCCTGTGCAAGATAGATCCTTTGCGCGCCGAAGTTGACTTTCTGATTATCAGAAAGTAAGATGGCTGCCGCCTAGCAGCTTGTCTGATGTTACCAGCTTTTGTTTGAAAGAGCATCATGTCAGGGACAGGCAGTAAGCTTGGAATACCGAAGCGGTGAGAAGTTCGACATGTGGTGTACTTTTCAGAGTCAACATATAACATTTGGACGAAGGCCAAGCAGGAAACGTGCGATAAAAGATAGTTCACGCACAACGACTTTGGGAAGTGCTTCATGTATGCAACTTCTAAGGTCCTGAAATGCACTTATAAGATCCCATAGCCCATAGCATAGGCGACACAATTCAGGACCTTAGAAGTTGCATACATGAAGCCCTTGCCAGCATTTGTTTTTGTTTTGATTGCATGCACGCCCGCAAAGGATCTATCTTGCACAGGCCCCTTTAAGGCGAATAGTTTCACGATGCCGTATGTATCTAATAGCGGAGGAATTTTTATGACAGATCGTTTGTTTGTTTTTGGTTTGGAATATCAGTTCAGTTGTGTTGGTGCCATACAGGGTGTCCCAACAATTTTTCAACGTTTGATTTGATATTAAAAGATGACGATATATGAATGGGCTCCATGATAAGATAACCCTGTCCTTAAGACCTTAAATTTTTTTTAGACAATACAATCTTGCAAATCTGCTGAATATTCACGGAGTTATGAATTTTTGAAGTTTGTGTGAAATCTGTATCCAGAGGCTTCTCGATAGCATTTATAGTGAAAGTAGCATGGGGCTATCCCGTGTTTTGTTTCTTGTTTATTTCAGAGGAAACCAAAAGTGATTGTTTTTGAAAGAATTGTCGATAACCTAACTTTTTCTAAAATATATTCAAACGTATGCTTTGAGGACTGCTTTGAGAAATTTTATTGAGCAAAGTTTGAAATGACTCAGTGTGTCATCTGAAATTTTTATTTAATGTTTTTTAGATACTTGCGCTCTGATATCAACGAGAGGTGTGACATTAGACAACTTTCTTTTACCTCGATTTTAGAGCTTTTTTGCATATCAAGTCATTTAGGGGCTCTGGTTTCAGCTGTTGCACAAACCTGATCTTCAAAAGCTCTCAACTCGGTGAATTTTCAGCGGATTTGCAAGATTCTGCTGTCTAAATTAATTTAAGGTTTTAGCGACATGCTTGATTTTACCATGGAGCCCGTTCATTATGTTCTCATTTTTAATATTTAATCAAACGTCAAACAATTTTTCGGGACACACTGTAGATTCCCGAATATTTTCAGACCCAAGTTAGCCTTTCCGTTAAATAATATACTTTAAATCAAGACATTTTTATGAAATTCACAAGTCGAATCTCGACCAACACAAAGACGCACTTGTAAGATACTTCAATTTTGAAGTGACACAAATTATTTGTATCGCTGGTTTTCGTAGCAAAGAAAGGTTTTTGTGGAAATTATATAGTTTTGTAGTCAAATATATTGTGCAGGATTGCAACTTCCAGCTAGCCGCCGCTTGTGAGCCTGTTTATTCAGAACTTCATATTCATTTGCTTAGTAAATGAAATAATCCTGAAATAGGATTGCGTTAAGGTGATGGGTGGTTCACACAAATTTATGTAGCTGCCATTTAGGATCTCACTCCTTAACAAGGTACGCTGAAACTTCAAGACTTTTATTAGTTCCGTTGGCTAAACAAAGCTGTTCTGTTACACGTATTTTTCGAGCAATATTAGAGAAAGTTGTCATGATATCCAATAATAAACCTTGTAGATATTCTACACAAGATTCTAGATCGAGCGATCTTTTTATACATTTTTATATGAAATGTTCTACTGAGTGGCGTTATGGCTTCTATCACTGTTTTGCACATTCCAAAATTCGTCAGATTTCTACAAAATGTGTAAAAATATCGTCCGATCGAGAGTCTTTTGTAGAATAGCTAAAAGGTCTATTAATACCCCCATTCACACTTGAAAGTTAAAGCAGCTCAAATTAAACCAGACTATCAAATGTTGCCTTCTAATTGGTCAATCCAACAAATCAAATTCATTTGATTGGCTGAAATTTATCCTGGTATTGATAAAACTGGTTTAACTGTGTCAGTGTGAATGGAGTGTAAGGCGCATGCACACTCTCCGTTAGTATTTACACAGCTTTCGTTTTTTATCCTATCATCTGAAAATGTTTACTAAACTTGGATTGTGTGCATGAGACGATAGGCCTTTGTTTTTATTTTAAACAGTAAACCCACTACGGAGTACTCTCTGACTATTGTTATTGCTAGTTTTAAACAGTATATTTTTTGTCTGATGTCGTTTGAAGGTGCCCGTGTAAGATGGCGAACTTTTCATTTTATTTATGAAGAAAATATAATTCTTCAGAAAGTATGATACAAGAGGTGTCATCTTTCTTATCGAATCGTTTTCTTTTGCATGCAATTGTTATGGGCTATCTTGAAAACATGGAATGTGGAATACTGGAATGACATAGTATACTGGAATGACATGGAATACTGCACTGGAATACATGTTCCATGGAATATGTATTCCAGTATTCCATGTAATTCCAGCCTTCCATTCCAGTATTCCACATTCCATGTTTTCAAGATAGCAATTGTTATGTGCAGCAACTCTTTTTGATCTACAGCATAGCCATCAAATCTTTAAAAAGATTGCACGAATCGTTAATTCGTCTTTCGTTTGATTTAATGGCTTGCAAGGGACTCAGGTACTTTGCTATAATCCTTTTTGTTCGATTTTTGATATCGTGATTATTCTCAGAATTACAGTGGTTTTCTTTTATTGAAGGGATTCACGAAAAGCTTCGAAAAAAAGTAAAATCATCGTAAATTCTAAATTAATCGAAGAAAAACGGTACAACCATTGTTTATGAAGGTCTATAATATGGTGGTACGCAGAAATCTGTAGCTTTTCTGGTTTATAATTTAACAATCTGATGAAGCCACAGCCTCAAAACTGGTTTAAGCACAGAAGATGCTGTAATTCTGAAAATAAATCAAGATATCAAAGAGTGCCAATAAACAATTATAACGAAGTATATGGGGTTCCTTTCAAGCCATTAAATTAAATGAAAGACGAATTAACCATTCGTGCAATCTTTTGTAAAGATTTGATGCCTGTGCTTTAATCTACTGGGTGTCCCAGAACAATCGCAACTAAATTTTAGCTGAAATTTTCACAAAATAGTGAGATTTGCATTAATGTAGCGCATACCACTTGAAAGAATAATCTATCTTCGTTCAAATGATATGCAGTTTGAATACATTAATGGAATTATTCCTTTTTCTCTAAGGGCATCACCTCAAGAGCTTCTAAGCCCAAGACGTTTTTACAAAATGGCGTTTTTGTAACTTTTGTCGGCAGAAAGGTTTTGACTTTACTACTACAACATCCTGCATCTTAAATGGGACATATGTACTAAAATGTCAATTATATTGTGAATAATTTCATTTATGAATCTAAACTGCATATCATTGGAAACAAGATAGATTGTGCTTTCAGGTGTTATACATCTCATCTATTGAAAGATTATTTTTTCAACATTTTTTTGGTTAAAGTTGAGTTGCATTTTTTTGGGACACCCGGTATAGAACACGCTTAAGAAGATGATTTCCTTGATGTAAGGAGTTTATACTTTGCATCGAGCAAGGTACCAAAAGTCTGCTATACTTGCGGGAAGTCTTACCGAAAGAAACTATTTTTGTATATATTACCATGCATTTAACATCTCATTGTTATATGTGTAGTTGTGCAGCGTATGTAGCTAGAGAATATAGTATATATAAGCATTAAAGCAGAATTGAGGGTTTGTGAATTTTTAGTCATTTTTAACCAAGGGGTTAGCTTGTATCCGGTCTTTGTAGCTTTTCATAAATACGTTGATCTCAAATGCACGAAACTTTGAAGGTTCTAAAATCTTATAGGTTGTTTCTGAAGACGTCAGCATGCAGATTTCTCTCGCGTTTCTTACTTACAAATCAGCCAGGCTGGCATAGGCTTCAAATCTCTCTGTTCCTCTTCTAGTTTGCGATTTAGAGATTTGATGACGTCACAATCTTGAAAACGCTGTAATTTTGAAAATGTTTAAGATATCAAAATAGTCGATGGTAGACTTATAGTAAAGTACCTAAAGTTCCTTTCAAGCTATTCAATCCAAAGAAAGATATAGTAGCCATTCACACTCGCTTTTTTAATGATTTGAAGCCATGCTAGCTAGGTCGCGCTTCCAAAATTTCGGAAGTCTCTTATTACCAAAAAGATGTTTTCTTGATCTATGAGTTTTAAAAGGTTTTTATTTGAAGATAGAGGAAAGAGATCTGTTTCACTAGACAGAGTGAAAGAAGATTTAATTTACATTTCCAGCTTGCCTCCCCCTATTTTTTCGTACTTGTGGACAAATTTAGAAGCAGTGTGATGTCTTTGCCGTCGCAATTTTCAAAAGAAATGGTTCTGGCAATTATTACTTTATATCCTGTAATTTTGCACCCATTTATTTTCGCTGACTCAATCATTTGAGAATTGAACGTTCATACATCTAGATCTAGACGATTAAATATTTTGAAACATTTAAGGGGTGTGAAATTTGATGAAACAAGTTGCATGCAACATCGTCTTCAAGGACTATGCCAGGTGTGCAAAGAAGTGCTTTCGCCAATTTAAAAGCCAACAGAAAATATTCTATTTAACCTAATTTGAAAATTGTTTTGTTGTCGTGCAACCAAAAGACTTAGAAATATGCATGTTATTTGACAACGAATGAAATTTGAAAGTTGGAGTAGTTTATTTTCTGTGCGTGAAGAACTCTTTGGCGCATAAATCCTGTACTAGTGAAGGCTGCCCAGCTTTCAAACAATTATGCATCACGAAATCTCGTATAAGATTTTCGAACCTTCAATGATGATTGGTAGTTGCAAGGGTGCCAGGACACCTATTATTTAATTGATAAATACATGTTTACTTATCTTGTTTTGATTGTTGTTGTCTTCTTTGTTTTGTCTCTCCAAGCCCTGGTTTATGAGCAACATTTCAACCGACCTTGGCCTATATTGGGCCAAATCGCTTTTTCGAACCTNTTTGTTTTGTCTCTCCAAGCCCTTGTTTACGAGCAACATTGGCCTATATTGGGCCAAACGGCTTTTTCAAACCTAACCCCCTTGTATTCCTGTGTGCATGTGCGCCTTCGCAGAAGAAAAGGTTTTAAACCGCAAGCCTTTTCTTTTGCGAAGGCGCACATGCACACAGGAATACAAGGGAGTTAGGTTCGAAAAAGCGATTTGGCCCAATATAGGCCAAGGTCGGTTGAAATGTTGCTCATAAACCAGGGCTTGGAAAGACAAAACAAAGAAGACAACAACAATCAAAACATTTATTTATTAATTACATAATAGGTGTCCTGACACCCTTGGTAGTTGATGTAATTGTACGAAATTGATTGTATTTTTGATGGGCTAGGTTTGGTTGTTTCACAGTGGAAATATTTTCTGCAGATGTATATTTTGTGATTTAACAATTGCTGTTTGTAGTATTCCTAGCATTCCGGAATATTTGTTATGATAGCTAGCAGAACTCTGTTGTGTTTTTTCTTTTCAACATTTTACTACGTTCCGGTTGAATGTTTGGAAGCGAAAGGATTAAAAAGCGACTGGGTTGGAAAAGGCGTCCATGTATTTGTTCAGCCATTGGCAACGAGACACTCGAGAAAATCTTCGGTTCAATCAATGTTTTCCCTTTTCTCAATTCAGTTGCTTATATGATAAAATTACTTGCTTGTATTGCATATTTCCAGCGATGCTATGCGCTTTTTGAGGGAAAAAATACCCGATGGTATTAATAGGCTTGTCAATGCTGAGTCGAACAAAGAAAACACTCGCAACTTGGATTTGAATGGGACATTTTTAGATTTTTTTGCTCTTGCTCATACCCTTTAATGCACCGGAAAGCCCAAGAGACATCGAAGTCCTTCAAGCCCTAAAGTTCGTACAAAAAAGTTGGATTGATGCAGGTAAATTTTTTGACAGAATAACGACGTTACGATTCGGCTGCCGTGTTTTTATAAAACATCTAAAATATAAACGATGTAAACAATATAAAATATCTCATTAATAGTGGATGCAACGACCATTATATGTCACAAATGAGCCAATAATCTGAACGAGGCTCTTTCGTTGTGAAATCTCATCAAATGTCGGGTTTGATTACGAATCTCCTCACAACCAATCAGGCCCGTCGGAAGCGTGGGGGGGCTGGGGAGGCTTCAGCCCCCCCAATAATTTGCTGAAGTTTGTTCCTTTTTAGTGAAAAAGGCTGTTAAAAAGTCAAGCTTATGGAAATGAAGACTTTAACTTATTTATACTAGAGGAAGTTATCAGAGTTATCACGTTTCTATTAGAAAACAGTCTATTTCTAAGTGATTTGAGGTCCTATTTTCAAAATTTCCGGGAAAACCTGGACTTGCCCAAGTCTCTTCTGTGTACCTGAAACCTATTAGATTTTTTTGGCATTTAGGTTTTTTAGGTTATTAGGTTTCAGGTACACGGAAGACACTTCACAAGTCCAGGGAAAGCCTTCCGTTAGTCGCGATCCTTTTCTCCTTTAAATGGCAGATTCTTCATAATAGAGGCGTTTTCCAACGATCTAAAGGGCGTGCGTGGCCACACACAAAATTTCCCGGGGGCAAGCCCCCGGACCTCCATTTTTGCTCGCTCCGCTCGCATCTGGTTTCAGCTCCCCCAATATGAATTTCGTTCCGACGGGCTTGCCAATAAATAAAATTCTGATGGCAACATGTCAAAAATTAAGTAATCTGGGAAAGATTCTGAAGAACTATATCTTAGATATCTTGGAACAAGATACACGCAGTTACAGTTAGGTGGAATCAAACTTGCACTTATTTCTCACCATATTTATGTAATTTTCATTTTAGATAAACTTTACAGCCGCTGCGCTTCCTGCGAATGCGCAGTGACAAGATGCAATGAAAACGAGGCTTCATCTTTTTGGCGAAACAACAAATCGATGAAGACTGCTGGAATTTGAAGAAATTTGAGTAAAATTTGCTGCAATTTAATGCCCTTGAAACAGCCATATATCAGTTAATACCTTTGATAAAAAGATGTATTCAGATATAACAACTATTGTGGAACTGGAACAATTCAATGGCTGCTTTACAAATCATGTCCTGCTTGGAGCAACACCCTGAAGCCGGGAGGGAGGACGTTGATAGGCCAAACAAATGTCATGCTCTTGTTTTCATAGGACGTATGGACTTATTGTTCATTTTACTCAAAAACAACGCCCAATCCGATTGTTTTCACAGCAAAAGCAGTCAATCCGATGAGAAATCCTCCATCCGCAAGATCGTTAAAGGCGTATTACTGACTGTTTGGCAAAGCTGTTTAAAGAATGGCAGAAGAGGAGCTTCGAAAAGCAGCCAGAGATGGAGATATCGAAACTGTGAAGAAACTAATATTGGCTGGAACGAAACAAACGGGGAATGAGGTAACAATATCGTGGAAATTAGGAGTTTTGTGTTCATCCGTGATTTTTTTTCGACTGTGTGATAATCCCTCTAAAAGAATTGAGCTTCGATTTCCGTAATGAGTTCTAATAATGTTGACCAAAACACCAAAACTCAGTTCAAAAGAAGTGCCCAAAAAAAAGCCCCTTTTGGAAACAACAAATAAATGTGAGAATATCTAGAAAAACCATAGCAAAATTCTTGGAATTTTATTTGGCAATGAATCCAAAGATAAGGTCTGCAGGGGTAAAATGGGTAGGCTGGGGTGAAATGTGTAATGTTGATTGCCGAAAAACAGTAGATCGTGAACTGTTCGATCAACATCCAATACTTCAAGGACGGTAATTCCCAACAGATGTAGCTGAAGAAAATCTGTCTATGAAGATTTTTCCAAAATTTTTTTACATTCTTTGCCTTACCCATTTTAGCCCAAGCTTACCCATTTAACCCCAGTAGACCCTAATTCAGCCCCCATTATCTTTTCTTTAAAAGATTCATTTTCCACTTTGCTCCAGGAGGGTGCGCAGGTTCCATCCATTGGGCAGCTTGAAAGACAGGGACAGACAGGGCCAATTTTAAATAAAAGTTGCCCTGGATTGGTTCTGAAACTGCTGGATGGGGCTCATGTACAGGACCAAAACTATAAGAAAGACATGCAGAACAGAACAGCCCATTACTATCCAGTCCCATTCAATCAAGCCATATCCATTATTAGACTGGGCTTGGCCCGCATGGAAAGTTAAATTATCGAGCGCCGGACATTTCGCCGATAAACATTGAAAACTAAAGAAACTAGTGAGCACTGTGTGGGCTGGACATGTTCGGCGCACATGCCTTTCTTTCCATACAGGAGGCTTGCGATGGGGCCCGTCCATTGCACTGTCTGGTCTGTCCAAGCCCTGTCCATTCCTGTCCATTGGATGGGGAGGCACCACCCTCCTAATACTGCTGTGATGCACTTAAAATCAGCACCATCGATTGTGAGCAAGGGCAAGGACTTGTTTTGCCCCCTGCGTACCAGAGTATGGTACTCATTATTTTTTTATAAGAAACTCTTCATAGCAAACTTAACTCTCAGTTCACGAAAAAATTAAGAAACTCAAGTACTTGAAAAATATTTAAGAAACCTTATTTGCCCTATTTTTTGTCTGAAATTTTGGAGAGAAAACATTAAATTTAGAGAGAAAACATTATGGCACAATGTACACACGACTATTCTTAATTAATATGCCAAGAACAAAGCTGCAAGAATGTGCAATTCCCTCCTCTTCTTCCCAAGTCTGTTATGAGATATTTACATTTTAGGCTGGTGAGACTCCTCTTATTCTAGCAACAACTTGCTATGTCACAGAACCAAAGTATGTTGAAGTTGTTAGAGAACTGCTTGAAAATGGCGCTGAAGTCAACCACGCTAACAAGGTTAGTCTTGAAATTTTATTCCTTGCTCTTTACTGTATGTGTTTCCAAAAGTTGAGTAATTAACATATTTAAGGTCCACAGTACAGGCCTTGTGTACTACAAGAATTCTCGAATGAAAGACTGTAAATTTGTTGAAACAAGAATTCCTAAGAAATTTAAAATATTCTCAAGAATTCTTGAGAATTCTTAGGCAGGAAAACCATGCTAATGTGCACAATGCTTGTGCTATGCTTGTCAATGAAATGCATATAAAGAAGTATTGTGTTTTATCAGGGTATGAAACATCAGATGATTATGGAAAATAATCATGAAAATTCATATTTTATTCTCCAGTTATATCTCATACTCTGATTAAAGCAGGGATGGCTCAACGGTAGCACGCTTGACTACCAACCTGAGGGTTGGTGGTTCGAGTCCCCACCCTGTCGAACCTGCCACGTAGAGTGAGGAGAGTCGCCAACTCTCTGTAATTCCAGGCTAAAGGAATCGCGAGGTGTGGTCACACCGAGAGGAAGGACCAGGACATTGCTTGATAAGCTTAGCTTCTCAGTGTCCTAAAAACTACCTTCGGATGCTAAGTAGCAATATAGAGAAGAAAAAAAAGAAAGAAAAAAAAAAGAGGGCTGAAACGTTAACCATTCAAATCATGTGTTGATGTCTAGATCACACATACTGTATCACTCAGACTTCTGTGTAAACTGTGAGCCACTCTGTTGCCACCACTGTAAGGCCCCATGATCTTTTATTGTAACGATAAAAGGGTTTTCTAGCACCACCAATGCTGACCAGGTTGGACACTCTCTGCTTATGAATTGGTGTAGAAAATAATGTGAATGCGATGATGTTCAATATATTCTCGATTTCAAGCAAATACCAGGTACACAAAAAAGAGCTTCACTCGTTTGAAAATTCGTTATACGGAGCATACTTGATAAATTATAATTGATCAAAGTTCGTTGATAGCCAAAATGCTGCAGTAATTTTTGTGATTTTTCTTCTATTTTCTGAGCATTGGAAATACAGGTTATAATTTACAAACCATGCATTACTACAAACTCCGTGAAAAGAGGCCTACCCCTGCGAAAACCTAACCATAAAATCATGGCTAACCATGGTTGTCCATGGTTTGAACATGGTCAACTGTGCTTCAGAATTTGTCTTACCCTCAGTCAAAATAGTGAAAAATCTTGTCACTCAAACACATTTCATCCCCCTGGAGAGTTACTGTAAGAATCAAATGTTTATAAAAGCAGTAACCAGGCCTCGTCAACACAATCCTGTGCCTGCGAAAAAAATGGTTGCACAAAATTTGCCTGATCAAAGCACACAGTGATTTTTTATGCCTGCGAGCTGCACTCACATCCTCATGCACATTAATGAGGCCTGGCACTGGCAGTAACATACTTTCCTGGCAGACATATATGATCTAATACCTTTGTAAAGATCACTTTTCAACCCTTGAGGGGAATGAAATTTATTTGCATAGTGCTCCTCGTGAGGAGATTACTTATAGTCTTATCGAGCGATTTCAGCCCTTTATCACACATTTTGAAGTGGTAAAGGAATTTTCATAATTTTAATTTTACCTACCGGGTGTCTCAAAAAAATAACCCCTTTTGATTGGAAAGGAACGAAACGATAAAATGACGGGGTTTTTCTACTGCACAAATAGATTTGTTAATCTTCAACTTAAATGCACATACATACCTTGCATTTATAATTCGTCCACCAAACATCGCAGATACGAGCTTGCGAAGTCAAAGTTTACAGTGCAACTTAAACCAGAGGTTTTCAAAAAGGGCCTAGCCATGCTTTGATTTCATCGGCATTTACCAAAGGAATTTTCAACTTTTTATTTTGGATTTTTACTTTTGAAAAGAATTCTACTTTGAAATGTTTCAATTGTTCTTGAAATCACTTTTCTTTTGAAGAAAAAATCGTTCCTTACATTCCATTGAAAAGTTATTTGTATCAAAGAAGAAGAAAGGAGCACACGCACGCTTATTTTGGGAATGTGGTACTAGTTTATTAAACTTGCTACATTTTTCTTCTATTTGTTTGATTAGTGTCGTGGTTAAATGTCTATGATTCTTTTCAATAGCAAAAACAAAAGTTCCTTTGCAAAATGCTCATGATATCAAATCCTGATTAGGCCCTTTGTCAAAACTTCTGGTTTCAGGTGCACTCTAAATTTTGACTTTGGGAGCTTGTATCTCCGGTGTTTGGTGAACGATTTATAAATGCTAGGTATATGCATTTAAGTTGAAGATTAACAAATCTAGTTGTGCAATCGGAAAGTCCCAATATCTTATCGTTTTGTTCCTTTTTCCAGTCAAAAGGGGGTACTTTTGAGACACCCGGTATATTTCCAATGCTCAGAAAAATAGAAAAAATATCACAAAAAGTACTTCAGCCTTTCAGGTATCAACCAGACTTTCTTTTATTCCAATTCATCAAGTATTCTCCGCCTAACGAATTTTCAAAAATGGGAAGTTCTTTTCAGCACACCTGTTAGACATGTACTTTCAGTTTGAAAAACCTTCTCTTATCTTTGTTCGAAGGCTGGAGACACTGCTATTCACCACACAGCATCTCTGGGGAACTTTGAAACAACAGGAATTCTCATTGAATATGATGCAGATTTAGAGTTGGAAGGAGAAGTATGTTCATGAATTTTCATAAATCTAGAAGAAAAAATGGTTTTTAGATGAGATGAAAGTCTTGTCTTTACAATTTGATACACAAAGTTACTAAATTCCAAAACTATATAAGTTAAAAAATCAAAAACTAAAACTAATGAAAATTTGAACTAAAAATTAGAACTAATTAAGCTCAAAAGTTCAAATTTCCTTACCCATTCTTCAAGATCTTTCTAATGATGTCTCGGTGATTCTGCTTCGGTGAACAATACAAATTTTACGGCTAAAAGCTTTGCTTGTCTTTCCGGTCTTTGGAAATACTTTTGGATAAATTTTAGCAATTTCAGGGCCTTTTATAGAGGGGTGATTTCGAGTGTATGAATGACAGGGGGCTCGGCCCAGTGCTTTTCAGTATGACCCAAAAAATGAATAATTACCATTCAGGAAACCCAAAAAATAGAGCCATTCAAAGTTCAATCCCTGAAAAGATTTCGTGTACACGCCTATTGATTCACTGCTCCGCTTTCATTTCTATTCATTGTTGTTAATAAAAACGTTTCCCGTTCACATTGCTCCTTTTAAAATGAATACGCTATGAATACGATAGACGTTCACACTGCTCCAGCAAGGCGATGTTGTTAATCCCCTTTTAAAAACGAAGCCTTCTGTTGGTAGCTGTCAAAAAGGCGCCAATCGCGAGTTTGTAGGCCATTGTAATCAACAGCCTATACGAAGGAATGCGAAGCGTTTTCAAATGTCTCCGTTTTTGGCGTTCACACTGAAAACGGATCGTTTTCAAATTTATCCGTTTTCATTAGCGTTTTCAAACAGCTCCGTTTTCAGAGAGGAGCAGTGTGAACGCAAGGCCAAAACGGATAAAGTGTGTACGGGGCCTTAATCTACATCAATTTCCTTGTCCGTTATGTTTACCAAGTTTGCGACTTTGAGAACTTTTTGCCATGTTTTGCTTTCTTTATGGCCTTCAAATTAGTTTTTGTTTAACGTAAACATGAAATTTTCTTTTGTCTATTTGTTAGGCAAAGATGGTTCCTTTAGGCCTAGCAGCAATGAAAAAACATCATGCTATTGTAACATTGATCGTGAACGATTTGATGGAAAGCAACAAAGTCAGCGAGAAGCAACTAAAGGTGAGAAGCATTTCTATGTTTTGTGGGCCTCGTCAAAGAAAGACCTATCCTTTGCTAACATTGTGTATCCGTGTTCGAAGCAGTGTATACAGCGGCGTCTTCGTGCCCCGGTGAGAGGTCAGATGTTTGCCGGGGTCCTGGTGATGAATGAAATAGCCAAACCTTTGGCGGGAGCTCCAATTCTCTACCAACTTAGGAGAGCTTAATTTATGGGAGGGGGCTCTTGGACAAATTTTGGATAGGGGTGTGCCCAACCTCGTCCCCAGGGCCTTTTGTCATATTCCTTTTCGTCTCCGTCCCAACCACTGATCTGAAAAGTGGTCCCAACATGACAAAAGGGCCTGG
Organism: Aurelia aurita; assembly: GCA_004194415.1. Taxonomy (NCBI): domain Eukaryota; kingdom Metazoa; phylum Cnidaria; class Scyphozoa; order Semaeostomeae; family Ulmaridae; genus Aurelia; species Aurelia aurita. Next base: position 87,414 of record REGM01000343.1, read on the forward strand.
GGACGAGGTTGGGGTGTGCCGTGAGCATCTTCAAAATGGTACCGTTGACTAGACCAATTTTTGTGAAAATAATACCCTTGGCTAGACTAATTTCTAGACCAAAAGTGCCATAATTTGCCGTTTTCTTGGCACAAATCACACAAATTTCGCCTTCTCTAGGCAAAAATTGCCAAAATTTGGGGTTTCTAGACACAAATTAAGAAAAAGCAAAGCCTATAGCCTTACATTTTGCCCAAAAATAGGTAGTTTCAACATCGGCCTATTTTACCGAAAAACTTATAGCCTTACATTTTGCCCAAAAATAGGTAGTTTCAACATCGGCCTATTTTACCGAAAAACTTATAGCCTTACTTTTTGCCCAAAATGAGGTAGTTTCAAAATCGGCCTATTTTACCGAAAAGGCAAAGCCTATAGCCTTACATTTTGCCCAAAAATAGGTAGTTTCAACATCGGCCTATTTTACCGAAAAAGCAAAGCCTATAGCCTTACATTTTGCCCAAAAAAAATTCAAAAATACCGCTAGAACCCTTTTCCCCAATATTATTTGATGTTGACATTGCTTGAGAACAAAAAAAGTTCTGTTTTTGAAGCAACCACTTATTTTGACTTACTTGTGCCATAAATCAGCAGCCACTTGTCAGATTGGCCCAAAAAATGTCTCAAATCTAAATTGGGGCCTATCCTATGCAACTGTATAAAAAGCGGGACAATTAAAGTTTCAGCTCGTCCACAGCAGCCGCAAAAAGGGGCACAGTGGTTTTGGGACGCCCTGTATATTATTTGATCATCCTATCGTCATAACATGGAAATGACTACTCGCGAGTCTGGAATAAACGGGGTGGGTGGAAAATTCGATCTGCAGTTTTGTAATGGGATGAAACTGAGAAGTTGTTTTGACTGTAAAAACAACTTAAAAATCATAGCAACTATTAAAAATGAAAAATACAGTTAAGTCACATTTCAGGAAAGATGATTTTACATGTTTCACATCCCAAGAAGCTCAAAATCTATAAAGTCTTGAATAAGCATGTCCTGGGTGGATATTTTTCAAAAAATTAATAAGCGCGGGGGGGGGACGTTTATTCCGGACTCGAGAGTACAAGCGAAAAATTATGAACTCATCTTTCTTTTCAGTGGATGTTTGCAGCAACTGATGCCAACCAACAACTTACAGTTTATCGAGCGCTGTCTTCAATAATTAAAATCAAGAAAATCATCCCAAAACTGGTAGAATTGAACCTCATTGGTGCTATATGTCAAGGCTTTAAATCATTTGGCAAGAAAGGTGTCGTAACACATGCTTTGAAACTTTTAACCGAAGTTCTAGAGACACCTGAGGGGTTAAAAGCAGCGAAAGACAAGAAAATCGATGCACTCATTTCGGAAGTTATTGCGAATAATGAAGGTGATGCTGTGTTAAAGCATTTAGGTGACCAGGTGCTGGAACAAGTCAAATAGCTGCATTTGTTTACGCGTGTTTAACTTGATTGGCAACCCAATGGATGCACTCGTCTTTTTATAAGAAACTGCTTATAGGAAACTTTAGGCTCAATTTTTCAACAATTAAGAAACCACGCTACCTGAATTAAAAAAGCTAAGAAACATTTTCAGTTTGTAGCTTTAATTTTCCCAGGTCACTCAAAAACGTTTTGACACTACAGTATTGACGAATGTTTGACATAGTTTTGAGTGCGATTTCTGTTAACACTTGTTTTGGGATCTTATAGGTACTATGGATAACCCTTTTAACGAAATTGTTAATCCTGCATCAAAATTTAAGAAACTTTTGGTGGCAAAGTATCCTAAAATCTAAGAAACTGGCTACCAGCCGCGGACCTACAGTAAGTTTCTTATATATAAAAATGAGTGTATTGATTGTCATGGAATTGGCAAATTTGAAAAACCTGTTGGTCTCGTTGTTGTGCTCTATTGAACTTTTAATTGTTGATTCAAAACAACCAATCAACGACGACTTGGACATTTATTGCATAATTTGTGATTTTCAAATTTTGTAAGAATTTCGCACACATTCTTATTTTTTATTAAGCCGCCAGACTAATGGTTAGAACTAGAACAGAACCTTGTCGGACGCTGCAGCAGTAAGGCATTCAGTGTTTCAGAGTGTATTTAATACTTTAGAATATGTTCAGTATTTTGCTTTGCATTTCGTTCAATGCTGAACTAGGGAACCCATAAGTTGGAACACGATCGTACTACCCCCCATTAAAGAACGCCAATCAACCAGCATCCTTTGCGTGCTTCGCTTGTTGCCTTTCGACTGCGGCGGCCATTTTAATATGACAACATTCTCTGCAAAGCGTGACCGCAAAGGATGCTGGTTGACCGGCGTTCTTTAAGGCTTAGTTCCTCCTGACCCATCGCAAGTTATCTGCAACTTCCTTCTTATACTGCTACTTGCCAGGGCCTAAAATAAGTGTGGATCTGACTAACTTTGTGGAGTTGTAAATCAAAAGTGTGGATCTGTAAAATTAGGCATATTATTTAGTTGAAGTGCTGAAATGTGTGTCAACAGCGGGCAATAAAAGGCTTGCCATTTGCAAGAGAGCAATCCAAAAAATAAGATCCATGCAGCTTTCATCCCTGGCACAAATGTAGCTGATTTTATTCAAACACGCATCAAAGTTCGTCAGATAGAGTACTTTGATCAGAAAGATCTGATACTCGTGCAGTCGTGCAAAGAAATATTCTGCAAGATGAAAGTGTGTATTGGTTACATCTCGGACCAATGCAGCAAGCTGCAATCTGTCAATTTAGAGAGGTTACTTGCAGTTCGATTGCAATCTTGTATGAGACTGAGTACCAAAGAATCGAATGCCCCAGTGCTGGAAAACGTAAGCAAAGTCGCGAAGAAATCTCGCAGGAAAGTTTGATTTTAGAAGGAAATAAAATTTTTTGTAGTACTAGAAAAACGAGAGAAAGAAGGCCAGGGGGGAGAGGGAAATAAAGGAGGGAAAGAGAAAGGAAATGAGTTACTAACAAAAGTGCATAATGATTTGAAAATAGATTCCCAATCTTTTTTCTCAACATTTGTTAATTTTTATTCAGACAGACGAAGTAGATTTTAATGAAAAATGTACGTAATTTTTATCTATTGGTAGAAGTAGCTGTCAGGGTTTAGAGATGTAATTAATTTTTTAGTTATTTTCGATTTCACCACCAGTTTTATACAATTTTCATGACGTTTTTTTCCTCTGCATCTCCTCTGTTGAAACATTTTTACCGTTTGCTTTCGGTTTAAAACAAATAGGTACATTTTTTTAACCCGCCATCGAGAGATGAAGATTAAGCATGTAGTCTGAAGCATAGGAATAAAATATTTTGCCCGCTTACCCCCATCCAGCCTCATCTTGATGAAAAAATCAGATTGCGTCAATCCTGTTAAATCTCGACTGGAAGTGCAAAAGACAATGTCGGATGTCGGCGATCGAAATTTGCTCAATTTTACCACTTCATAAAAACCCAACAAGGACATATCATGGTAGAATAGGACTATGCCTTTTCAAAGGAACATATAAAGGGAAGGGACCTTGCAACCTTGCACTTGTTGTCGGCTGTTTTAGTGGGCATTAATGGCGACAACAAAGAGACCACACATAGATGTATTCACAAACCATGCCAGTTGCAATTAATGGCCCCTTTAAAATATCTCAAGGTTTCGAGAAATTATGGCGTCGAAATAGTTGTCTAGAAAGTTGCAACATGGTTGCAAGCAGTTTTCCTCCAGGACGGCTCAAATCATTGGAACCCATTTTCGCGGCGGTAAACTCCAGACCCGGAACTGAGGGACTTGAGAAGGAAAGCTATCGCCATTTTTCATTTGTCTCAGTTTGGAAAAGAGGCTGCTACTAAAACAACAACAAAAAGTCGTAAGATTCTGTACTGTAAGTGTTGCCCCACGTGAGCTTTATATTGCTGGGGGCAAGGGACGTTCTTCCAGCTTGTATTGTCATTTCCAGCTCAAAGTCCATGCAGAAGTCTTGAAGAAACTGGTGAGAAAGGCTGTCAATGCAAGAGCACCATTTTTTTATTCTTATACTTTTTGGAGTGCCAGACGAGAAGAAAGATGATGTCCAGTACCCTTGCCTTGGCAGTTGGCCTACAAATACTTTTACTTCAACTGGCTTTCACATCCGCAGCCGACCCAGAGGCCTCTATGACTGTGGTAAGACTGCAAAAATAGCAGAAATCTGAACAAAATGACTGCAAATAGATTAAAAATACTTTGAGATTTAAATATAAATTTCTTATTCTGATACTATATTTAAAAAATAAAACTGATATTCCATTACATGTTAAAATACCTACTGTAAGGGGTCATCGACAAACAATTTTCGTCACGGTTAACGGAATTGGGCCGTTAGGGGGGGAGGGGGTCCAGCTCAAATCCGTTAAAAATTGTAGTTTTGTGACGAAAATTGAAATAAGTAATATTTCATTATCAATTCTTAAAGAATAACTTGTATATGGTTAATTTTTCGGCAGCGCACTAATTAATTTTAACGTCGCGATCTGGACAATGAAATCGCCATAGGCTTAGGCCCCAACCTAAGACAAATAATAGGCCTATAACGAGGGCCCACAACGCAAGAAAATCTGGTGATAAATCTAGTGGTCCGTTAAGAGGGGGGAGGGGGGGGGGTTGAGCCGTTAACGGCCCAATTCCGTTAACTGTGACGAAGATTGTTTGTCGATGACCCCTAATTCAAAAATATACTACAAAAATTTAAATGACAACCGAACGAAATGACCTACCTATTACAAAATTATTCAAGCTAAAATCAAGGTGCTGGCCGGAAACGAAGGTGGAGAGATAAAAGGATATGACAATGGTCAGATTTGCTATGTCTCAAACTGTCAAGGGAAATTGAACATGATAAAATGGCAAAAGCTAAATAGAGTAAAAAAGGAAACGCCATTAAAAGTAGGCTGGCAAAATGGGGCACTTTGGGAGAATGGCCAGGTCGATAACGCTGAACTTGCGGAACTTTTGTTCCGTGAAATTGAATAATTACTTCCTTTTTAGCTACAGAAAGAGTTTTATTTGCATTTTATATCCATTTTATCGGTTTTGTATGCCTTTTCTTCCCATTTAGTGACCCCAATCGCTTCTGATGAGAATTACCGAATACATTGGGCAATGGGAACTAAATCATGATTAGGCCAAATAAAAGCAAGGCCAACGAGATAGTTTCGCTTAGCTAAGGGACCGTTCATTATTTAGAGAGGAGTTGGTACCGAAGAGAAATATGTTGGGTAAAACAATTTTCTGACATAAAAAGGTGTTGATAGATGTTTTCCATCACCTTTTGAGTTGGGGAAGATTTATTAGACCAGAAAATATTTCTCTTTGGTACCAACCCCTCTGTAAATGATGAACTAAATTGCAAAATTACATTGCTATTCTTACGCAAAAGAAAGAAGCTTGAGTTTTATCAGACAAACAATCAACCATTGTTTGATAGGATATGAGATAAAATGATACATATGCAATATCATGTAAATAATAGGAAATAAATACTATATTCATTTCATTTTATAAGAAGCATGATACAATATTACATCATATACTGTAAGGCCTAAACAGAACAATACAGATAAATGGTAAAAATCAAGAGGGTAATAGCAACCCTAGTTTTAATCAATCGCCCATGTCCGAGTGCCACACATGAAACTCAAAAAAAGACCTTTGCACATAAATGGACAAAAGTTCTGCGGGTTCCGCAAGTTCTGCGTTATGGACCTGGCCCTGGGAGACTGATAATAAGCCCAACACCTCTAAAAATTTGATGTAAAAGTCTAACTATTATATATATATTAAATGAAAATAAAAACAAAGAAACATCTGACATTTTTTCCCAATTCTAATGCTAAATGGCTCATTGCCCCTACCTTTAACCTGTCTCTTCTGGAAAAGAGGCAGTGGAAAGCCCTTTTGTTGGTATTGATTCTACTATTATGCAAGTAATATCCTCCATTTAATTATTTTCAAGAAAAAAATTGTTTTATTTTAGCCTGAGATCATAACTCACAATGGATACCCTGTTGAAGAACACTCTATAACGACCAAAGATGGTTACATCCTTGGAGTACATAGAATCCCCCATGGCAGAGGAGAGAGAAAAGCACCCAACGAAACAAGGCCTGTTGCTTTCCTTCAACATGGCTTGCTCTGTTCAAGTGCAGACTGGATAGTTAATCTTCGTAATGAGAGCCTTGGATTTTTATTGGCAGATGCAGGATTTGATGTTTGGCTTGGAAACAGCAGAGGGAATACTTATTCAAAGGCTCACCAAACACTCAGTGTTGATTCAGATGACTTCTGGAGATTCAGGTTTGTAACTTGTTTACATATATACCCGTGTGCCAAAAAAGGTTCAGTTATTTGAAAATTGAGCCGGATGAATTAGAATGTATCAAATTCCACTTGATAGCCAAAAGATCGCAGTATCTCTGCAATTTTTCTCAAATTTTTATGAGGACTAAAAATATGGGCAGATTCAACTTTACTAAAAATCCTTGGTTCCGAAATGTCTGAAGGAGGGCCTAAAACACTCAATGAAATCGAAACAAATCTTCTCAGACGGAACAATACAAAAGTGCATTTTGTCTGCCCCAAGAGTTTGGGTAAGAGATCAAGTTGGTACATTTATTCCCATGGGATTCCAAACTTTAGTAATTTGAAAAAAATCATAACCCTTGATGGAGATGAAATGACCTTGTTTATTGGTCTATGCGAGGAGATTCTTAATAATTTTATCGAATGTTTCATGCCCATTTTTTAGGCATTTCACAACCAGGAATTTTTTTGCAAAGTCGTATTTACCTATATTTTCAATTCTTATATAAACACAAGAAACAATTGCAAAAATTATTTGGTCTTTCGGCTATGAGATCCCCAAAAGTAAAAATTGGATCACCAATGAGCCATGTCCTCTGAGAAAACTTTGGTGTCAAAAATAAATAAAAAACAATGTTATTGTGCTTGTTGTACATCATTTCATCGATAAAACAAACATTCTTTTTAGATGTTGACAATGTACAAAGACTGATCATTTGTAACAACGTTTCAAGTTTAACTCATCATCAGGTATAAAGAATGGAAGGAACAAGCATAGAATGATATATTTAAAGGGTAATTTGAAATAATTGATTAGAGATCAAGAGAACACCAATAGAACAAGGTGTATAATGTGACATAGAATACACCATAATATCAAAAAGAATNAAATCATTATTTAGAACTGAATATTCGCGAAAACGAGCTTGAAATAGTCCAAAAAACGAAATACCTTGGTGTACAAATCGACTGTTCCTTGGATTGGAAAGAACAAATTAAGGCTGTTTCTGCCAAGGTCTCAAGGGCTGTTGGCTTTTTAAAACATGCCAAGAATTTTCTACCAAGGGAGACCCTGAAAACTCTCTACACGGGTATTGTTGAGCCTCACTTTCGATACTGTTGCTCTGTCTGGGGTTGTTGTGGTCTTACTGAAGTCAACCAGTTGCAAAAGCTTCAGAACCGGGCTGCCAGGATCGTAACGAATAGCAGCTTTGAGACCCCAAGCAGACCACTTATCGAAGGGCTAGGTTGGAAGACCATTCAACAACTTATTAGTAATGAGTCTGAAACAATGGTCTTCAAATCACTCAATGAGCTGGCTCCACAATACTTGTGTGGACTTTTCACAAGAAACTCGCAATGCTCCGCCCGTACCCTCCGTAATACTGACACTGACGTAAGGTTACCAAAGAAAAAATCTGCGAATGGGCAAAAATGTTTTTCTTTTCGGGGAGCAAAATTATGGAATAGCCTCTCAGCTGAGTCCAAACAGGCATCCTCTCTGAATAGCTTCAAAAATTCTATACAGACATGAGGGCGAGGCCGGATTTTGTGGCGGAGGCGCTGGCTGCTCTTGGTTGGCGGGCTGGGCTGGGGCGATTGGTGGTCCGGGTCTACGGTCACCGGTTGCTTTGGCTTGGCGCGTCGATCGGGGATGGCTGGCGCTGGTGTTACAGAGTCAGCCCTTGCCCAAAATTTTTAATTTGTTTTCTCTTTGTAAATATTTTCTTTTAAATAAATTATCAATTATTGTAATTAGGTTTTAACATTATGGTTTTTCCTGTAATTAGGTTTGGACTATTTTAGTTTAGATTATATTGTAGCTGTTTTTAATGGAGGGCCCCTTGAAAATCAGCCTTTGCTGAAGGGCAACCCTCCCTAAATGAATCAAATATGAAATATATGAAATATAGGACTAAAAATATAGGCAGATTCAACTTTACTAAAAATCCTTGGTTCCGAAATGTCTGAAGGAGGGCCTAAAACACTCAATGAAATCGAAACAAATCTTCTCAGACGGAACAATACAAAAGTGCATTTTTTCTACCCCAAGAGTTTGGGTAAGAGATCAAGTTGGTGCATTTATTTCCATGGGATTCCAAACTTTAGTAATTTGAAAAAATCATGGCCCTTGATGGAGATGAAATGACCTTGTTTATTGGTCTATGCGAGGAGATTCTTAATAATTTTATCGAATGTTTCATGCCCATTTTTCAGGCATTTCACAACCAGGAATTTTTTGCAAAGTCGTATTTACCTATATTTTCAATTCTTATATAAACACAAGAAACAATTGCAAAAATTATTTGGTCTTTCGGCTATGAGATCCCCAAAAGTAAAAATTGGATCACCAATGAGCCATGTTCTCTGAGAAAACTTTGGTGTCAAAATAAACTAATAAAAAACAATGTTATTGTGCTTGTTGTACATCATTTCATTGATAAAACAAACATTCTTTTTAGATGTTGACAATGTACAAAGACTGATCATTTGTAACAACGTTTCAAGTTTAACTCATCATCAGGTATAAAGAATGGAAGGAACAAGCATAGAATCATATATTTAAAGGGTAATTTGGAATAATGGATTAGAGATCAAGAGAACACCAATAGAACAAGGTGTATAATGTGACATAGAATACACCATAATATCAAAAAGAATAATAAAACGATAAGGAAAGACAAGGATAAGGCAAAAATGAAGAAGGAGGGAGCGCTAGTTTATAAAACGACAAAATATAAGACAATCGATGATAGGTGCCCCAAAATGATGTATCGGCTTGTTAAAATTGCCAAAATTCGAAAATTTAAGTATATAATGTTGAATTTTCCTTTTTGAGATTTTGCATGAAAGATTTGACCACCAAACAACTTATGAATTGTCCTTTGTTGGCTGTTAATCTTACTCACCTTGTAGCGATAACGGTGTATATAAAATCCCTGTGCACCGTTATCGTTACTGCACAAGAGGCACATTTTCCCTCTAACTTGAAAAAATTTGCAAATTTTCCTTTGTTGCCTTTGAATCTTACCCACCTTGTAACGATTGTATATAAAATCCCTGTACACCGTTATCGTTACTGCACGAGAGGCTCAGTTTTCCTTGGCAACCACAAAAGTTGCAAATTTTCCTTTGTTGGCTGTAAATCTTACTCACCTTGTAACGATAATGGTGTATATAAAATACTGTACACCGTTATCGTTACTGCACGAGAGGCACGTTTTCCTCGACCACCAAAAAAGTTGAGAATTTTCCTTTGTTGGCTATAAATCTTACTCACCTTGTAACGATAACGGTGTATAAAATGCTGTACACCGTTATCGTTACTGCACGAGAGGCACGTTTTCCTTAACCACCAAAAAAGTTGCTAATTTTCATTCAGTTGCTTTAAATTTTACTTAACTTGTAACAAAAGAAACTTCAAACTTTTTTGGAGGTCGAGGGAAAATGTACCTCTCGTGCAGTAACGATAACGGTGTACAGGATTTTATATACACCGTTATCGTTACAAAGTGAGTAAGATTTACAGCGAACAAAGGAAACTTTGCATCTTTTTTGGAGGTCAAGGGAAAATGTACCTCTCGTGCAGTATCGATAACGGTGTATAGGGATTTAATATACACCGTTATCGTTACAAAGTGAGTAAGATTTACAGCGAGAAAGGAAACTTCGCAACTTTTTGGAGGTCGAGGGAAAATGTACCTCTCGTGCAGTAACGATAACGGTGTATAGGGATTTAATATACACCGTTATCGTTACAAACTGAGTAAGATTTACAGCGAACAAAGGAAACTTCGCAACTTTTTGGAGGTCGAGGGAAAATGTACCTCTCGTGCAGTATCGATAACGTTGTATAGCGATTTAATATACACCGTTATCGTTACAAAGTGAGTAAGATTTATACAGCGAGAAAGGAAAATTCGCAACTTTTTTTGTGGTTGAGGGAAAACGTGCGTCTCCTGCAGTAACGATAACGGTGTACAGGATTTTATACACACCGTTATCGTT
>REGM01000343.1:98351-267826 GCA_004194415.1 Aurelia aurita
CTACTCATAGGTTTGGAACTCGTCAGGCTACCAGAGGTGATCTATTCATTTCTTTGAAAAGGACCACCCTCTATGGACTCAAAACCATACAATATTTTGGCTCTAAATTGTGGAATACCCTGCCACTTTTCATACGTGTTGCTGGTTCTTTCTCAATTTTTCGGTCTAAATTGAAAACTTTTTTCATAGATTCATATGTCTAATTTGTATAATTGTTGAGGCTCATCTGGTTTGTATATTTTATTTATAACATTTTTAGTTTCTTTGCTTTTATGGGGGGGGGGGGTTCTCTCTCGATTAGTTTACCTATTTAGAGAGCTCCTCCTTAATCAATCTATCCTATATACTATCATGTAATGTTCTTTCCTTTTGTTTTAGTTTGTAGTTCTGTAAATCCTTGATGTATTTAATTTTAACGTAATGTATTTAATTGTATTGTAATTGTGTAGAATTGTATGTAGGAGAGATTGATAATCAAATGAAACTGAAAAAACTGAAAACGTATTTCAGTATAATCCCTTTATGACGTATCTTGAGGGGCCGGCTGACTCGGTACTTTATATCCGAAGTACGTTATAACCGATTATAACCGATGTAAACCAAGATATCAAGAGCAAGTTAGAGCACCAGATCAGTCTTGAGTTCAAAAAGGGTTCTTAGCCCACTTGGGGAAAATAAGCAACAGTTATATGATGGACATGGGACTTTAGAAATGCTGAAGAACACGTTTTTGCTTCTGATTACAATAAAACTTTAAGTGTAAACGAATCCTTTGGCGGGTCAACAAAGACTCTTATACAACGATTTATCACAAAGTATATTATAACCGAGGGAATTTGCTTCCAGCCTCGAAGAATTGGTACATTGTAACCGAAAGTATGTTCCAAGCGAGTACATGATAACCACGGTGAATCTTTGCGGTATATTATCATTTTGCTGGAACCAACAACCGTGATACGTTGTATCCGAAAGTACGTTACATTATAAGCGAGTACGTTATAAGGAGGTTATGCTGTATTGGAGAATGCAATGCCAAATCGGGTACCTTCTTATTACGTTTGTTGCTGCTGCAACCAGAGCCCTAGCTTCATCTAATCAAATCAACGTGAAGTATAAATTACCATAGCCAACCCAAAGATTTTTTCTCCTTCCATAGTTCCTTTTCAAGATATTTGGAGTAAGAGACTTCCTACCTCAGACATGGTTCATAAAATGGCTTGCTTCTCATTTCTGCACTGAATCATTTGGTGAGAAAATTTGTGCAAGCATCGTTTTCACTTTGTGTGGCTATGACAGACCCCAAATGAATGAGGTGAGTGCTATTATTATTTTATTATTATTATTATTATTATTATTATTATTATTATTTCACATATTTTGGGAGGGTTGCCCTTCAGCCGAAGCTGTTTTACAAGGGGCCCTCCACTGAAAACATTAATTACAATATACTTTAAAATAAAACTAACTGCATATTAAAAATCAAACCATCGTGTTAAAAACCTACTTACAATAGATATTTCAAAATAAAAAACAGAAAGAAAACCTAAATTGCGTTTTTAAAGATATTCAGGGAGGACTGCACTTTAGCGGACCAGCGTTATGTCATATCTCTCGCGAACTTGTTTGAACTACTAACCCTAACTAAAACCTACCTTACCCTAACTAACCCTAACTTACCCTAACTAACCCTACCTTACCCTAACTAACCCCATCTTACCCTAACTTACCCTAAAAGCCCTTTTCCAAACCTGACCCTAACCCTTACCCCATGACACATAACTTGCCGATATTGAAAGCTGGTCCGCTAAAGTGCAGACTAGCCAAAGGCCGTTCCACAATTTATCTCCTCTGTAAGAGAAGCATTTTTGCTCATTACTTGACTTTTTCTTAGGCAGTGTCAAATCTGTAGCTGTTTTGCGCGGGTTATACGACGAGCATTGTGATTTGCCTGTGGAAAGATTTGCGTGCTATCGTCTATTTCTATTGTTTATCTTGCTTATTGCAGATAAATCTACTATCAGGGGCCCTTGAACAAGTTACTTGTTCAAGCAATTCCACTTGATACAGTCTATGCTACAGTCTATTGCGCAGAGCTGAAATTTGATCTCAGTAGTTCGTAAATATCTGACCGCATTGATTTGCTATTTATATAGTGCAGTAATTTGCTAATTTTGTTCTTGAAAGCGAAAACGTTGCTGCTATTTTAAGGGTAATGCACCTGGTAACGAACAATCCACTGGCGCAGACCTACTATACTTAATGAAGTTGACAAGTGTTTGTGTGCGCCGCATACTGATGCAATAAAGCTTGTAACATACTATTTAGGCTGCATTTACGATATTTTTATTTTTAAGATTTTCTTGTGACGTAGAATAAAACAAATTTGTTCTACTCATGCGTTAATTGAAATATCTTTTTCCTCCACAGACTCGTTTAGATGTTTACACAACTCACTCTCCTGCGGGAACCTCTGTACAGAACATGGTACATTATGCACAGGCGAGTTTTAAAAACGCTACCCACTCTTAATTGCTAAAATTTGCCTTTGTACCTACTTTTATGAGGAATTTTGGCGGAAAAACCCATGATTGCCGATTTTGCCATTTTCAGCCAAAAAGGACCCAAGGTGAAGGAAAATCTGCCAAAAAAGGACTCATATCTCTGAGTTTTTGGCGGCAAAACCCACCAATATGCGTGACACATCCCCGTACCCTAAATATGTCTCTAAATTAGGACACAAGAAAGCACCTTTCATAAATCATAGTTAAAAATCATTCAATTTATCTTCGTATTCGTTCACCAACATAACTTTTTACTGTAAATGCTTAGTTGAATATCCAAGTTGATCTGAGAGTATTAGCAGTCGAAAGCCATATTTTCTGTTCCGAGTTTATGCGATATATTCTGAAAGGGGGCACTAAAACAGCTAATGTTGATCACATTTCTGTAAACGTTCGGCGTTTTAACAACGGCAAGAGCACGTGTTATGGTAGTGGGAGAATTTAATGCGATTCTCAAGAAATCAGCGGTCAAAACCTCGTGACAATCACCCTCTTAGTGCCTCAGTCAATTCTCCTAATACGATACCTTGTGCTGCTTTTATGGCAGAAACTTTGCAACGTGTAAAATCAAGATGAATTGCATCTGCCCTTAAATGAACTTTAGGAAGAGATTTTGAATAATTAAGACCCGTAACAAATGCAATGCAGTGGAAATTATAGTGATGCAGCGCCATTAAAAACGTTTATCTTTTGCCATTTTCCCGAATGAACATGGCTTTTCTTTACACAAACCTTTTTATTTCATAATATTTGATGTAGCACGTAATAGTCTTGTTAAAATAGAAAACCAGAAAGTTTTCACTGCAATAGACAATTGCATTAAAGATGACGTCAAGGAAATTTGTATCATGGTCCTTTAGGTCGGAATGAATTTCGTGTGATTTGATTGGTCGATTTATCATGGAACGCAAAGGATCATGGTAGAAAATTCCCTGATGCCATCCTTAGCGCAATCGTCTATTGCGTTAACAGATGAATTTTCTTGTTCACAGGCGTATCGATCTAAAAAGTTCATGAAATATGACTATGGTAAAGAAGAAAACATGGACGTTTACCATCAGGTAATTTTGCTTTTGCCTCTTGTTGATACTTAGACTTTGTTACTAAGATTCGCATTTATGATTAGTAAGCTCTGACTAAATAAGCAAAGATGTTCTCTTGAAAAAGCTTTTGCCAGTTGGCAGCCAACTGTGGGCTCAACTTGAAACATTATTTAACAATTTACCAATCATCATCATCATCATCATCTTCATCATCATCATCATCATCATCGTCATCACCAACTTATTGGATCACCAAATTGGACGCTGTTTTATGGACAATTTGCGTCGAGATAAGGTAACCATGTTCTTGTTTCGCATACTGGTACCAAGGCTCTTGAAAAATCATAATAATGAACCTTTCGAGAACCACAAACGTTTGGGATATTATGAAATCGCAGAGAATGGTTTTTACAGTTTCATGTGTTAGGGAAGGCTCATTTATTATTTTGGAATACACGTACAATTAAATTGAAAAAATGATGGACTTGGTCCGAGGCTATGTTCCTTCTTTTTATACTGTATCTCAAGCATGTCAAAGTGGAGTTTCAGAATCTTTCTCATTCTGGGATACAACATTCATCAGTCTAGAGTTACTTTGGTAAGAGACATTTTACGATTGGCTACAATATAGTGTCCTTTCAAGCGAAGAAAATTCGAAAATCGCTTAGTACCGTAAAAGCTCTATTTGCCCCCCTCTCTATTAAGCCCCCTCTCTAATAAGCCCCTCACTTCTGAGTTAAAATTATAAATAAGCTCCCCCTCTCTATTAGGCCCCCCCCCCACTTATATCAAATGCGAGAGGATACCGAAGATTTTCCGTTTACTAGATAAAATTGGATTGGANAAAAGCTCTATTTGCCCCCCTCTCTATTAAGCCCCCTCTCTAATAAGCCCCTAACTTCTGAGTTAAAATTATAAATAAGCTCCCCCTCTCTATTAGGCCCCCCCCCCACTTATATCAAATGCGAGAGGATACCGAAGATTTTCCGTTTACTAGATAAAATTGGATTGGATTGGATTGGATGTTAATTTTGATATGGTTTGGGATTAAAACTGCGTTACATTTGTGTATTTGACTCGCAAAAGTGTACCGTGTGTTGACTCCGCAAAATACGAGGTAAAAGACCTAAAAGTTATCGTTTATAGCCTTATAGTTTATAGTTTATAGTCATCTGACTCTGTGAATAAGCCCCCCTCTCTAATAAGCCCCCCTCTCTTTTAAGCCCCCCTATGGAGTCTTCAAAATTAATATGCCCCTGGAGGCTTAATAGAGCTTTTACGGTAATTCGTATTACATTTCTATTGTGCAGCAAGTCAATGCTTTCTTGTTTCGTAGCCAACGCCACCGGAGTACGACTTGACAAAATTCAATGTGGACACTGTGTTATATTCCGGTGGTAATGATTGGTTAGCAGATCCCGATGACGTCAAACATTTGATAGCGAAACTACACCCTAAAGTTCTACAGAAACACGAACAAATAGACCCTTGGATGCATTTGGATTTCATATGGGGCATGGACGCAACTCGCTTAGTTTACCGTGAGATTATTCAAGCCATGAAAGCGGACTGGCTCAAAGAAAGAGCGAATGTGAGCTGAGAACTGGGTATGTCTGATTTGGGAAGATTAGTTCCCGTTCAATTTAAAAGAAAAAATAAGTATGTATACCAGGCGAGTAAAATAAAATGTATCCACTGTTTGAAAGATCGTGCAACAGAAAGCATGCAACCAATTTTCAAAATTTTGAATCCATCATCTCACTGAGCCTTAAACTTGATCTTTTAGAATTTTCTCACAATTTAAGATGCGTTGTTTCTCTCTGAAATCATGAATTAGCCAAATAGTGTACTCGTCAATAGGTCCAAAAACAATCCAAAATGAGCTGTTCACTTTCATGCAGATTTTGACATATAATATTCTATTTCGTGCATAGAATTGATTGGAGATCATACTTACATTTAAACTGTTTCCATCTCGTTAGAAAACAATACCTAAGCTAAAGTGTATTAGAATGAAGCGCTAACTTGCATTTTAGGCCAAAGCAAAGCCTATGTATGTCAGTTTTGGGAAATTCTTTATTTGAGAGCAAAACAGATCATTTTGATATGTGAAATAATTCTCAAAATTAAGTTAAACATTCAGTGAGACAATGGAGCTAGAACGTTTCAAATCGGTTGGATAGGTTTTTGGGGTACGAATTTTCAAACAATTGTTACATTTTTTTACTCACCCGGTATATTGTGTGATTGTTGATAGTAAATTGTGCCTTATCACGGTATTTGATGTTCCCCTTAAATCTGGCTGTATTTGAGCATTTACTTGACATTTCCTGATTCGATCATGGTGAAAATAAGAGGCTGGTTCTCGAACATTTTGTAGAATGGTGTTGCTTCGCCACGTTATCGTGTTGATCCTAAATTCTTTTAATTATTCATGAATGGACTGTCAAATAGATCTTGAACTCATATCACTATCAGTATTCTGTATCGGTAGCAGAGAAATGATTTGGGACAGTAACGTCATATATGTTGATGCTTTCATAATTAGAGACCATCATGGTCTGTTGTATTTTGTAATCTATTTTTGTAGAATTTTTATATTGAGTAACGTGGTGTTTGAATGCAAGAATGCATTTGATTGGTTAATTTTGAGTCTGATTCCCGACACAATTTTCACTTTCTATCAGTAAAAACAATTGAATCCTTACAAAGGTAATACCACGAAATCGTTTATGGTCTGATTACATGGAACAGGATACCTCTATCTTGCTACAATATGCTGAGTCACCTTGCTGGTAAACAAGGCATGAGGGTGAGGGTGAAGCTGCGGCTTTTAGCGCCAAGCGCTGGGATCGCAGAAGTAGAGAAGACCTTATCGANATTGTGTGATTGTTGATAGTAAATTGTGCCTTATCACGGTATTTGATGTTCCCCTTAAATCTGGCTGTATTTGAGCATTTACTTGACATTTCCTGATTCGATCATGGTGAAAATAAGAGGCTGGTTCTCGAACATTTTGTAGAATGGTGTTGCTTCGCCACGTTATCGTGTTGATCCTAAATTCTTTTAATTATTCATGAATGGACTGTCAAATAGATCTTGAACTCATATCACTATCAGTATTCTGTATCGGTAGCAGAGAAATGATTTGGGACAGTAACGTCATATATGTTGATGCTTTCATAATTAGAGACCATCATGGTCTGTTGTATTTTGTAATCTATTTTTGTAGAATTTTTATATTGAGTAACGTGGTGTTTGAATGCAAGAATGCATTTGATTGGTTAATTTTGAGTCTGATTCCCGACACAATTTTCACTTTCTATCAGTAAAAACAATTGAATCCTTACAAAGGTAATACCACGAAATCGTTTATGGTCTGATTACATGGAACAGGATACCTCTATCTTGCTACAATATGCTGAGTCACCTTGCTGGTAAACAAGGCATGAGGGTGAGGGTGAAGCTGCGGCTTTTAGCGCCAAGCGCTGGGATCGCAGAAGTAGAGAAGACCTTATCGATTCTGCGACCGCTTGTCATGATGCGCAAGTAACTATTTAATCATGGGATCTGAAACTGCAAGGAAACCCTTATTACTCCTCTGCAGATTCTAGTTTTTTAATTTGTTAGACTGGCCGCAGCAAGATGCTCATCAAAAATGTTCTCAGGCTTGGCACGGTACTGAAATCTTTACAATTCATTATGGAAAAAATATATTTGAGATCCTTGTCTGCTCAGCTTATTTACGATGTGCTATGAGCAGTGATGCATTTAAACGACTATCTACTCCAATGCAATGTTCTCCTTCTTCGTCGAAAGCTGCATGCTCTCAGTCCTGTTGCCATCCAGCTCTTTTCTTGCCTCGCTCAGTCTACCATTTTGAAAATTTGGCACTGAAAACCTGCATGTGTTATCTTTTGTGCTTACGAAGAACTAAACCCTGTTTTTGCCCCGAATACAAAATGCAGCAGCACCATCCCTATGCATGCAACACACGTTGCAGAATTTCTTTTACTGCGCCTGCACTGAAAAATTCAGACACACAATATCTCAATTCTGGTT
This sequence comes from Aurelia aurita, assembly GCA_004194415.1. Classification (NCBI taxonomy): domain Eukaryota; kingdom Metazoa; phylum Cnidaria; class Scyphozoa; order Semaeostomeae; family Ulmaridae; genus Aurelia; species Aurelia aurita. The sequence continues at coordinate 106,018 of REGM01000343.1, forward strand.
GAATAGATAGCTCCTGCGCATATAGGTCGTCGCAATAACTGAGTGTTGAGTGTATGGCGAAGTCACCCAATTCTGATATAAGGGGATAGGGGAAGTAACATCCCCTAACATCATGGACTCTCCAATGCGAGGTTGACATGTCAATAACGATTAAGTGCAACTTCGTCGTTTCCCTGATTAGAACCTGATGAAAGGAATTTTGTTTCAAAGACGCTGAACTGCGTTTTGAATAATGTTCATTCGCACACTCATTTTACCTGAAGGATCTCAGGACAACTCGTCCTGCCCTTGCTGAAAATGGAATATTATTCTATTATTGTTCATGGTCTATTTTTGTCTTATATTGGAAACGGTAATTAAAAGCTGCACGTCAACAATCCAAAAATATACGTGCGAGAAAACGTTGGTGATGACGGTAGTGATGAAACAACAAATTAAATGCGTTATACCTACAGCCTTGCAAGCGCTGCATCATTCAGTTTGGACCAGGAAAAGAGTGCTCAAAGCAGGTTTTTTACTGCAACCAACATGGACTATGCAACATTGATGGTCGTTATCTGCTGCGCAGTGAATTGTTTCGCAAACCCAAGACATCAAGCGAGGGAAGATCTGCCAGAAGCAAAGTTGAATACCGTATGTATTGGTTTTTAAATTGTTACCTTGTCGTTTTATGAGTTTACGCAGTACCGGTATTGGACAAACTCGTATATGAAGTGATGTCAATTAGGCCTCCAGTTTGTGGCTCTGACCGACATGGTCTGTAGGTGTGCTTCCATCTCATCACATCGGCATTATTGCGTAAAAGGGGTCTTACTCTCTTACCATATTAGATTGCTTAGTATTACTAAACTTACAACTTAGTAATGTAAGAGTAAAATCGACACCCGGATAGTTTTTTACAATGTTCCCTTTCATGAAGAAGGTGGAGAGGAGTGATTCTGTTCCCAAGTCTTCATGTGGCCCAATACAGTAAACACCCGCATAAGAACCTAATGGATTAAGAACCTACAGGCTGAAATTTTCAAATTAGACCCCCTTTTTACAAGAACCCATTGTGTAATTGATTACAAAGAACCCAGGCTGACTGGCAAAATTGTAAGTTCTTATACGCGGATGGGACAGCAAGTCAAATATGCTAGGTAGGGGAGCCAGTTGGCTGCGCGACAGTACTCCTTCAAGCATCCCTTTTGTTCTTTCTTTGTTCACCCAAACATTTCCAGCTTTTGCCTTGCATAGAATTCACTGATTTATCCCTCCCTAAAGCCTGGCTCACACTAAGTCGTTGAAGTCGCTGGAGTCGTTTAGGTCGCTGGATCAAACGTCTTGAAAGGCCCAAAAACTGAATGTGAACGGTGAAACTAAACTCCCAATGACCCCGACGACACCAACGACTAAGATTTTGCCGTTCACACGCAGTCTTTTGGGTCTTTTGGGTCGTTCGTCCCAACGACCCTAGCGACTCGAGCGACTGCAGCGACCTAATGTGAACCAGGCTTAAATTTTAGTCCTTTGTTTATTCAATCCTTTAGTCACAAATGATCAAATTCTTTGGGTATCCTGCGGAGGAGCATCACGTGACAACAGAAGACGGCTATATTCTTAGCCTGCAGCGAATACCGAGAGGCATCAAGGGAGTACCATCGAATGGTCAGGTGGTTTTCATGCAACATGGTCTATTTTCATCAAGTGCAGATTACGTGATGAATTTGCCTGAACAGAGCCTTGGTTTCATATTGGCAGACCTCGGATACGATGTGTGGCTGGGCAACAGCAGAGGCAACACTTATTCCAATAAGCATGTTAACATGTCAACTGATGATCCCAAATTCTGGGCTTTCAGGTTTGTACATACTGGACACACATTGAAAACAGCTTTTGTAAGTTGAAGTGTTTTATCCACTTCAAATATCTGTGATTATTATTATTATTATTATTATTATTATTATTATTATTATTATTATTATTGTTATTATTATTATTATTATTATTATTATTATTATTATTATTATTATTTCAACTAGTATCACAGTGTAACTGGCAATGCATAGTTCACTTTCAGGTTACATCCCGTAGCTTGAGAAAGTGTGCATATTGTCTATATAGAAAACATAAAGAAGTCTTTCTTTGGTCCATTTAGTTTTCACATTTGCAGTATTAGGATGACGACCTGGGCCTGGCTGCGTGTTCCCAGTACCCATGCCGCACGCGATACTTTCACCAGAGGATCCGGTCCCGTTTACGTGGTTATTTTCTATTTGATTAGAAGATATCATTACACCATAAGATTATGGGGTCGGTTTTATCTAGGTTTTCCTTCCCTCAGATATTTTTTTCGTGACACCATCACTAGGGCGTTGCCAACCAAGGCTGAAGAGTCCTCCCCTAATACCCATGAGACAGACTTAACCCCGCCGGACGCCAACCCGGTACTTCAATGGTCTCGGGGTAGGCTAACAGGTTCTATACCTTGCCCTAGGGTGACCTGGAAGTAGTTGTGACACAAGGTAACCTCATTATCCCACGTCGAAACTCCATAACCGGTTGCAGTTTTATGTCATACCCAGGACTATTATTGTTATTGTTATTGTTATTGTTATTATTATTATTATTATTATTATTATTATTATTATTATTATTATTATTATTATTATTATTATTATTATTATTATTATTATGCATCACAATTGTGTTTAGATGAGAGATTTTTGTCCCACTTGAGTGAGATCTCACCTTTGTTGGGGAGATGAATTAGGGTAAGTCCGAGGAAATTTAAGCGTCCCCCCGTGCTAAGAGTAGGTGCGCATGCGTAGTAGTGTTTTGGTGTCAAGTCAACCTGAAGCGAAGAAGCTGTTGAGCGGAAGCTGTTGAGCAAGAAAAGCTCGAGTCAAAAGCAACATTTGTTGTCGTTGTATGTGTAAACAGTGGACTTATTTCAGAACAGTTTCTGATGCACTGCTACTAAGCTTGTTATAGATGGAGTAAAACGCAGGCCAAGGTGGGATTACATCATCAGACATGGAATTACAAGACGAAGACTGGCCTAAAGTGGACACCAACACTCAACCTTCTTCCTCTCGAGAGGAAAAATTCTATCTATTTGACTCGAATATCTCCAGTTATTTTGACAACTTGTTGAATTGAAGACGTTAAATATCTCCATAGAAGGTCGAGAATGACGTTACAAACTAATGATAAAAGAGTTTACTGTTAAACGGACGCTAATTTCAAGGAATGATTGAGTTTGCATGGTTCGAGCATGTTTGAGTAAAAGATTGAAAGATTGAAAGAACACAACACATAAGTCACAGGCCTATACCTATAATGTCTGCAAAAAAGGACAGGAGGAGCAAGTGTTGATGAAAATGAACTACGCTGCATCACAAAGGACTTATATTTAACTTCCCAAATTATCTGGTTCTGTTGTGCTACTTGTACTTGAAAACCTGCAGTTGCTTTGGTTTCAGAAAGGGCAACAATTGTTTCAAGAGATTGTATAATTAATTATTTTCACTCAACAACTTTGTCATAGTATTTTTCATTTGACTCACACTAACTAAAAATTTTCTGGTTTATTTTTAATGATACCAGTGTGAAACTTTGATTTTCAAATAATTTTTATTGTGTCAGTTTTCTCAGACTATATGTGGGTACCCCATCACAAAGTGAATTGTGACTCTAAATCATCTCAAAACTGAGTTTGAATGTTTTAGCATTGTTTTATTTGTAGCTCCTCGGGTAAAAGCATGCTTTAGATTTAGGAACCAGACTCCACTGCTGTGCAAATTTTTAGAGTTTGGTGCAAAGCAGACAAAACTCTTTTCTTGCTGTGACACCACATCTCACTAGATACAAACTTTCTGCATGGGTTTTCTCCATGAAATTCGTTTTGTGTAAACACCAGATTTGTGAAAGAGGGCCGATTCCCTTGATGTGAAGACAATTTTGCCTTATTTTGCAAAGAAGAAAATACGTTTCTGGGACTGCACATAACAGGGAAGAAGGCAGCCTTGATGCAAAATTGCTTGCTGTTCTATTATCTGGTGTCATTTCTGCTATACTGTTTGGATTGGCAATGTGAAAACTCTGTATGCAACTTCTTATCAGTCATAATAACTTGAGATAACTTCAGTGCAAACCCCTCAACATGGTAAAAAGTAGGCCTAACCTACGTCTAGGATCTGAAACCAAACTGCCTCTAGGCATCAAACCATATGCAAGGAACGGTTATCTCATAAGCAGGAGAAATAAAAATAGCATTTTCGTGACTATTAAGCTTTGTGTGTGTTGTTTCCCGCTGCAAACAGCATCGAGTATTCTGTAACAAGTTTGTTTTGAAGCAACAGCGAAGTGAAGCGGAAGTTTATTAGACTCGTTACTAAAGTCGCTGTCTCGCTTCCCAAAGTGATTTGTTGAACACGGAACTTGGAAGTGAACGTGGAGGCTTTATGTAATGAGTTTAAAACTTACCCGTAATACGCATGCGCACCCACTCTTCAAGCTGATTGGTTCGGACAAACCACTTAGACCTTTGTTAAAAACAATAGAGTCGAAAGCTCATCTCCCCAACAAACCTGCTATTGAGTGAGATGGGAGATCCCACTCAACCGGGTTAGCCCACCTCTGATATACACACAAGTTCATTTTCCTATATAAATCACAATGTAGGTGAGATCTCACTCAAGTGACCTAGCCCAGTCGGGTGGGCTAGCCCATTTCATATGAACAGGCCCTAAAGCGCCCCTTCCGGCAATTCGACATCTATAAAATGTCAGCGTCATAACGTCACATCCATGAGGTGTCGATTTTTAGTCTGATTTGAGACTTTCTTGACGTCGATATATAAACTTCGTTTGGACGTTAACGCATGAACGTAAATGTGAAAATGATATACATTTTTATCGAAACGGTATCAATGTTTTTAATTTGTCAAATCAAGTCTTTGTCATCTTCATCATTGTCATAACGAGAGAAGAATGTTATTTAAGGCCTCCAATTTCGTAATCGTTAAAAACTTGCAAATTGGTTGGTGAATTTGACAGGGACGCTAGCAAAATGCCTACCCCCCCCCCCCCCCGCAATGATATAGAGTCCCTAGCTGCTTTTGTGACTGCGAAAGTATGACGTAAAAGTCGCCGCGCATTCAGTTTCGGAGGGAAGGGTTATACAGAGGGGTTATACATTTTCCTGGGGTCCCTGTGTAACTATCTCAAAATGGTTGTCACTGGATAATTTACAGGGGTATCTTTGCTTCCATTTTAAGTACACAGAACGCGCAGGAATAATTTTTAGGTATTAGAAATTTTGGAAGAACTGTGAAATACAACGGAGTTAGTTCTTGTGGAAAGTGTGAAATCGAAGAAACACTTGCAGGAAAGCAATTAATTTTGGAACAATATTACCTCTGCATTCTTATAAATTATATTCTTTGCATTTTAGCTGGGATGAAATGGCGAAATATGATCTTCCTGCAGCCATAAACTACGCATTGGGCGTTTCAAAACAGAAGCAGTTATTCTATGTAGGCCATTCCCAGGGAACTCTCATTGCGTTTGCTGGATTCGGTCGCAATCATGATTTGGCACAGAAAATCAAAGCATTCTTTGCGCTAGCACCCTTTGTGACAGTGGGACATATAAAAGGTGCTAACAGAGTGATGGCATATCTAACGCCCGAGGTTGAGGTGAGAAGTCTCCCTAACGTTAGTTGCCTTGTAAATCATGTCTATTATGATGCAATGATTTTCCAAACAGGGGACATCTTTTTAGTCACGTCACCTCATACAGGGTTACTCAAAAAATTTCCCCCTGTTTCAAAAATCATCATAGCAAATGTACTTACATTATAACCATAAAAAGTGATTTTTCTAATAGCTAAAACATTGGAGTTCTTTTTTTTTGAAATTTTATTGTNTCCCAGGGAACTCTCATTGCGTTTGCTGGATTCGGTCGCAATCATGATTTGGCACAGAAAATCAAAGCATTCTTTGCGCTAGCACCCTTTGTGACAGTGGGACATATAAAAGGTGCTAACAGAGTGATGGCATATCTAACGCCCGAGGTTGAGGTGAGAAGTCTCCCTAACGTTAGTTGCCTTGTAAATCATGTCTATTATGATGCAATGATTTTCCAAACAGGGGACATCTTTTTAGTCACGTCACCTCATACAGGGTTACTCAAAAAATTTCCCCCTGTTTCAAAAATCATCATAGCAAATGTACTTACATTATAACCATAAAAAGTGATTTTTCTAATAGCTAAAACATTGGAGTTCTTTTTTTTTGAAATTTTATTGTAATTTTCAAAATAATAATCTCTTGGTAATTTCGAAAGATTCAAAGATTGAGTCTTGCAGAACAACTGGAAAAGGTCCTAAAACACATTATCAAAGGTGGAAAGCGCAGTTTGACGAGAAATCGTAGGATGAGGCAAGCGATGACAATCATAGTAAATTCATTCATCTCATCATTTCATCGACATTCCAAAAAAGACAAATCCAGAAGACGTAAACGGTTGAGACGATTGAAATATTAATTAGTTAATTTGACATAAACATGTTTGAACGTTTCGAACCAAACTTGGTTCATCTTCAGCGAATAATTGAAGGTACACGGCAAATTTATACCCTAAGACAAACAAGTAATTCGAGGTAAACAAGCGTGAGTTACACTTCCTACGCGAGGGGGGACCCGGGGCGTAAGTCCCAAGTGAATAAAATAAGGCACATCAAAAAAGAACTAAAGGGATAGATGACTGCTGGGAATTGAGTTCAGGTCGATCACGTAAAATCAAAAGGCTTTCGTGAATAAGTAAGTCAACATCATTATTGGCTCTGTCCAGAATAGAGAAATCATTAAGCGACGCGGCATGTCCTGATTGGTTAATATGATCCCCGATGGCAGAAGAACTCCCCTTTATTTTAAGACCAGCTTTGTTAATTCCCAAGTGCTCTCTGCATCGAGTATTCAAATTACGAGATGATTTTCCATAGTACGAGGCATGGCAGCCAGGACACTTTTTTGAATCAGGTGTATAAAGCACTGCTCGAGAGTCACCTAAGATACTGTGATGAACTATGGGGCAGTTCGTCGAACACAAAGCTTGATCATCTTCAGCGTCTACAAAATAGAGCACGAACGCTAATAGAGGGCTGCAGATTAAAAGATGGGTGGAGCTGTAATTGGTTTTCAGTCTCAAACTTAATAAAATTTGACCGGGCAGTAATGATCTATAGAATAATGAATGGCCTCTGCCCTAACAACCTACGCAGAAGACTTATCACCAGATCTCAAATATCTAACTATCCAACAAGAAATCAGTTAGATCTAGACATCCCAAGGCAGAACCTAGAATTCTCCAAAAGAAGTTTTTTCTTTTCTGGTGCAAAAACGTGGAACGAAATCCCATTGGAAATTAGAATGAGCCCCACGATTACCACTTTCAAAAGGAAACTGAAGGAATTCCTACAAAATTAGCATCCTTCCCGAAGCACGATCCCTAGGAAGACCAGCAAATCTTTAAGGTTTTAATTTGTACATATATATTTATAGCGATTATTTTTCTTTTAGTTTATTTAAAATAGCTGATAGGGTATTTGTGTTAAAATATGATNGTCACCTATGTACAAAGATTTATATTTCGGCATGGCACGAGCTTTTTCCCAAGCGGTATAACATATTGTTCAGTGATTCATCAGTAAAGACAAAAACCAATTTCGTATTTTATTCATTCTTATATATTCCTTTCACCATTCTGTTTCACATATCTAGATATATCATACTGTGTATTACTTTGTATTGGTTCGGCGAGGTGACTTGCGTCCCTGCCATTGAACCTTGATTACTGCCACCAATGTCACTCTATACTCTCTAAATAAACTTGTTTATGATCAAATACAAACAATAGTTGCTTCGCGACTCTCACAACAAATGATATGATTGGTCGGTTCACGATCTTAATGTGTCAAATCTAATGTCAAAGATAAACAAATAATATTCTAAGCATAGCTCTACAATGTATCGAAGATAACGATATTGCAACAAAAGATGATCTTCTGGGACATTCTAGCAATAGGAACAATAGTTGTTATTCGATAACAAGATTGAAAGATTCTTCCGCTCTAATTATTCCTGTGATGATTATAGATCTTAATCCGATTAAATATCTAACATCTTTCAAATACGTAATGGGAATCGATATAATTCTGGTGCTAAAATAAACTTAACAACTGTACACCGTTGCAATTTAAGTGGTTACTAGGCGTTGCTATTCTTACATTCTATGTAACATCTCCAACTTCCAATTTCCAAGACTAACGTGATTCTGTTGCTCATCTCCTATTAGAGCCTCATAAATATAACAAACAAACAAACAGGCACTACTCAGTCTCTCACAAGCACTGATAGACCTTACATAATCTAACTCCAAAATATGCATATGCCTTAACTCAAATATACCCTAAAATCTCAAATACAACAAACGCCCCAAACTAGGACCAAAATATACGACATGGATACAAGCGCTTTCTCAAGACACTTGCTTGCTTTTTATTCAGCGCGCAAAGGATCATGGCTAGCAATGGGTCTTTAACTCACCTAAACTAAAAATCTCTGCGCAGTCTCTCAAATGCTCTGATTTTGATAGCAGAAGGCTTAAAATTCTTGCATGTGATGCAGAATGGCAAAATAAGGGAATAAATAGCAAAAATAAAATGTCGAATAGAACGAAAAGTTTTTTAAATCAGTGAAGAGACGGCTGATTTATTGGTTCTTGAAATTCGATCTAATTCCATTGTTTGTTTACATTACTGTTTCCGGAATAGCACTTTTAGAAGGATATTTTTCAATTTCTCATTCCTCGGCTGAAAAGAGTCCAGAGAAATTATTCATCTTTATCTCATTTTGAGCTACTGATCATGTACTTTGAAGTGGATCAGAGTGCAAATGTTCTGATTTCAGTACAGAAGGTTTGGAAGGCTTGCGTAACCCATTTTTCGTATTACTTTTCAGATGGTCAGATCAAATAAATTCCAGGCATATGATTTTGGTAAAGAGGGAAATATGAAACATTACAATCAGGTATAACTTTAAATCTTACTTTTTTTAGTTATCTAATCTTCTTCTATTAAAGATCATTTCACAATTCCAAACACTCATTAGCTTTGTAGAATTCTAATAAATATGTTAACCTCCATCCTGATCAGATTTTGTCGATACAGAAATTCTTTGTAGGCATCGAACACCCTTGTATTGTCTAACAAGACTTGTATTTACCTAATTCTTTCCTGTCTCTTAGCTTCTTTCATGTGTTTGGTTCACTTTCATACCTTTTTCGTTACCAGATTTCGTCTATTTTATCATTCCTTCTACCCGTAAATTCGTTTTTCCTGTATCCGACTTCAAAACAATTGTTGAGCTCTCTTTAAGCAATCTGTATAATTGATCTATTTTACTGAGGACTATCACACGAAAAGTGCTTCTCTTATATTTCGATGCTACTTTCATGCTGTCGATCACAGATGTGACTATAAATTTTGTGATCTAAAGTTGATTTGGTCCTGACGCAAATACAGAAGAAAATATTCAAGATTGGTAACTTAATCTATCAGATTTTGGCATTTTTCAAAAAGTTTAACTTTTGTGGGTCCCCCGATGTGTTGGTATTTCTTGGGGGATAATATCAGCAATCCACCTTGCATTAAACTTGCGTGTTATAACATGGCGTATTCCATTTTAGCCGACTCCGCCATTGTACAACGCTGCAGATAACCCAGTGCCGACAGCCATCTTCAGCGGAACAAACGATTGGGCAGCGGACCCAACCGATGTTGCCACCCTGAAGCCGCAAATCAAGCATTTAGTTTACAGCAAGATTATTGATTCGTGGAATCATCTGGATTTCATTTGGGGAGAAAATGCTTATAAAATCCTTTACCCAGATATTATCAAGCTTATGAAACAAATGAGCTAAATTTTATTATTAACAGATTTGTATATGATTGTAAAATGATAGGACGAGGCAAGCGACGATAACCATAGTAAATTTATTCATTTCATCATTTCATCGACATTCCAAAAAATCCAGAAGACGTAAACGGTTGAGACGATTAAAATATTAATTAGTTAGTTTGACATAAACATGTTTTGAACGTTTCGAACCAAACTTGGTTCATCTTCAGCGAATAATTGAAGGTACACGGCAAATTTATACCCTAAGATAAACAAGTAATTCGAGGTAAACAAGCGCGAGTTACATTTCCTACGCGAGGTACCCGTGGCCTAAGTCCCAAGTGAATAAAATAAGGCACATCAAAAAAGAACTAAAGGGATAGATGACTGCTGGGAATTAAGTTCAGGTCGATCACGTAAAATCAAAAGGCGAAAAGTCAAAATCATTATTGGCTCTGTCCAAAATAGAGAAATCATTAAGCGACGTACGGCGTGTCCTTATTGGCTCATATGATCCCCGATGGCAGAAGAACTCCCTTTTATTTCAAGACCAGCTTTGTTAATTCCCAAGTGCTCTCTGCATCGAGTAATCAAATTACGAGATGTTGTTCCATAGTACGAGGCATGGCAGCCAGGACACTGAAACTTGTAAACAACAGAAGAGCGCATGGTAATAGGAAAGCGGTCTTTAAACGGGAAGAGTGATCCAATGCGTTTTGGGGACCGAAAAATAACCCTCAGTTGGATATTAGGGTAACATTTTTTAATAATTCTACCTAGCCTAGTCTTAATTTGCAGACTATACTGCCCAAGGAAAGGTATACAAAATAGAAGTGGGACTTTATTATCCGCCTCTTTGGGAGGGTTGGGCCTAAATTGGCGATCCAGAAATTTCTTAATAATACGGTCAATAAGGCTCTTAGGGAAGCAATTCTCAGTCAAGATTTTCTTGATGCGAACAATTTCTTCGTGAAAATTGCGGTATGAAGAGCAAATGTGGAAGGCACGGTAAATAAGAACCCTAATAAGATTAATCTTATACTTGGTGGGGGCTAGGCTAGAGAAGTCAGTATAAAGACCGGTAAATGTCTTTCTCCTATATAAGCTAGTAGAAAAAGTATCATTATCATGAGTAACAAGTACATCCAAAATTGGCAAAACATAGTCCGACTCTAATTCATTCGTAAATTTAATATTAGGATGTTGACGATTTATAAATTCAAGAAAACTATATATATATGATCTCTATTTCTAAAATTGTAAAATTTGTAAAATGATTTCCACAGTTTGAAACATGACAACAAAGAAAGCTTCCAGTAAATTTTTACTCTGGTTCAGATGCTCGTAGTAAAGCGAGAAAAGCCGTCCACAAGGAGAGCCATCGACTACGAACCTCTGATCCAGGCTAGCAAATTTGAAAAACTTTGAATGCTTCCCTCGCTGAAGGTTTAAGTGATCTTGAAGGTGTACTATTTACAAGGAGTAATGAGCTTGGGACGAATGAATACCAAGCCAAATATCATTTCGTTGAAATTCCAAGAATATCCCTTGCCCAAAGCAGTGTATTTCACCATTCAATGGACAAATTAGTCAAATTGGCAAAGGCAATAGATTGAATGGTTTGCCAAAATTCAGTATGTTTCACCAGATGTACCAAAACTTTGATTTAAGTCAATCGAATGCTTTAGGGTGTGTTTGATTGGCAATTCCAAACCTACCAGATTCTGAAAACGGTAGACTTCGCAGAGACGGAAATATATTTCCCAATCAAACACAAAAATCTTGAGACGGTAGGTTTCGGGTTCACCACTAGGGTTTGCTAATGAAAGCGAGAATTTCTCCGAAGTCTGCCAAACCTTCTGCCTTTTGGAGCAGAAGGCTCAGAAGGCCTGCCAAACCTGCCGTTTTAAGAATTTCGGAGCCAATCAAACAAAATTTCCGAGTCTATCAAGTCTACCGTTTTCAGAATTGGTACCAATCAAACACACCCTTGGTAAAAAAAACTTGTTGGAATGTTTCAAATGAATCCAAAGGTTTTACGTGATACTTCTCAAACAGTGGATATGATCACTCGGTTTTAACTCAAAAAAGAAAAATATAAAGATCCTTAGAGGCGCACACGGATGGTGGTCACATGCAAAATCCGAATTTACATGTTGCATGGAAATTCAATTCAGTTAGGTACAGGAAACCGAAGTAAAGCTATAGTAGAAGTGGTGACCAAGATAGCAGTGACAAGACGCAACAGAGACATAACGAAACCATTATGGAAACTTTATTCAAATCTTCTGTTATCCAGCTGAGCCACATACCAAAGGCAGTTAAGGCAATCCTCGACAATTGTCTGCACTACTCGTAGATTTGGCTATTTGGTTAGGCCTATTAAGGCCAGTTTCCAGTCAGTGGAATTTTTCGAGCGGGCGGAAATTATTTTTTTTACGACAGAAAATGTCGCTTTGCAATTGAATAGAAATTTAAGGTTGAATGACTTTTGATTGTGTAAAATTCCGTCCTCTTGGAAAATTCCACTGACTGGAAATCAGCCTCTATTAAGTAACGTATAACGTATGACGTATGCAAAGAAAAAGCGGGAAAATATGTTGAAATTTGATCTCGTGACCCATCCGTTTGCGCCTTTACCGCATATTTTTGATATGTTTTTATACATGATTGATGTAAGAATTCTTAAAATCATTAGACATCAGAGCCCTGGGTTATCAAATCCCATGATGGATATTGTATATGTTCTCAATCCTCCACAGCTGTGTTGTGAAATAGCGTATTTACGCCATTAGTCCTGGGGGGGGGGTAACTCCAGTACTCGGTGGTACAGGGTTGTGCCATTCAGTGTCTAGTACTACCCCCCATAAATCCGGAGAATTTCAAAAAATGGTACCCATAAATCCGGAGAATTTCAAAAAATGGTACCCATAAATCCGGAGAATTTCAAAAAATGGTACCCATAAATCCGGAATGTAGGTATCCTGAGAAGAACATTGTCACTATTTAGTGTGATTTTACAAATAAAAAGAAAATCATTATATTATAAAGGTGTGTTTAGTAAAAAATCTGAGAGTTTCTCAAAAGTATACCCATAAATCCGGAGATTTCTCAAAAGCATACCCATAAGTCCGGAAATTTCTCAAAAAGGATACCCATAAATCCGGAACTTCTGATGAAAAAGGTACCCTAAAAAATGGCATAACCCCGTACCACGGAGTACTGGAGTTACCCCCCCCCCGGGCCATAAGTTCCCCTCTTATTAGAATTTTTCTTTGAAAAATACCGTGGTACATGTAAAAATAGGTATATATGCTTTAGAAATAGAGAAACGCCATCCCCTTTATGGAATCTCTATCCACTTACCGAATGCTGAACGCAGAAAAGAGCCAGCATATTGTAGAAGGGTGTAGAAGAGGACTCTATCTATTGGATTTCCACGTGCGCTATTCAAACGCCCTATTCCTACTGGTCGTGGAACGTTCTCAAAGATAAATATACCCTGGTTACCAGAGTTCCAATTTAAACTGGGAAAAATTGAAAATAGTTTTTCTTAACTTTAAGCCTCTGGCACCTATGGTAAGATAATTACAGTGAGCTCTAAACTTATGATACGCGATGACACTGCAATGACTCTATACCCATCAGTCATATGACTGCTCAAATTTGAGTAAACAACCCCAAATTTGGTAAATTACGTATTGAAAATTACCTTGAATTGACGCAATGTTTTCTCCCCAAATGATACTACTAATGCTCTCCTCCACACCCTTCAAAGATCCAAATTTACTGTTTTTGTAGCTTTAAAGCTGCATTGGAAAAAACCTTGATAATATAACATACAATAGAACTTTCCTAAAATAGGACATTTTTAAAGGCATTAATAGATGCAAAGCACAATTGATTGTTGTCTCACAAGTTTGTGGAACGAAAGTGCAGATTTGGTCGGAGCAAGACTTTTATTTGCACGATATTCAATAGCGTCCTGATAGTGAGTCCTTGCTCCCAGTTACCCTAGACTGATTACGATGGGTCGAGTCCAAGTAATCGCTCATCAAACTTGCATCAAACCGAGACCGCTCATAGTATGAGCGTCGTCCATCAGTCTATCAATAGCGATAACTACGACTCTGTAATGTGTCTACAGTTACCCAGTGACCTTCATGGAAAATCCTAGTCACTTTCGAAGGTGTACAGTCAATGATCACAACCCTATTCCCTGTAAATTGTGTTGGCGTTTCTTGTCCCAGTCATCGATTCCGAGTCTTATTGTATGAATTCAACTAAACCCCAGCTCTCTGTTTTACCCCTTCAGGAGCCTCTATTAAAGTTGCTGGTACCGACCTACTGGATTGCTTATTATAGGGGGGGGGGGGATCTCTCATTGAAAATACGTTTTATGTCACGTTTTGTTTCATGGTTTGCACAAGTCTTCGCATAAGCTGAGGAAACTGACCTACTTCGAGGTCTTCAAGAAAATTTATGACTTTGATTAATTTTAATGACCTTTTGTGTCGGTTTTGCTAAAAATATAAGCTGCTTTTAAATGTGTCGCAGCCTGATTTCTCCTGAGGCAAAACCAAGAAGTATTATAGAATGAAATACGAAGTGGATAATGTTTGATTGAACTGATTGAACCGTTCTATGCTCGCGGCTCATAAAATATTGTGATCCTTTGCGAAGGAAAGTGCCTTTTATTATATAACACAGATGCTTTCTGATGTGTCCCCCTGTGAGCATGTCTGTTGATGAAAGTGAAGGTGAAAGTGAAGGTGAAGGTGAAGGTGGAGGTGAAGGTGAAGGTGGAGGTGAAGGTGAAGGTGAAGTTGCGGCTTTTAGCGCCAAGCGCTGGGGTCGCAGAAGTAGCTAAGCGCTAATCAAGGCCGCGACACAAGAGGTGCTGGTGGGATTTGAACCCCGTCCGCCTGACTGTTCTGGCTGCAAAGTTAGTGGATTACGACACACCGCCACAACACCTTCAAAAATGCCGTCTATTATTCGAGCCAACCTTTTTTTTATATCCTCATAAAATTTACAATAACAATTACAATCTTACAAGACGATACCACAGGGAGCATGGAAATACGTAGCAACCCTGCGGCGCTAAACATAAAATTAATATTACAATAAATACAGATACTTAAAAATAAAAAAGTACAGGTAAAAGAGAATATATACTACACGAGGGAAGAAAACCAAGAACCTTTTTATTTATTTATTTATTTATTTATTGAAAGCGTTCTGAAGCATGAATGTATTCTAATGTTGCCAATAATACTTTCGTATTTGCATCAGCTGATAACCTTTCATGACCATATAAGAGTACTTTGGACATTTCCTGGAGAGAAAGGTTCGATAAACCTTTTGGTTGCAGTATCGCAAGTACGCTGTCGAGAAGATCACACATAATCGAATAATAGCCAACCTTTGATCACAGCAGAACGCAGGAATACAGAAGTAGAATCCCTGTGTTTTGATTTGTAGTCAACTACTCAACTTTAAAGGTTGCATTTTTTATGCAGATGTATGCTTTTTCTTTTGTGACAAACTTGGATCAGCTCATAATACTAAAAGTTTCTGAATTTCACATGAAAATTTCTGCTTTTAATACTAAAAGTTTCTTAATTTGTTCTTATTTTTTGGTTGCATCAACTATGATGTAGTTTCTACCACTACTGCCAAGTATTTGTTTCTCGACATACAGCACAATGTTATAGCAAGAAAAAGATTTGTATTGGGCACAAAACATAGAATTATCGTGAATATTACTCGAGAATAAAGGTTCAGCAACAATGTTACCATGATACTCTTGAATTTAGCTTTTGAAAGTTTCTTAGCGCTTCTCAAACATAGTACTAGAGTTTCTTAAATTTTCGGCCATCGTAGTATCAGTTTCTTATATAAAAAAGTGTGCAGTTTTTCAAAGAAAATTCCAGGCGAAATAGAACCTTCAGAAATACAGCTTCCCCTTTCGAAAGCAGCATACTCCCTGAAGCCTGGTTTCCTTTGGAACTTTTGTGCTTAGATTCCCTTTAATGTGCAACGTTACGTTTGTGTTACTTTTAATGTTACCTTTAATGTGCAACGTTACGTTTGCGTTACCTTTGATGTTACCTTTAATGTGCAACGTTTAAACCAAAACGAGCATTAATGAGTTCAAAAAGTTCAAATTGAAGCAAGGCTTTATTGAACCTGGTTTCAAAGCTTTTGGACCTGGTCTTCGCAAAAGATTTGTCTGCTCCCTTTTCCCCGTAATTTTTATAGCCGTGCTCCAAGGAGTGGCGTAACGGAGACGATTGGGGCCCAAAGTAATCCACTTGCATTGGGCCCTCCCTTACCCAATGACAACGAAGCAGTCAAGGAATCGGTGCTTAAAGCGAGCGCAGCAAGTTCAAAAGAGAGGGCCTTGGATACTCTTCAAGGAGAATTTACCAACGCCTCCAGGAAGGCCCATATACATAAAAGTCGAGTTTTTTAATGGAGCATTTTATGTGGATTTTTGATCCAGGAAAAATTGCAAAAATGGTTTAGTTTACAAAATGCCCTACTTGACCAATTTGTCAAAATGTCCAAACGAATGTTCAGATTTCTCACAGCTTGGAACGTTACTTTTTTGGACGGTTTGATAACTTTAGATTTTGGATAAGACTTGGTATATATCTTGCATGTACTAAAGCAGTCTAGCAAATAACCAATATATGAATTCTTTGGGGGCCATTTTTAGTTGGGGGCCCTTAGTTCTTGAACTAAGGTACCCTAAACTGCGCAACGCCGCGCTGGCTCGGATATTTTCACGTGACATCTAATTTGAGACAGAATTTAGTATGGTCCATTCCTTGCATAACTGACAGCAAGTAAATTCTCTTGGCAACCGTTTATTGGCGATTTTTTGCAGTCATGTATGTAAACAAATCAGATAGCTATGGACGCCCTGTCGTTCGTGGAACTCGATCTGGGACTGTTGAAACAATCGTCAAATTTATGGCAATCAGACAAGAAATCCGTCACCTGCCTAGCACATGACCAAAGCGATAAAACTGCTAAATAAAGAATATAAAGGGCAGTCCGCCTACAAGTTTTGTTGTGCAAGCACTGCGCGTTTGAACTTGGACAAGGAAACGAGTACTCCCTGCCAAGTGGATTTTCTGCAACCAACATGGACTATGCAAGACTGATGATCGTTGTATGCTGTGCAGTGCATTGTTTAGCAAACCCAAGACCTCGATTGAGGGAGCTGCCAGAAGAAAAGTTGAATACAGTATGTTATTGTTTCTTTATGGTGTTATGTCTTTCCGTTACAGGTTTGGCTTCTTTGGCTTGTTTCTAAGCTTATAATCTAGAAATCGCCATTTGCTATCTAATCTGGTCAGCAGATCATCTGATGTTTTGCTCGATGTTTTGTTTTGGTTTTAGAAAAAATAGCTGCTTTTTGACTAAGGTCCTGTCTGCTTTCCGTGTTTTAGTTGCAATTTTGTTGAAAGTCCAGCTGAGGCTGTTGACGATGACGAGGAAATTGGAATTTCTACGAAAAACACACGTTCAATTCTTTTTACCCTTTAAACTAAAACTTTTATAGCTCCCGTAAAGCCTTGAGATAAGGGGAGGAAGTCATATTTTCCAAAGTCGGTCCAAAATTTTCCAAAATTGAGTTGGATCACAAGTAAGGTAGGAAATTGGCACATTTTTGTGCACAGCAAATCACCTTTCCCAACACAATGTCATCAAAGCAAACAACAACAACACCATATTGCTGGACCGACAATAACAATAGTGGCAAACCAATGTTATGCCGCACAATTCGGTTCTTTTATCTGCAAACAATTGTTCGTGCTTTGATCTCAACCCAGTGTAAAACATTAGTATCAATGCCGTCAATCAAAACATCAAAACCATCATTTCAGTACAGGCCAACAAGGTCACACGAAATGATTCTCAAGTTACTGCTTCGATAATGGAGGCACGGGGGGGAGTTCTTGGCCAAATTTCGGATAGGGGTGTGCCGTGAGCATCTTCAAAATGGTACCGTTGGCTAGACCAATGTTTGTGAAAATGATACCCTTGGCTACACTAATTTCTAGACCAAAAGTGCAATAATTTGCCGTTTTCTAGGCACGAATCACCAAAATTTCGCCTTCTCCAGGCCAAAATCGCCAAAATTTGGGGTTCCTAGACACAAATTAAGACAATTTGGCCTTTCCTGGACGAAAATTGCCAAAAACTGCCATTGCCTAGACTGGTCTAGATTAAAATTGCCAAAAATCAATACCCTTTGCTAGACTAGAAGTCCGAAAAAGTATACCCTTGAGCGCGGCACATCCCCAAGTACCTTTACTGTGGAAGAACTCCCCCCACCCCGTGAATGGAGGGAAAGGATCCTTTGTGGGGTGAGTGGCCGAGCGGCTTATACAGTTTTCATCAGATGACTCAAGTTAAGCTCGGTCGAGTGAGGTCGAACTCCGGATGGGTGACCTCGGAGGCCTCGGAGGTGACCTCGCCGTCTTTCGGAAGGGACGTTAAACTAGGGGCCCCATGCTTGGATGCGGCATGCATAGTGGGCCTAAATTAGCTTTTAAGTAGCTAGAAAATCCTGACAGCCCACTTAAAACAAATAACTGACTGACTGACTCCTACTGACAAAATTATACATAGGGTCCATAGGTATTACAGGCCCTTGTTTTTATTCCACATGTTAGAATTTACTCTACTTCGTATTCACTTCTTTCAGTCACAAATGATCAAGTTCTTTGGGTATCCTGCGGAGGAGCATCACGTGGTGACAGAAGACGGCTATATTCTTAGCCTACAGCGAATACCGAAAGGCATCAAGGGAGTACCATCGAATGGTCAGGTGGTTTTCATGCAACATGGCCTCGTTTCCTCCAGTGCTGATTACGTAATGAATTTGCCTGAACAGAGCCTCGGTTTCATCTTGGCAGACCTCGGATACGATGTGTGGCTTGGCAACAGCAGAGGCAACACTTATTCCAATAAGCATGTCAACATGTCAACTGATGATCCCAAATTCTGGGCTTTCAGGTTCGTGAGATCATGAGCCGATTTCATGGGCTAATTTCAAAATGCATAGGCTCTCTTCCTCAGATCTTATGTTGTCTCTTTCTCAACTCAGAGGGTAACTTTGATACCAGAGATGTCGGCAAAGAATCATTACAGATCTTGAAACAATGCCCAAGAATGTTTTATTCTACGATCAACCAAATTCCAAAATTTGAAAGTTATCCTAAGGTTTGAGACCATTTTCCCAAAGTTAATTCATCAACTTCCAAATTGATACCTATAAAGTTATAAAGTTATGAAATTTCTTAAAAATAATGCCACACAAAATGTATTCTATTTGTCACAAAATTCTCCAAACCATTGTCTAATGTCACGTCCCCTATCGTTTTGAATTTTTACACTACTCGAGACTTAGTGAAAACTTTTGCAAAAAAAAAGGATGGTGGAAATGTGAAAGCATCCTCTTGAAGTGGAGGAGGAATCATAGCTTTTGACGAGTACTTCTATAGACCTGCTTTAAGGCGCTTTCATTTGAGTGAAAATATTCCTATACGATGAATCCCAGTAATCGCTCATCAAAACGAGACTTGCACCAAACCGAGACCGCTCATACTGATTCTCAAAATTATGCGTTTTATTATGAGTCATATTTTGAGCGTCCATCAGTCTATCAATAGCCATAACTACTACGACTCTGTAATAAGTCTAACTAAAAGTATCAACTTGAAAGAAATTCAGCTTTCAGAGAACGCGTTTTTTTCGCAAGAGAAATCCTTTGTCTGATGTGCGCATGCACTGGTATCAATTCAACATAAATTTGTTCGCTGTCGCTCGAAACTTTTTCAGCGAAAATGCGCCTTTAGCAATTGTATTCTTTTCATTTTAGCTGGGACGAAATGGCGAAATATGATCTTCCTGCAGCCATAAACTACGCATTGGGCGTTTCAAAACAGAAGCAGTTATTCTACGTAGGTCATTCCCAGGGAACTCTAATTGGATTTGCTGGATTCGGTCGCAATCATGATTTGGCACAGAAAATCAAAGCATTCTTTGCGCTAGCACCAGTGACTGCAGTTGGACACATAGAGGGTGCTATTAGAGTTTTATCCTACGTCACACCAGAGGTCGAGGTATGCATCTCCTTATTCGTATCTATATCGTACAATCTTGTTCAAACGTTTTTCTTAAGTTGAATTCACATTTAAAGCGACCTTGTGCGAAGTCGCCCAAATAGGACTGGTGTCAGCCAAAACAAAAAGCCCGTGCGTCGCAAAACGCATGCCATAACTGGGCAGCGTCACAGATCCTTTCAAGATGAATTTAGCGTTTCATTTTCACTTTTTAGGCATGGTAGCCCCTCAGTTAAAAACTGATTTATAGGGGGCCATGCAATAAACATACAACTTTATAAACTAAAAATATTACAATAGATACAGTATAATATCATAAAAATTTAAAATAGAAAGAGTACATATATAAAACAATATCATTAAAGCCACGGGGATTTCATCTGAGTGGCATGAATGAATGGCAAAGCTGACTGATCATATCGACTTCCAGTAACTATTCTGGCAGCACGATCTTGTAGTTTCTAGAGGTTCTTAAGTGAGGTCTCAGTTTTAAACGTTATGTTTGTTTTATAAGTCGTGACGCACCCTACCAGGCCAGCTGATATTGGCCTAGATTGTCTCACTTTGGTGCGTGCCGCGCTATTTGTAGAACAGGCTTTACTTTATTTCACTATTCGAAAGAATTCCCTCGATTATTATTCACATTGCAGTAAGTAGGCTATGTTATCGA
Organism: Aurelia aurita; assembly: GCA_004194415.1. NCBI lineage: Eukaryota > Metazoa > Cnidaria > Scyphozoa > Semaeostomeae > Ulmaridae > Aurelia > Aurelia aurita. Next base: position 126,776 of record REGM01000343.1, read on the forward strand.
CGTTTTTGACCCGATACTCGCTCCATGTAAACTTCAGTAGCAACAAACTATATATCATACCACACGAATATACAGTGTTAAAGGGAATCGACCCAGTTCAAGCTCGCCCGGCCAAGTGATAAAATAGCCTATTGTATTTGAGGATTTTGGCACGTGCCTTTTCATCGTGTGGCTGAAGAAACAATGGACTTTTCTTTGGCCTATTTATAGCGGCCTCTGAAATATACCTATTTCGATTCCCTTTTAGGGTGTATAAAATGAAAAGCTGCAAACATTTGCCGATAAGTGCAAAACAATAGACAATAACGCTAAAGATGGCGGCCGCGCAAAGCATGCTGGTAAAAAGCTCCCTGACGACCACCTAACAACATAAACATTCTGGCTTGCCGTTTTGACTACCTAGTTGTAGTAAAGTTCGGAAGAAGTAATCAATGTAAACAAATAGGAAAACTTTGTAATTCGAATGCAAATCTTTCATTTAAACTTCAATTCGAATATTTGAATCAAAACTTTACTTTTTCTGCTTTGGAAAGTCTTCCGTTCAACCATGTTGCATTCGAATTCAAGGTCGATTCGAATTCAAGCTAGCTAGTCGAAACGGCAGACCAAAATCTTTATGTCGTTGGGTGGTCGTCAGGGAGCTTTTTGCCAGCATGCTTTTCAGCAAAACATAATGGATCCTTTGGAGCCGCCATCTTTAGCGTTATTGTCTATTCTGGAGGAATCCTGGAGAAATTTTTCATTTAGAAAAATCCTAGTTGTTTCCAAGCAACGTTTTCGTCAGGTAAAAAGCATGTACTGTAGCATGTCTTATTTTTTATTTGCAGTTCTTGATAAAGATTCTTGGAGTAAAGGATTTTGCACCTTCAAACTGGCTTATGAAGTTACTGGCTAACACCGTCTGTAAAAATGACTACACTGATTTTGTTTGTGCTGATATCATTTTCCTCTTGTGTGGATTTGACACGAGGAATCTTAACAACGTAAGTTCTGTTAGCTCCTATTCCAATTTTTTTCTACCATGCAGAAAAGAGACATACCCATATTTTTTTTATAAGAAACTGCTTATAAGAAACTCAACTCTCAGATCACCAAAAGAATAAGAAACTCCAGTACTGGAAAAATATAACTTAAGAAACTATTTCTTTTAATAGAACAAATCCTTAGCATATTTTTACCTTATTTTCACGCGTTTCCTGTATCACATTACCGAAAGGTACTTGAGTAATGTCTAAACATTGGAAAGGCTTAAAAAAAATTCGTTTTGAAATGTTCACGAGGGCACAGGAAGTAAACATGAAGATTGAAATGGAAGTCGTAAGAAACTCGTAAGAAACTCCGAGTACTGAAAATCTGATAATTTTAAGAAACTGTCAGTACTGGCTAAAATTCTTAGTTTCTTATAAAAAAAAAACGTGTACTTCAGCATATATAGACTGTAGGCTCGTTCATGTCATTATATAATATATGTACAGGGTGTCCCAAAAAATTCAATTAAACTATAATTGAGAATTTTCAAAAAATAATGAGATTTGGATAGATGTAGTGCATGCCATCTGAAATCACAATCTATCATCTTTCCAATAATATGCAGTTTGTACACATTAATGGAATTATTTATCATTTGATATTTTAATAGGTATAGACTATTTCAAATGCATCATGCTGTAAGAACAAAATGAAGACTCTTTTTACCGTAAAATGCTACAAAACGCATGCACCCAAACTGCTTAGCATTTGAAAGAAGATAGATTGTGCTTCCAGATGGTTTACGTCAAATTAACCCTAATCTTACCGGGCTTTTTTTGAACTAACATAGCCGGGGGGAAGTGCTTTCCACCCCCCTCTATAAATCGCCTTAGACTAATGGGAAATCATCCAAACCTGGCAAGGGCGTATTACTAACCATTCTTAGCTGATTGACAGCTTTGGGTGTGGCCACCTCATTAGATGACGTCACTATGACGTCATAATGTTGAAAATGTCAAAATATATGTTTCTCCAGCTAATTCGTTCTAAAAACGGAAAAAATATCATATAATTCGCTATTTTTCATCTTATTTGCCGTATTATTCATTCTTAATTCAAAAATAATACCTAAAGGTGTTTTTATACTTATATTTTTGAAGAAAATGACAAATATTGATGACGTCACAACCACGAAGTGGGTTTTACGACCAAAAATTGATAATAACTTGCTCAAAATACTTTAAATGTATTGCAAAACGCAATTCATACAGACGGCATGACGTCACAGCAGCGTTAAAAACACGACGCCATCTTGTTTTGGGGTAAATCTTTAGAAAATTTCAATAGGTTTCTATAGGAAATTTGCAAAAAGTTGCATAAAACAGCTCTTATATTTTCCCTTGCGATAGTGAATATGGAAAGGATATGTAGCAATCGTCAGTCAGACCCAAATCAATGAAATAATTGCACGAATAAGCTATTCTTCAAAGGAAACTATAAATTTAGGCCAAGAAAGCTGTGAGAAACTTGCCTTTGCGACGATAATATTGTAAACAGCGGCACAATCTCCCTCAGTTGTGAGTTGCTCGTCGCTTCTTTAAAGTCAACCTTCCTTTTCGACGTTCGCCTATCTCTCTACTAAAGTTTTTGAATGATTTGAACAGTTTCCGAGTCTTTTGAATTTATTTATTGCGATAAATAAACGAGACACTCTAATGAAGCCATTACAAAGTATAGCGTCGAACGGGGAGTGTCTCGTTTATTTATCGCAATGAATAAATTCAAAAAGCTTGGAAGCTGCTCAAATTATTCAAAAACTTTAGTAGAGAGATAGGCGAACGTCGAAAAGGAAGGTTGACTTTAAAGAAGCGACGAGCAACTCACAACTGAGGGAGATTGTGCCGCTGTTTACAATATTATCGTCGCAAAGGCAAGTTTCTCACAGCTTTCTTGGACTAAATTTTTGTTTTGCTTTTAAAAACAGCATGTTCGTGTGCTTATTTCATAGGTTTAGGTCTAACTGACAATTGCTACCTATCCTTTTTCTACTCACTATCGTAAGGTAGAATAGAGGAGCAATTTTATGCAACTTTTTGCAAATTTCCTATAGATTCCTATAGAAATTTTCTGAAGATTTACCCCAAAACAAGATGGCGTCGTGTTTTCGAGCGCGAATTGATCAAGTCACGTGACATGTCGTCTGTATGAATTCTATGCATTCTCTACAACTTCCGCTGGAAAAAGCTTCAAACTTTGCAAAATTTACCCAAAATGGCGGCACATGTGACGTCATCATTTAAAAATGCTGATGTCAGCAAATTCCATTGTTCTTGATAACAAATGAAAGCTCTTTGTTTTGCTGATTCTTTTAAGGTATAATAATCAACATTTGAAACTAATTCTGGTTGTAAAAATATCAAAACCATTGATTTTTTCAATACCATCTTCCAAATATGGTAGTGTCATCTGTCACGCGACTCCCATTGTTCAAAAATTTTATTGTCAAAATGTAGCTAATAGATAGTTAGTAACTGTCAGAAAGTTGGAGAGTCATAGCTCATGCCATTAATAAATGCTCTACAAAAAACCGACACCCGGTAAAATTAGGGTTAAAGTATTAATGAGCAAAGCATTAAACTTTTGCTAAATATTTACACCCCTACTTCTCGTAAGTACCGTTATTTTTCTCCGTTTGTCACAACAAAACGAAACATCTGTATACAATCAATTGGTACAGCAGTAATTTTCCGTTTGGCACCAACACAGGGAATTTGAAGATCGATTTTAAAGCTACCGGGTGTCCCAAATAAAAGGTAACCGATTTTATCATTGCTAGCGATGCCAATGTAGCTTCAGTCAGTTCGCAAAAACTTTTAAGCTGATCCTCAAATGTTAACTTGAACATAGGAACCTTGTTTATTAGTATTGGCGCTGCCAAAGTTGAAATATTATTCTTGAAAGTTCAAATTTGATTCCACCTCCAAACCAGAGCTTTGGCAATTTGGCCTAAAAAACTTCCTGAAGCACAGCGAAATTAAAAATCAAAATTAAAGAGAAATTAAGGAATGCACAATAGGTGAGCTCTAGCAAATACTGTATATTATAAAATAATTTTTGTTCATATGTTATCAAGGATATTATTGATTTATTAGCTGTGCTTCAAGAATTTGCTTAGGCCAAGCCGCAAAGCTCTGGTTTGGAGGTGAAGGCAAATTTAAACTTTCAAGATTTATATTTCAACTTTGGAAGCACAGATATCAACCAGCAAGGTATCTATGTTCAAGTTAACTTTTCAGAATTAGTTTAAAACTCATTGCGAATTGATTGGAGCTAAATTGGCATTGCTAGCCCTAATCGAATCTGTTACCTTTTATTTGGGACACCCGATAGAACCAAATAAGCCAACATCATCCCATTTGGCCATGAACAGTTATCGTTTGATTCAAATGCAAAAATTCTTACAGCAACGCTAGAATATATCAAGGCCTCCAAACGTTTTGAATAAATTGGTAATGATAGCTTGTAGAATTTCTTCTCTCTTGTAATATTTTCTTTTTCGTTTAGTTGTAAAACCGTGTAGTTACCTAAGTTTCTATGTTAATTGTAAATTGCCACAGGGTTGCTATGTATTTCGATGATGCTCCTTGTGGTATCGTCTTGTAAATTGATGCATGTTTCTGTAAATTTATGCGAATATATAAAACAAATTTGGCCATGTCGCAAAACATTACTAAACAAGCAGAATAAAATAGACGTTGTTGTTCAAAACATTTCTGCTTGTTAAAAGTCAAGCAGTGTTTTTTTCCTGGGCTTAATACCGTTGTCTTTGCCGTTGTATGCATACATATTTTTTCCAGACTCGATTGCCAATATACATAAGCCACACACCTGCAGGAACCTCTGTTCAAGATGTCATTCATTTCGCCCAGGTATGGAGATTTTCATTTGAAAAAAGTTGTCACTTGTCTCTGTATGATACACATGTTTGAAAAGATCACTGAAATTCGATCATACACATATTGAATTTTTCTGTTGTAAGTATTATGTCAATATTGATAAGGCGCTAAAGAAGAGAAACGAGAATATGAACATTACCCTTGTTTGAAGCTAACCAATCAGGAAACGTTTAGCCTGCGCGCAGCCTAACTTGAGTTTGAGACTGCGCGCAGGCTAGAAACGTTGAGCTGCCACATTCTTCCCATTTATTGCTATCTTGGACCAACAGCAACCATTTTTCTGTTTTCATCATCATTCATTTATTTACAGTAGGAGAGAAGTAATTATAGCTCTAATTTACAGCTAATTTTGATGAAGGGTTATGCCCGAAACGTCTAATCGCAATATTCAAGGCTTATATTTTATCTATTATCCATATCTTCCTATACATTTGAATATTTATAGCCGCATGTGCAAACAACTGATACATTTACAAATTTAAGCCTACTTTACAATACAATATATACAAGATTACACAAAAAAATATGTCAATACTACTTTATCACATGAGGATAAAAACATAAAAGTCTATCCTGTTAGGAACCGAACCTGTGGTATATATACTTTGCAAAGCCTACAGTTGCAACTATCACCTTTCCAGCACCTTAAATTTATTTAGCTGAATTGATGACGCCAATGTTTGAACTGACGGGAGTCTGTAATGTAACATAATGAACAGTTGAATTATTAAGTTTACACCCTTTACAGGAAAGGCACAAATCTGATATTGCTTGAAAAGAAAGTTAGAAACATCGATTGCTTTTACCGGATTACTTTCTATTATTTATTTAAAAAATATCAAATACAGTCGTCATAAGCGTACGGGAAGATAAAATATCGGGGGGCGCCCGATAAAAATTGCATTGTTTACCGATTTTTTTGCCCGACTTAGGGTGGATTTTTGCCGGAAAAAGGCTGATTTTGGTAAATTTTCCCAACGTTGAAGGGCATTTCTACGCCTACGACAGTCATTTAAAGTTTCAGATGGATTTTCAAACTTTTATCACAAGAAAGAATTTTGAAAAGAATGGAGATAAGATATAACCAAGAACAGCTATAACTGACTTTTTGCATTAATTTTCAGATGGTCAGATCGAATAAATTCCAGGAGTACGACTTCGGTAAAGAAGGAAACATGAAACATTACAACCAGGTATGACTTTGCGTTCTACCTCTTTGTTGTTGCTGCTGCTGTTGTTGTTGTAGTAAACTTATTTAAATTCGAATAATGTTCCTCCCATTTCCTTCTGCTATGGGGCAAAAACGTGATTTCCTATTGTGTATCGAGTTATACTGAGTACCCGAGTCCCGTGTGTCAATACGTTAAAACTTTGCTTATCTTGTATGTCTTCTACTAAGACCCTGCATCATCTCTCCCGATCATGGTTTGGTCTTATAAACCACGTTTTGTATCGAAAGAATCTACATATCTGTATTTTCCTTTTAACCTACGTTTTTCCCTTATACCAGCACCTCTAAGGGGACCATTATGGAAATATGGTCAGCTTGACCTTTTAATGCTATCCCTGCCACTGTAATTAGGGGTCTTTTTCTTTGCGTTTTCAACCTTATATATTGTATTGTATCTATTTTTATATCATAAAACTTGTAAATATTTTTAATTGTGGCAAATGATACATATACCGGGTGAGTCAGAGAAAACGTGGGGTGTTTGCCAATTTTTATTGATGCAGTTTAATTTGCAAATTCGTTTCTTTAAAGTAAATTGCATAGAAGAAAAGCTAACTTAGATAAGAAAATTTGTTTGGTCGAAATTGGTCTTTCCGTTCCAGAATTACGAGCGATTTTAGTAAAACGGTGTTTTGCAAGATTGCTAAAATAGGCCTTCCATTAGATTCATATTCATGCACGTGTGACCTTTTAAACCATGGCAATCATATTGTTTCTCTACCAGAAACTTGAAACCAGGCATGCATTGTGTTAGAGCATAAAAGAAAGAACTAATGTTACACTTATGTTGTATCCCTCGGGGACTAGTCATTTAATTGTCATTGTTAGCAAGCTGAAATTTCTTTTACTAGCGATACTTTTCACCATGGCTATATCACAAAATCGCAAATAAATAAGGAAAGAAATGACCGATTTTAACAAATTAAATTTCTATAACTAATTCAATCTTTCTTCTGCAATATAAAACTTCANCTTACGAGCGATTTTTATTAAAAGTTGTTTTGCAAGATTGCTAAAATAGGCCTTCGATTAGATTCATATTCATGCACGTGTGACCTTTTAAACCATGGCAATCATATTGTTTCTCTACCAGAAACTTGAAACCAGGCATGCATTGTGTTAGAGCATAAAAGAAAGAACTAATGTTACACTTATGTTGTATCCCTCGGGGACTAGTCATTTAATTGTCATTGTTAGCAAGCTGAAATTTCTTTTACTAGCGATACTTTTCACCATGGCTATATCACAAAATCGCAAATAAATAAGGAAAGAAATGACCGATTTTAACAAATTAAATTTCTATAACTAATTCAATCTTTCTTCTGCAATATAAAACTTCAACATTCCCGATTTGACTTGTTTTTGAAAGAATATGGCTTGTTAAACGCCCCACGTTTTTTCTGAGTCACCCGGTATACATACATACATACGGAGTCATAATGAAACAGTGGAAATCTGGCCCTATTTTGTGCAGTCATCAATCGAATCATTATTGGCTAGTTGACCGAAATGATATGTTTCAAGTTAACGGATGCAGGGAAACAATGTACTCAAGTAATAAGCCTAAAATTGAGTAAGTCATCTTTTCGTTCTGTCGACGGTTAATTTGAGGAATTTTTGCAGATAATTTAAATGACTGCCATTGAATCTTGATAGCATATTGTAAGCATACGTTGAATTGAATTGAATTGTATTGAATTGAATTGAATTGTAACTGTAGAGAATCAAAGTGCACTTGAAAAGCCTAGGGCTCAAATCTTTCAAATCTTTAAAAAGGTGCGTGTAAAATTGTATTGCATTTTCCTTTGAATCGAATGGCTTGAAGGAAACTTAGGGTACTTTGCTGTAAATCTGGCATGGAATTTTTTTGATATCTTGATGATTTTCAAAGTGTCTGCGTTTTTATTTTTGTTGAAAAATTCATGGAAAATTTTGTAAAAATTAAAATCGTCGTAAATCCTAAACCAATAGAGGAAAAATGATACAATCCTCAAGAAGACCATAGTTTATAAAGGTCTACAATGTGGTGGCAAGCAGAGATCTGTCGCTCTTTTGGTTTAGGATTTAGAAATTTGATGACGTCCAGCCTCAAATATAATAAATGCCGCCATATTGAAAATAATCAAGATATCAACAAATTTCCACGGCAGATGTACAGGAAAGTACCCTGAGTTTCTTTCGAGCCATTTTATTCAAAAAAGATCTAATAAAATTTTACAGCCACCTTTTTAAAGATTTGAACCCTATGCTCATATTGTAATAATTTAATTTTTTGATTTAGCCAACTCCTCCACTGTACAAGGTAGCTGACAACCCAGTACCAACAGCTATCTTTACAGCGACAAATGACTGGCTGGCAGATCCAACTGACGTCGCAACACTGAAGCCACAAATCAAGCATTTGATTTACAGCAAGAATATCGATTCATGGAATCATTTGGACTTCATTTGGGGAGAAAATGCTTATAAGCTCATTTACCCAGATATTATCAAGCTGATGAAGGAAATGAGCTAAACTTTTTGTCAAGGAGAGTATGTAAATTCGGAACTAAAAATGTGGACTATAATTTTGCATCTTGATTTTGTCTAAAGTGGTACATTGATTCTTGTAATTTTATGCCAGCCTTAATTATTCATAAAGACCAATACTATAACCTCACTTTTCTCACTAGAGTTGGCCTATCTCGTGGCCCTCCTGGGGTGCTTCATTGCTCAAAATATTAGATATGCCGCCTAAAATGGGTTACTTTTTCAGCCGGAAATTCCTTAGGTATGGTCTGTTTTTCATACCAGATCCCTAGACATAACTTAATTTGCTAAATATGGGTTTAAAGTTTGATGAATTTTTGGAAACATGGGTTGGAATTTGGTCCAAAACGGTAGACAGAAGTCGTTTTGTTTGGCAGCACGTCTGGTTCAGCCTTTAATAAAAATACCCCCCCCCCCCCGGTTGGGAGGTATTCAGAAAAACTGCAAGGCTGCAGAGTCCCCCTATCCTATATTGGCCCCAATTGAAATTTATTATATTGTGCAAAAATGCAGGTCAAAGATAATTAGCCTATTGTAAAGTCTCTTAACCCTATTCGTACTGGGGGGGGGGTTTTTCGCCCCCCCTAACACACTTTGCTACACTGCGCTAAAACCACATAAGATATGACAACCAGGCTTGGTGACTTTTAGTAAAATTAAGTTGCCAATTAAAATTTCTACATATCATTGTTATTACTTTGATCACGTGACCACAGTAACACCATATTTGGAGAGTGGTCAACGAAAAAAAGCTTAGAACGTCCATAGTTTTTGCCTCGCTTGTCCGATTGATCTCAAACATGCACCATTCGATTGCTTTTGATGAGTACTTTCATTTGATATATAATATTTTCAAATTTGCTGACATCAGCAAAATTTAATATCTATGACGTCATTCACCTTTATGACGTCATTGTTCTAAGTAAGAAGTGTAAAATATAAATAAATTGCATCTAATTTGGTTCATCTTCGTTATTTAAGTCAATTTGAGTCCATATTTACTAGAAAAATGGACAAAAACTGGGAAGATAATCAGCACATGAAACAAAAGAATAATTTAAAGCTAATTATGCTAAAAATAGATACTGAAAATTGCTACAAAGTATGTATTTTGAATCTATGATATGTTTCCTACTATTTGCAACAATTTTGGAGAAAATCGGTAGAGTAATTAATTAAATAGAATTTTTCTTGTCAAGAAGCTATAAATTTGTCAAATTTCCCTTGTTTTTTGGTTGCCTAGCAACGAATCACGTGACTAATTAATTACCATTGTTATATTTGAAAAGCTAATTGTCCAAATAACAATAGGGGTAAGACTCATTGTTATACCTCTTGTAGTTTTGGAATAAAAGAGGGGGGGCGAAAAACGCCCCCCCTTAGTACAAACTAACCAAAAAATCGCCCAGTACGAATAGGGTTAAAGATACCAAGTCACTAGTCTACCTTTTTTTTGAAGTCCCATAATTTCTGAAGAAAGAAAGGTAACAAGGGTACTTATCTTGGTAAAGTTAGTCTCGTTTTGGAAGCCTATGACTTTCTGCGATGAGCCGAAGCTATAGTCTTTCTTTTCTTTCTGAAAATAGGCCTATTTTTGAAGTCGCTTATTTTCAGCTTGAAACCAAGGCTTTGTGCATCTTTTGTGTTTTCGTTTTTAATTTCCAGTGGTCAGTAGCCTGCGTGCATCCCCTACTGTTCCGTTGGGCTGAAATTTTTCGTTGAATTGAATTCATTTTCTGACGCCAGACGTTGACGTTGCGTTTCATGACGTTGTGCAAAGCGCGAGATTGCTGCGGGCAGAAAATATGCTGATGTCAGGTAACACGCTTTCATTCGCTGGTTCGCAGACCCTACTGGCGTCAGAAAATGAATTCAATTCAACGAAAAATTTCAGCCCAACGGAACAGTAGGGGATGCACGCAGGCTAGTGGTCAGAGGCGGAACACCTGTTCTTTAAAGTACTGAAAAACATCTTTCAACCTTTCCTCTGATCCCTGTGGATAAATGGGCCTTTGAGCCCTGTGGATAAATGCCGTTTATTATTTATTATTATTGTTATTCCTGTACATGTTTTGAAAATTTCCTTCTCAGCATTCTGACTTTTCCAACAAAACAGGACTGCTCAAAACCTTTTTAATGAATTGAAGCATTAGCTCTGCTCTACTTGTCTTCTACCCCCTACCCCCTCTGTGCATACTTTAGGCTTGGACCTATTACTTGAGTCTCTCTGTTTCTGTTCTTGGGACAAAAACTGCGAAAGGAAATTATTGACTCGCTTTATCTCTCTCTCTCTGTTACGCTCCTCCGTCCGTGGTGGACACTGCGTGGTCTACTACAATCTTCCATACGTGTCTGTGATTTGCCAGTTCTTTATGATCTTTTATTTCGAGGTTTCTTATGTTTTCGTTACCATCTTCAATTATCACGTTAACTTTGATGTTTTCTAAATCTTTTTCGACAAGTTTCATCCATGTCATTTTTTTCCCTCCTCTTGGTTTCTTGAATGGTTTCTTTGCTTCTCTCAGTGCCTTATTTGCAGGTGCTTGTTCTGGGAGTCTCAGAAGATGGCCATACCAATTTAGCCTTCGCCTTTTTACAGCTATACTCCATGATGTTAGTTTAGTTATTTTGTAAAGATGATTATTTGACACTTTGTCTTGCCATTTGATGTTCAGCATTTTTCTGATCAATTTTCTCTGAAAAACATCAATTGTGTTTTCATGGTTCTTGGTGATGGTCCACAGTTCACAATTATAGCTAGTGGTGTTGAAAAAGTGACCACCACTCGCTTTATAAGTCTATTCGAGACGCTCAGAAGAGGTCAGAAGATTCTCGCCAAAATGGTGTGCACGTGACTTGAAAGATCCAGTTTTCATCGAATCAGATGATAGGATTATGGTCATGTGATATGAGAATAGAATTAGAACCAATCAACATGTTGATACTAATCACGTGACCTTTTCGCGCGCAAAACTCAAATGGCGTCAGCATTTAGAGAAGTTTCTTTTTGGTTGTGATGAAGCAAAGCGAAGAAGAAGTTTATTCAAACAAAAGAGTATATCTCAAAATAAATACAAATAGATAAAGATAAAGATACAAGTAAAGAAGCAAACTGGTAGCTGATATAAAACAGAGGTTTGTAATACTTATTGATTTCTCCCTTTAATTTGGAGTTTGGATTCAGAAATGTACCAAAGTTTATTACTGCTGCTTCTTCTTCTGGTGGTGAAGAAAATCGAAAAAGGCAAAGTAAGTTTAGGCCTATTCCGAAAAGTGAGGAATACAGGATTTCATTTCAAAGTAAATACAAGGAAGAAATCAGAATTAATAGTAATAACACATAACTTTGTATTTCTTGTTCAATGTTCATGAATACTTTTCCCGTTGATTTACACTTTGACTTCAAGAATATCCAATGAAGTTAGGGGCCTTCGACTTTCGATTTTCATATTTTTTAACGGCATTGGGCCGTTAAGGGGGGAGGGGGTTTTACCTTAGGCCGTTAAGAAAATAAAAAATCGCACGAAAATCTCTTAAGTCTTAGCGATTTTTTAAAAACTCATGACCTACAAAACCTAAAACATGCAGAGAAAAACGGCAGTATTTACATCCTTTTTGNTGCCTGCGCAGCAGCATGTATACAAATGATAAAAAAGACGCGTAATGCAAAATAGAAATAAGAGTGGCTGACTTCGAAAGGAACATGTTGAAAATGATTGAAAATGGCGGTCAACTGACAAAGTATCAACTTTTAGAACGTTCTGCGCATGCCCACAAATGAAATGTTGGATGAAGCGGTCAAACGCATCCAACATTCCATACAACATTTTTTGTTTTTTATCTCGATCAAACTTCATCCAACATCACTTTGCAAATGTTGGATGACCCAACATGGGTAGTCAAACGCATCCAACATTTCATCTAACATGCTGAAAACCCTGAAAACAAATGTTGGATGAAATGTTGGATGCGTTTGACCGGGGCTTTACCTTTTGGAAAATTGTGGAAATTAAAAAGATTATTTTAAAGATTGACAAAAGCAACAACAACAGCAACAACGCAAGTTGTAGGAACATACGTTCAAATCATGCGTGAAATGGCTGATGTACTCCTTCAATAACCAAAATTTGGAATTATTTTGCAATCCAACCTTGAATCCTTCAAATGTAGCGAGTATGATGCAAAAAGATGCTGCAGATTCCAAATTCATGTCGTCATTTATCCTCGAACGTTAATCAATTCGTGTTCAATGCATCATTTCTCTGACAAAATCTTTTAAAGGTGGACTGTAAGGCCCCGTTCACACTACTCCGTTTTTGTTAATATCCGTTTTTGTCGAATCGAAGCTACCCGTTCACACTAGTCCGTTTTTGTACGAAAACGGAGGGAAAAACATCCGTTTTTGTCTGTTCACACTAATCTGCTTGATTACAAAAACGGAGCGAAAAACATCCGTTTTTGTGAAAGCGTTCACACCAATCTGCACAAAAACGGCACAAAAACGGGGCCTTAATGTGGATGTCTATATAATTATTTTCATACTTTGATTGATATGGCACAATAAAATTAAGGCACACACAAATTCCACACTTGTTCACCAAACTGAAATATTGATTCAGGTAGCTTCTTTTCGTAGATAATGGAGATTTATGACGAAGATCAACTGACAGAATATGAAATTATCAGACAGAGAAATATAATTTCCAATTATGAATTCATGAAAAGTTGTGGTAAGTAGCTAAATGTAAAAACATCTCTTCAAGCTAAATTGTTTTTGAAGACATCAATTGCTTCAAGATTCCATGATTCCATCTTATGATGTTTTTAAAATGCCTATCATAGAAGGAAAGTAAAATCGGGGGTCAAACAAAAAGGAATCGCTTTCTTCAGTTCTGTCGGTAATTAAGTATAGTGCAAAAACTGTCTAACGTTGTTAATGTAAAGCATACATTTTCGGTGGTTGGTGGTTGTGATAACTTATTTCTCGTTTTCTTCAATATCATGAATTTAAGGGAGAAAATTGAATGGACAGTAGATACCCAGATGATACAGTATAACAAAAAGTCTAAATTAACTGTGTCATTGGCTTGAAGAATGTAAAGGAGTTGTTTTCTTCTGTTGACCCATTGGTCTCTTTGGTAACATCAACATATATCAGTTCAGGTTTATCATTTTATCATTTTAAAATGTCACTCTGCACACAGTTATAGAGAAATTATGGAATAAACAGGATATCGAATTTTTGAAAACTTGGAATATTTCACATTTTCTATGAAATGGGAATGTCAGGGATCAACCCAAAACAAAAATTACTTCTCAACTCAGCTTGCAGAAATGGATTTTTGGTAGAACTTTTTAAAAAATTGTTGAAAAAAACCTAAAACGTTCTGGAACGAATCCTTTGGCTGAAATGTTCCTGAGACATTATAGTATTTTGCCATATTTATGGTCAACACTTCGAATCACTTGAATTGTTTGTTGTTACTATTGAGTTGCTTTTTTTCGATGAAATCCTCAAAACTACTAGATATTGTATATGTGTCCGGTTACCCATGCTTCATACATGTTTCCTGAAAATATGTTAGATATGAGATACAAATAGATTATTATCTTTCATATGACACAAAGTTTGCAAAAATCGGACCATTGTGAGCAGAGCTATGAAATTTGAAGGTTATGCTAGAACAATAAATTTTGCCATGAGTACGAAGATAAACAACAACATATCATTTCACCAAACTTCAAAATATCATTGCGACAGAACCAGTGGTCCGATTTTTAAAATGTTTGCTTTGTGTTGACCCCTGGCATTACCTTTTCATACAAAATGTGAAATATTGGAAGTTTTCGAGAAAAAAAATTTCCGTATTTATTTCATGCTCTGGATCACTGGGCTACATACAAAACTAAAAATTGAATGACCAGAAATTTACAAAACATGATTAGAATATATATTTAACAGCAAGAATTCGTGCAGGGGGGATTTCTGAAAATAAAATTTCAGTCAAATGAGGAAGTCAATTTTCAAATGGACAGCAAGATATTTTCTTTTAAACCAATAGCGTTTGTATTTTCAATGTGACATTTTATTTCCTCTAGGATTGCCAGTGAAGCCACTATTGTATGTTCAGATAAAAAAGGTCGATGAGATATCCGATGATGAATATTTCACAAGTGAATCTGACGATGATGATCAATGGTTTCCAAACGCAACAGAAGAAAAGAAAAAGAAAGAAGAAGAAAACAAGAAGAAACTCGCTAACCAAAAGAATAAACCAGGTTATATACGTATATATCTAGATTTGTTTATGGTAATATCTGCAGATATTTAACTCTTCAAATAGGGAAAAAACGTAGCAGCCAAGCTTGTAAGCTACTTATGACTTGTGAGTATGAAGAACAACTTTGGGGAGGGATGATTGCATTTAAATGTTGGAGAAAACGGCAAGTTGTCCTAGGAAAAAGCAATCATATCACGCCACTTAACCACTTAACCAAGCAATTTACTTACCCCTTTAAATTTTTTGAGGTGTGACGACTTAAAAAGTTGAGATTTTTATAACTAATGTGATCAAATATTTCAAAAATTATCAGATTCCTGGTCAAGGAAATTAGACATTTTTCAGGCTATGAATTTAAAGCAAGTTGGCCGTGTATCTCTAGTTTTGTAATTTTTTATATACTTGTATCATATGATAAGAACATGAAGAGAAATCAATCTGTTTTTGTTATTTTGGCGTCTTTTAAAAAAACACCAGTCTATAGGTTCTTATTTTCCGATGTTCTTGTTTAAGAGTTCCACTGTAGTGCTATTTTGCAGGGTGTAGAACAAGAAGTTAATCTGTTCATACCTTAAATTATAGTTGTCAAGAAAGTAACGAATCCTGCTGCATTGTTTGGGATTGCAACCACGAGCAAAAGCACCAAGGAGACAAAGGTAATATGCGATTTTTGTTATACGAATCCGGTTTATAAGAAACTATATTCGGGGTATTTTATAAGTTAGATTTGATCGGCTGTTTTTAGCCGAATTCTACCGAAGAAGGTAGATTTTATCTGCAATTTAGATTTTAGATATTAGGATATTGCAATTTTGGAAATCAGTTATTAAGCAAACGAATTCGGTTGTTCTGCAAGGAACAGCCGAATATTGGCTAAAATATCCATTTTTCTGGATATTTATTCGAAATATTCAGCACTTCATATTTTCGGCATAAAGTCAACAAAATATTCTATCATCCAAGTGCGCGTATTTCAGAGGTTTTATCGGCTATTTTCCACAACTTGCTGCTATTTAAGAGATTTCACTGTGCCGAAAATTAACCGATCAAACTGGGGACGGTCCCTAAGAATCTTTCCAGTATTTTACGCTATATAACTACTTTATTATCTTAGCTAGGTCTAATGTAACTGTATGATATATTCAACCTGATCAACAGTTAAGAAGGTCCAGAGAAATATTAACTAGTGAAATTGAAATTGCAAAATTTCATTATAAACTCATTAGTTATGCTGGAGCCTAGATTGTTATATAAAAAGTGTATGTAATAGACATACAAGAGAGATCACATTTGTTGGCAAAGAAACAAACCTTAATTGTCACGTATTAATCTACAAACTGTGGTATAAATTGTTTTCTTATTGTGCTATTACCTTTATCTATTACAAGACCTATTGCTTGTAGGCCAAAACTTATGCACCCAAAAGAAAACGAAAGCTGAGCAGCAAAACAGAAGAAGAAGAAAATGAAGCCAGCTTGCAAATAACAGATAACAATATAAAGACACAAGGATCAAGTGAGAAGCTCCAGCCAATTAGGAAAAGAAGGAGAAATGTTGAAACCATTGTATCTTCAAAGATGGAAAAGTCTGATCCTGCGCAACAAACTGAGCGGCGTTACCCAAAAAGAAAAGAACGAGTTGATTACGCAGAGGCAGAGGTTCCTAATGATGACCATTATTTGTGTAAGTATCAGTACTAGGACGATTGATTTTCACAGAAATAGCTTCAATGCTATGACTGTTCAGAAAACAATCAAAATAAAAGGTTGCGATCTTTCGAGCAGTATACTAATCTAGCTAACTTGTTGATCTTTCCAATATTTTCCGAAGAATTTTTCTAGAAACATTGTTCCTTTTGCAGTTTGTGAAGAATGTGGTGACTTCAATCATGGTGATTGTCCAATACATGGACCACTCATTCCAATAGAAGATTCTGCACTTGACAAAGAGATCGAGAAGGAGCAAACAAAGGCACGTGCTTCACTGCCAAAGGGACTGGAGATAAAAGAATCCTCAATTGAGCATGCCGGATTGGGCGTTTTTGCAACTGATGAAATCGCATGTTCAGTTAGATTTGGCCCTTATCAAGGCAAAAAGACCCACAAGGAATCAGTACATGATGGAAGAGATACTAGTTATATGTGGGAGGTATACAATTTAATTATAAAATAGAGTTATTCTCTAGAGTGGCAAAAACTAAACCTGGCTTCTTTTCTACACGGTGCCACGAATAAGGAATGGAATTAAATGAGGACGGAAAAATATGAAGCTGTAAAATTGAATGGGATCAAACTAGGGCTAGAATTGGAAAACTACCCACGCCACAGAGGGGTTCTTCCTTATAGTTAAGGTACTGAGGATGTGCCGCCCTCAAGGGTATACTTTTTGGCAATTATAGTCTTGGCTAGGCAAGCCTTAAATTTGGCGATTTTGGTAAGAGATGGCAAAATGTTGGCGATTTTTGTCTAGAAAACGCCAAATCTTGGCACATTTCATCTAAGAATTGGTCTAGCCACCGGTACCATTTGAAAATGCTGGCGTCACACCCCTTCTCGAAATTTGGCATTCCAGCTCATAGAGGCTGTTCTCTCTGCAAAATGGGCTTTGTTCGGAAAGTAACTATTAAAAATTATGATAAAATTCAAAGTTATATGACAAAAATTTAAATTTTAAAAATTGATATTAAAGCGAGTAGCTCGTTTAACAAATCTATTGACTCGAGAATAATTCTAACCTACTTGAAAGTCTTCTAGTGATATAGCACTTGAATGTAGTGTTAAATGGCGGAACGATTTCCTAAATTGCTCAGTTATTTGACACTATATTGAACTACTACGCTGTTCGATAGACAACGTAATTTTTTGGTATGATTGCAGATTATGCAAGATGGTGAGGTACGTTATTACATCGATGGAAAAGATGAGAACAGTGGCAACTGGCTACGATTCATTAATTGTGCAAGAACAGAAGCAGAGCAGAATTTGGTAGCTTACCAATATCGAAATGATATTTACTACAGGTAACTGATTTTTGAGGCATCATATTTCACCCGGCCTGAAGCAACTTTGCAACCATTTTCAAGTTTAATTGACAACTGGTAGAGCGCAAAAATTATACGAGCTAGTTATCTGAAATCAAATCTTCTTGCCCAATCATCGCTGCATGAGCATTTTTTTAGATTGATAATCTAACCAAGACACACCCCTCTTGAGCCAAAGATAGGATAAACAAAAATGACCATAAAAGCAGCCTATTCTATATTTAAGAGGGACTCTTTGGCTATCCAAAGCTGGCTTTAGACAAATCGTACCATTTCCTTCTTCAGAGATATTGCAATTTTTATACAAGGGTGTCCCAAAAGATCTTGCGCCTCATTTGAATGGCTGCTTTGGAGGAGATGTGATTTCAGTTGTTTTGTTTTTAAAACTGTCATGTTGGGAAGGCTCAACATAGTGTTGAGGCCTTGTTTGAGTAAATCGGGCATGTAATTGCAGAGTTATGGTACAATAAAGTCGAAGTCAAAGGTTGCTTCAAAACCAGAGGGGAATTTTTCGCCATGAATGCAAGTAAACATTGTAACAGAAATTTTTAGCAGACGTCTTATTTTTCAAATCATTGGCAGAGTCCTAAACTTTGAATGTAGCTTTAACGTGTTATATAATGTAGAAACACCAATGTAACCGATCTGGCGTTAGCAAGAGCTACAGGCAATCTCATATTTGTCTATCAAGTAATCTCCTTGTCAGAGTCACAAAATATACAGTTACGCGTGATCTTTATTGTTCACAAGCTTCTCAGTAGATATATTGCAGGCTAGTGGCCACCTGTTCTTTTGTTTGTTTTGTTGCGAAAATTTTGACTCAAAACATTTTTGACACAAACTCCCATGTTGTGACTGTGAGCAGAAGTGAAATGCCTCTGGCTGAAAAGTTGTTGCTATCTTAAGAATTGCTGCATTATAACAAAACCACATTTCTACAGCTCAAATACGTTTAGAAATCACCACCCCAGTCATCATGTTAGTCTGAACCTACCCTAAAATATAAGCCTAAAAAAAGGCAAAATATAATCTGGCCCATTGAAGCATGCTCAGTTAACGGTCAACAATCCATTGGAACCAAAATAGAACTCGAGAAGCAGTGGGAAAATGAATGATTTTATCATGACTATGATTTTATAAATGGCCAAAAATTTGTCGGAGAAAATTGAGATTTGCGATGCTGTGGTACAGCTTGACTGTGAACGAACTTTATAAGGAAACTGGTACCATAAGAAAAAGTCGGTTTGATGATTCTTTATCCAAAAAATATGAGACGGATCTAGAGTAGCATCGCCCTTGTTTTGTTACCCGTGCGATCACCATTTATACTCTGTATCGAAGATTACATTATGAGTATTCCACCTTCCAACAAATTTTCCTCCATTCTCACTGAGTAAACTTGTGAAAATTTTTGTGGTCTGGGGTTGCTTCTCTTAGGTAAAGAGTTCTAAGCATAGACTTTTCGGAACGGCCTGAATTCGATTTCATGTAGCCTTGTCATTAGCAAATTAATGCACTCTTCCACCTTAGAGGCAACGCAAATCAAGTAGAACGAGCCGCAATGACAGGTGCTTGCAACAGACAACTGTAGAAATGCATATGACAAAACAGGGGCGATAACTTGGAGTTTTGTTAATCTCGGAATTTCAACTTGTGGAGAAGAGATGTTTCGCTGAAAGGTGGAAGTTTCTTCATATTTTTACAATGGAATGATGAGGCTAATGTTTCAGACATGTCGTATTTATTTTTGCACTGTGGTCACAGAAGGAACAAAATTTTGCAGCCAAGAAAAACGCAACGCGAATTGAAAAGATACTTATATTTCAGGAGCAGGTATGCCTCGAAAAAACCTTTGAAATCTGGCTTTGTATGAGAAAAAAATATCAAATTTGTTTGCAAAGAGGAAATGACGTAAGTAAAATAATTTCGCGGGCTTTTCGTCATTTGCTGGGCCCAACCCCTTTTCTGCAGTGTTTAAAACAGAGCGGCGGCTGGCGGCCTGAAATGTTGGGTGACACGACAGGGGCGATGCTACTCTACTCTTAAGCCCCTGGAAGGAGTGCTCCTTGGTAATCTCTTGATTGCTAGATATATTACGCATGACAGGGTATACAAAAAGATGCAGATTGGAGAGGAGCTACTTGTTTGGTATGGAGCAGATTATGCTGCAGAGCTGGGAATTAGTGATACACCAGATGAAGAAGAAAAACAACAACAGCAATTTATCAGTGGTATGTTGAGATTTATTAGTCTTTCGCTTCTGAATAAAACTGCCTTCTCAACTTTTTGTTTAAGCGTTTTTCGAGAAAAGTACCCATCTAATACCTAGAAAACTGGTCCCAACATTCCACTTCAGGAAGAATTTGGCTTTCGTGTCATGTAACTTAAGATGATCGACCTCAGTTTCACTCTGATCAAGAAATGTAAGATCATAAATTTTTTTTAAATTCGGTTTTTTGGAGAGTAATCGTAGCTTCAAATGACCAAGCACAGGGGTGGTCAAGCACCATGAATTTCTTTGTCCTATGTTGGTCCCACAGATTCCAAGAAAAATACCGCAATTTCTGTAGGTTTTGCAGCAAAGTAGCCGATATTTTACTAATAGACCGGTTTTAGGATAAAATGTTGAGAATCAGAAGAAAAGGCTGCATTTTGGAGACAAAACTGGCCCCTAACAGAGAGAAAGAAGCCAAAACATGGGACATACATAGTGCCCCATCATGCAATGGGGGCATGACCACCCCTGCCAAGCATCCATTCAAAAGATAGCCAAGCCTTTCAACTAAATGGTGATCTGATCCATTGGTCCAGGTGAATGTGTCCATAACATTTTATTTCAGGAAATGATCTAGCTCGTGAAGTTTTTTTGGGTTACCCGGTATTGGCTGTATTTCTTAGATTAATAATATCGTTGAATTCTTTCGCAGCCAAGAAGTAAAGTCCCTTTCGTCCAAATTCCGTTTTCATTCGTGGCAACTTTACTGATAGTTCCTCATTTCTTGTGTTCTTGCCGTGTGTATTCTTAACGAAATATTCTTTCATCACATCACAGGCATTTTGTTTTAAATCATCATAGACTAGCGTACAAGCTCTTTTCTTGATTTCTGCATTAATTTTAGGTATGCGTAGGTCAACCGTCTGGTTATTTGATTTTATAACAACTCGGGCTCTGCGCTCTATGCTTTCAATCCTGTTTTTGTACGACTGAGACCGCGCAAGGAAGATCAATCCACAGTACCCAAAAATTGGCATAATCATTGTTCTGTAGATCAATTCCGCAGTTGCAGAGTCAATGAAGCCTCGAATTTTTGTCAGTAGGTTTAACCTTCCGGTAGCTTGTTCGTAGATTTTGTTGAAATGGTCTTCAAAGTTCAGAGTTTGATCCAGGTGAACCCCAAGGTACTTATAGCAGGAGGTCGCATTGATTTTCACACCGTTCAAGTTGATTTCCATCACTTTTATTTCAAGTTTATTTAGCCTTTTTGATGTTCCAAAAATCATCGTTTCGGTCTTTCCTTTTTTAAGGTTAACTACTAATTCGTTGCTATCAAACCAGGTTTTAAGGCTGTCAAGGTCTTCGCTCAATTTGGTTTCAATTTCGTTCAAAGAGCTAGAAGACATGTACATGACCGTGACATCGGCATAGGTTATGATTTTAGAATGTTTTAGAACCTTGTGGGCAGCATTGAACTGGATTAAGAATAGTAAAAGACCAATTATTATGTAGATTCATCTACATTTATGCANCAGTTGCAGAGTCAATGAAGCCTCGAATTTTTGTCAGTAGGTTTAACCTTCCGGTAGCTTGTTCGTAGATTTTGTTGAAATGGTCTTCAAAGTTCAGAGTTTGATCCAGGTGAACCCCAAGGTACTTATAGCAGGAGGTCGCATTGATTTTCACACCGTTCAAGTTGATTTCCATCACTTTTATTTCAAGTTTATTTAGCCTTTTTGATGTTCCAAAAATCATCGTTTCGGTCTTTCCTTTTTTAAGGTTAACTACTAATTCGTTGCTATCAAACCAGGTTTTAAGGCTGTCAAGGTCTTCGCTCAATTTGGTTTCAATTTCGTTCAAAGAGCTAGAAGACATGTACATGACCGTGACATCGGCATAGGTTATGATTTTAGAATGTTTTAGAACCTTGTGGGCAGCATTGAACTGGATTAAGAATAGTAAAAGACCAATTATTATGTAGATTCATCTACATTTATGCATCTTCATCAATTTGTCCACCTACCGCCAATCTAATCAAATCATATCAACCCCAGGTACCGTGAAGAACTGTCCGATGTGTGGCAATCTTTTTGACAGTGGATATATTGAAAGACATAAAAAATGGTGCAGATCAAAGATGCAGCGGGTGACACCACAGCAAATATCAAGTGCAAAGGAAGAAGTTCTTAGGAAGGGTAAGGAAGTAAAGGGAAAATATGGTGCTGTTGATCGTGATAGTTATGCTGAAACAATTTCTGACGTTGATAAAGTTCACTTTCAAATAAAAACAGGAGGAAAACCTTACATTTGTGTTATATGTGGAAAAAATTTTTGTCAGGAAGTTGATCTCGATAGACATATGCGAGTTCATACCGGAGAAAGTGATACATGTGGAAAAGGATTTAGCAGCCAATATAACCTCAATAAACACAAGCGAATTCATACTGGAGAGAAACCTTACATTTGTGATACATGTGGACAAGGATTTGGTTATCGTCACGATCTCAAGACACATAAACGAATTCATACTGGAGAGAAACCTTACATTTGTGATCTGTGTGGCAAAGGATTTAATCATAATAGCAATCTCGATACGCATAAACGAATTCATACTGGAGAGAAACCTTACATTTGTGATATATGTGGAAAAAGATTTAATGGAAGTAGCAATCTCGATAAGCATAAACGAATTCATACTGGAGAGAAACCTTACATTTGTGATATATGTGGACAAGGATTTAGTCACAGAATTAGTCTCGATGGACATAAACCAATTCATACCGGAGTGAAACCATACACTTGTGATGTATGTGGAAAAGGATTTGGTTATCGTCACGATCTCAAGACACATAAACGAATTCATACTGGAGAGAAACCTTACATTTGTGATATATGTGGAAAAAGATTTAATGGAAGTAGCAATCTCGATACGCATAAACGAATTCATACTGGAGAGAAACCTTACATTTGTGATATATGTGGAAAAGGATTTAGCCGCAAAGATGGTCTCGATACACATAAACGAATTCATACTGGAGAGAAACCTTACATTTGTGATATATGTGGAAAAGGATTTAGTCGGAAAGATGGTCTCGATAAACATAAACGAATTCATACTGGAGAGACACCTTAAATTTGTTGGATATGAAGGAAAACTCCGAAAGGTTTTTTTTGACGATAATTGAGCATTTGAAACAGTAAATCCCCGCGTATAAGAACCTACTTTTTTGAAAGCCAGGCTGAATTAGGTTCTTATCTTAAAGGTACTAATGTTAACTTCAGGGTATTATGGTTCTTAAGGGTTCTTATTTGAAGGGTCATCACCAAGAGATTTTCAGCTTAGGGGTTATCAGAAACGTCTTAGGGGTTATCACCAAGAGATTTTCAGCTAGTTTTCTAATAACTAATTCCAAGCTTCCAAACAGCAGAGGAGGAGGTTCAGATTTAACAGCCAACCGGGACAAAACTAACATAATAAGGAAAATAAAAAAATCAATTTTATTACCCTTGTCATAAGAACATAATTTTCCATCAAACTGGAAGAGGTTCTTAATTGCAAGGTGCATAATTTAGGAAAAACAGCCTGTAGGTTCTTATTTTTGTAGGTTCTTATATGCGGGGATTTACTGTACCAGAGAGAACAGTTTATTATAGTTAGGGGAAATGATTTAGTGATGCTTGCATGCAGATAGCGTAATTTATTGGCTTGTTATCATAGTCATAATATAGCTTATTTTTTTGTGGAGGAGAGGATGAGGAATAAGATTTAATGGAGTCGAACAGACCAGTGGCGGCGCCAGCCGCGAACGACTGGGGGGTCAAACAGAAATGGGGGTCCGGGGGCGAAGCCTTCGGGCAAATTTTCAAGACCACGCCCTTTTTATCCTTGGGAAACGCCCTTTTTATTGCTAAGAAACGCCCTTATTTGTCCTCAAAATTCAGGATCTAACTACCTAACCCCTCCTTTGACAATTTCTCAACGGATTTGGTCGAATTGGAAAACCTATTTGGAGAAAAGTGGGGGGGGGGACGAGTCCCCCCAGTCCCCCCCGTGGCGCCGCCACTGGAATAGACGCCGATTTATAGATTTACATCATTCGAGAAATGCAGTGCAGTGCAGCCAGGAACTAGTTTAATGCTGGTACGAAAACAAAAATTGCATTAAGTCGTGACATTCCTATTAGTTTAATCAAATAAATGTACTTGGTAAATAGGATTAAAGCATTGATTTTGCGAAAAAAATTGTCGCTCAATTCCTATCCGATAAACTGTACTGTTTCCCGTAAATATTCACTGACAGGTATGTGTCTCTCATAAGAAGGACGAGTTTGAAAAGGAACATTCTCTAAAACAGGGAATACAGCCAACGCACGTTTAGAATTTCTTCGTTTTTTTCTGTGATTTTAATTTTCATTCGTTATTAATACAAACTCACAGAAAGAAATAAAGGAATTTGAAAAGTAGGTTTCGTATAAATATGGGTCCCGATCGTGAAATTCCTTGAAATTTTTTTGTTTTAAACGGCATGACGTCTTGTTGACGATGCTCAAATGGAGTTATTTTACATACACACGGCCTCTCGTCTTTCATCGCTGATATATAAAACACCCTGCTGCTCTTTGCGAAACAAACTTTGCTTTCAAAGCAATTTTTTATCTAATGGGTAACCATACATTTTTATACAAAATTGAGTGGCGTTGGAGCTTCTATCACTTTTTGCACATTCGAAAATTCTACAAAATGTATAAAAATATCGTTCGATTCAGAGTCTTTTTCAGAATAGCTAAAAGGTCTATGCATGGAAAATTTTGAAAGAATTAAAATCATCGTAAATCCTAAATCAATAGAAGAAAAATGATACAATCTTCGAGAAAACCATAGTTTGTGAAGTTCTATTATATGTTGGCAAG
Source organism: Aurelia aurita (assembly GCA_004194415.1). Lineage (NCBI taxonomy): Eukaryota > Metazoa > Cnidaria > Scyphozoa > Semaeostomeae > Ulmaridae > Aurelia > Aurelia aurita. The sequence continues at coordinate 151,907 of REGM01000343.1, forward strand.
CAAAAATGTGTCGCTCTTTTGGTTAAGGATTTAGAAATTTGATGACGTCACAGCCTCAAATATAATAAATGCCGCCATTTTGAAAATGATCAGGGTGTCTCAAAAAAAGCTTCCCAGTTTTAAATTCAAATATCTCTTGACCTGCATATCCTAGCAAAACAAACAAAACATTTCCTAAAAGCGTAATAATGCAGTTGCTATTTGAGCACTAGTTTAGTAAAATCGAACGACTAGCCCAAAAACGGGAGGGGGGGGGGGCGGGGGTCATGAAATTTTGATAAACTTTTCACCTTTTTGAAGCAGCATCATACAATGCCAGTTCTGTGCTTGGCCTTCCCATGATGATCAGCTTATATTTTTAACTTATCTCAACATCAATGACACCCATTCACAAATAAGATATCTCGTAAGTGTATTAAACTCAATTTCTGTGAGCAGGACGGGGTTTAGTGTAGCGAAAATGATCATGTTGGGTTGAATCCTCGAGAAATCAACCAAATGTAATACGACTTTTCAGGAACAGTTTTGACCTGCAATATCTATGCTAAATCATTGCTTTCCTTGTTTACTTCGTCTAACCAAAGTATCCAATTTTACTTTATGTTCCGTGTGGCGATAAAGACAGTTGAATGTAATTGTTTTGTACTGGAACGGGAATGAAGGCGATACTAACACCTTGGGATTTGTGTGTATGGTTGTTATATCGCTTTCCTTTTTGGCCGTTTTGGGAATTGAAACTTATTTTTAAGTGAATGAGCTTTACGACAACAAATTGAAGAAATTTAGAAAGTTCCATCAAGAAAGTTGTGTGTGTGACTGAAATAAGAATTAACGCAAATTTTAAGATTATGGAAGACATACAAAATTGTCTGTTTTTCTTTAATCAGCCCCCGTCCAAGACTTGTGAAATTTTCAAAAATACTAAACCTTGTAAAAATTTCATGTCTCAGCTTTCTAAAGCCGCATCATTTGGTACTTTATTCCCTAAAACGAAGGAATTATTATTGTATGGCCAATCACAGAACTGGACATTGTAAAACAGTGCTTAAAAATGACGAAAAGATGATTCAAATTTGATAAGTCCCCGTTTTTGAGCCAGTTGTTCAATTTCATCAAGCTAGTGCTCAAATAGTAACTACATTATCACGCTTTTAGAAAATGTATTGTTGGTTTTGCTAGGATATGCAGGTCGAGAGATATTTGAATTTAAAACTGGGAAGCTTTTTTGAGACACCCTGTATATATTCTTTGAATGCATCTTAAAGATCAGTTACCAAATGAAATTGATAAGACATTCTCCGTCAGGTTGTTCTCTCTTCTGACTGGCTTTTTGTTGTAAAAGTATCCCTTCTGTTTTTGGAGGGACTCTTTATTTTTCATTGCAAATTACTCAAGGAAGCGCCGATATACTAATTTGGATAAGAAATCGCTTATAAGGAAACTGTAGTAGTCTCTTCCAGAAAATGAAGAAACTCTGCTAGAAGCGATCATAGTTAAATGCGAAGTTCAATTTTTGATTATGGATTGCAAAATGGTTTTGAACAAAAAGTTTTATTAACCAACCAAAATATTACAATTGTTTAGAAGCACCTTTCGAGTATTAAAGTACAAGCGAAAATAAAGTGAGAATATGCTATGGGTTTGTTTGAATAGACCAAACAAGTTTCTTAAATAATTTTCTCCCAGTACTGAAGTGTTTTAATATTGTAGTAATCCACTGTATTCTTGAAATTCAGTTTGCTGGCGAAATGGCTTCAATGTAAACCGGCTTTTTAGTTGAAAAATGTTGAAATATTTTGGCGAACGGAGAATCTGCCAGAAACAAGCCAAAGAGTTCAGTCGGTTAAAGGGAATGTAAGCATATAAAAGTGGCTCAAGCCACTTGCGGTCAAATTCTAGCCTCTCAGATGTCAGTATTTCCTGTTGACGTAGATGAGTTACCCAAATATGGTGCGGCGCGTGTCAAAGTCTATTGTGCTTGCACGGCTATTTTTATCAACGGCTTCTATATGCTTACATTCCCTTTAAGGCGCATTTTCAACAAAAACGTTTCGAGGGAATGCGAAAACATTTCGAGCGAATTGATGCCGGAGCATATGCACATCAGACGAAGGATTTCTCTAGCGAAAAACCCGTTCTCTGAAGAGTTGAATTGTTTGCAACTTTTTATCTTTAGTTAGCGCAGAAATTCGTCTGCTCAAGTGAAACTGCTCCTTTATGTTTGCAAAAGGAGGGTGGCAAAACAAATCTCAATTCACAGCAAATTACTTAAGGTAAAAACTGAGCAGCAAGTTGGTTGTCGGAAAGAAGAAAGCCGTCGGCAGTTTGTCTCAGAAATTCACTCAAGTGAAAACCAGCCTTCGTGCCTCTGTCACCTTCCCTCTTCAGCCTCGTTTTCATGAAAAAGCCTCGTTTTCGTGAAAACACATAAAATAGCCTTACTACAAGGCTCTGTTTGATTTTATTATCTAACAATGGATAAAGGATGACGGAAATATGCTAAATGTAACTTTTCATAACTAAAAATAGACTATTGTGACTTCCGGTCACGTGATATTTGAGTCACATGACCAAAAACAATAAGAATGGGAAATTCAACCTTAATGGATTTCTGGCTTATTTTTCAGCGTTAGAGTGTTTTTTATATCCCTAGGAATTCGTCCAACTCATATTTATCTTCAAAAATGTGACGATTGTTGTCTAAATTGTCATCAGTGGACTCTTGGACCGTTCATCTATCCCTTCTTAGAAGCAATTTTGACTTCATACAAATTGATGCTTATGTGAAATAAGAGAACTTGATGTTACAGATAGATCGATGATTTTATTTCCTTTCTTGTACCTCTGCTAAAATGTTTTCTTCTAAATTCAACGACTGTCTGTAGTCGAATAAGCATAAAGACAAGGAAAACATGGACTAGGTGAAAACCGCGGACCTCGCGGACTTCGCGGACTTTTTCGTCCGCGACTTTGAGGTCCACGCTTGTCAACAATATTCGTCTGGATCATTCAACCCAGTTCTCGACGGCTCCAAATGCTATCTAAAATGCTATGCACTGTTTCATCACTATCCACTATAATTATTTAGAAAAAAAAAAAGTACATTATATATAGCCTCCGTCAGTATATGTACACGCAAGCCAATTGTTGCTGGATCGTGATACAATATGAACTCTCATAGATCTTCCTACATTTCTCGATGACATTTTCGATCATTGCAGTAAAATTATCGAGGTGATAGGCGACGAGAATCATAAGAAATCGAATCACCTGATAGCAAACGAATCAGCATGGCCTAATCTTAAGGCAGATTTGCTGTCCTTAACAGTGCAATGAGCTTCTTATTTGTGCCTTAATGGTTGATTTGGAGCCCGTGTACATCCATCACATCATGTTTTGTTATTTCGCTGCAATAGATCTTCTTTGAAAAGATTATAAACATGTTTTGCATCCTTTTTCACTTTAAGATGAGGTTGAAAAGATATTCCCCCTTTTTCACGATTTCCATTGAAAGCTCTGAAGCTGGGATCAGATCTCGGCAAGTAATTCAGATCAATTCTGGCATGTGTGTAACTATAGCTAACAATATTCACAATTTTTGTATCTTCTTGGGATATATGATAAAAAACATTTGTAGCATTTTCTCTGATCTTTCCATTTCCTACAGAGCCTTCCGATCGTAGCAGCAGCGCGTTCTTGAAATTCTGAATACAGAGTTCTGTCTTCTAATAAATCTATGAAATCTACAATAGCGTTATCAACTGCAGCATCCAGAAGAGCTCAATCATCCGTGGTCGAAGCAAGTGATACTGCTAGCAATGGATAATTTAAACAATTGTTAATATCCACTTCTTGATTCTGGCATATAGCTAGGAATTGATTGCTGCTTGTATGGTTATAAGAGACTGCAATGAGACTATGACGTTAGGAGGAAACGTCTTTGGTAGAGATACACAATAGATCATGGAGTCATATATCGACCTATTGTTGATGCCACTTTGCCACAGATAGCTGGATATTGACTTCAAACGATGAATATATTTACGGATTTGTGGACCAGCTGATACTGGAGATGGAACATCTGGACAAATTTGTTGTGTATGAAGTCACAATTGCTTCTAAGAAGGGATAGATGAACGGCCCAAGAGTCCACTGATGACAATATAGACAGCAATCGTCACAGTTTTGAAGATAAATATGAGTTGGACGAATTCCTAGGGATAGAAAAAGTACTCTAACGCTGAAAAATAAGCCAGAAATCCATTAAGGTTGAATTTCCCATTCTTATTGTTTTTGGTCATGTGACTCAAATATCACGTGACCGGAAGTCACAATAGTCTATTTTTAGTTTCGAAAAGTTACATTTAGCATATTTCCGTCATCCTTTATCCATTGTTAGACAATAAAATCAAACAGAGCCTTGTAATAAGGCTATTTTATGTGTTTTCACGAAAACGAGGCTTTTTCATGAAAACGAGGCTGAAGGCCCCGGATATTCGCCGTATAACATCGATTTTCGTAATCAGCGCCCCAAACTTGACCAAAATCACTCATCCATATAAATTCCATCCTTTTCTTACCAATCCCCCCTTCTCCTCCTGGACTATTTGTGCATACCTCTGATGTCTGTATCCTTTGGGGAATTACTCTGCATGCATTTAAAGACATGGAAATCATAAATGCTCGATATCATGGGTATGAGTGTCGTAGAGAACGATAAAAGCGTCTTGAAATTCAATACTTCACAATTTGGATAAAATCTTTACAAGCAGAACACGATGATCCGACTGCAATATTAAGATTACAGCATGTGCACACATCTCGACTTTCCTGAATCTCAATTTCAGCCATCGTTGGTATGTAAACAAGTTGATAAAGACGACTTCAAGTTTTCCTGTCGAAGTGTTGGACAAACTCACGAATAAATGATCAGCGAATTACCAAAAGAAATTTGGAAACGTGCGGATTCCTGACCGTTGGATGGAGACGATAGCATGTGGGGAAGACCATACAAAAGTTGCAAAACACTTCGAAGGGATCGTAAGTACCAAAGTATCTCCGTTTTATGTTTGCATCTCAGGAAGGTCTACCTCGCAGGACAGCAATGGGGCTGTGCCTGCCAAAGGAAACATTTCAGGAGCTGTCCTAGAGCAAAATATTGGAATGGAATTACAACACACGTATTTTTTTATAAGAAACTCAACTCTCAGATCGCCAAAAAGTTAAGAAACTTCAGTACTGGGAAAATATAATTTAAGAAACTACTTGTTTTAATAAAGGAAATTCTTAGCATATTTTTACTTTATTTTCACTTGTTTCCTGTATCATATTACTAGAAGGTGGAAAAGGCTTCATGTTCACGAGGGCACAGGTAGTAAACACGAGGACTGTTATGGAACCTTTAGAAACTCGTAAGAAACTCTGAGTACTGAGAATCTGATAATTTTTAGAAACTTTCAGTACCGCCTAACATGTTTAGTTTCTTATAAGAAAACACGTGTACTGATGGAATAAGCTACGGTAACATAACTAGTTCCATACACTAATTCCTTTATAAGAAACCGCTTATAAGAAACTGTAGTACTGTAGCCTCTTGCAGTAAATTAAGAAACTCTACTTGAAGCGAATACATTACAGGTCAATTCGAAGTTGAGAAACTTTTGGTTATGAGTTGCAAAATGTTTTTACAAAGGGTGAATTACAAACCCAAATAATACTAAAAGGTATAATTTTTTTTAATGATTTGGCTCTCTCCTGAAAATCCCAGCACTCAAACCACTGTATTAGCGGTTGTCAATAAATTATGATAAAATGTAAAATCCAAGTTTATGAAAATTAAGAAACTCTACAAGAAACTTTTACTATGAGAATTTTGCCCAAAGTTAAGAAACCGTGCAAAAAAGTTCAGAGCCATATTTTTTATAAAAAAATGAGTGCAGTTCTTTTAATTTCTTCTTCATAAGACTTTCTACTTGTCCCGGAAAAAATGAGCTTTATTGGAGTGCCTCTCTTTGAACCAAGACGTGAAAAGTATAATCCTGTCCTGCATTTTTAAACTGAAACTAGGGTCCTGTTGGCAGGCACATTTCCGTGATCTGAAAGCCCTAAACGCGGATTTCCACTTGAAAAATGTTGTGCTTATGTATCGAAAGGTCCGAAAGGAGTTGTACGATGGAGAAAGCACAGATTTTGATCTTCTCTTTTTTATTTCATTATCTGCGCATGCTCCACGGTACGACTCTTTCGATACGGGTAAAATAGTTTGTGGAAATCCTCCTTAAGAATTGCAAAAAGACAAGGCTATAAGAGATAATGGTATTAAAGGGGCTTGAATTCTATCCAGCATCAATACCTGTTCACTCATTGCATTTCCCGACTCGCTTTCAAACAGACAAAAACGTTCCTTGACAGTCTGATGGCCCTTGCAAGCCTTCATCTTATGAAAGGCTCTCGAACTTTGGATAATGCAAAAAGATTGAAATGGATACCTTTTGGCTGGTATTTTTAAGTCAAGAAATATCATAACGAAAAATATTGATGATATGGCACAGTGGATAGCGGTCTAAAAAGCACGCAAATTTAGATTTCATGCTAAATTGAAAGTTTTAATTTTGCAAAGTGTTTCTTACAAATTTGGGAAGCAATCGTTTTTGGAAGTAATCAAGTTTTCACAATGCATTGAAAAACTGTTTTATACTTCATAGGGTATACAGGGGTAAAATTGGTAAATTTTGGGTAAAAAAGGCGAACATTGTGGATAAATTTGGTAAAAATCATAATTCATATATTTTCTCTGGCTACAACCGTTTGGACTACCCTTGATATTGCAAATGTCGATTTAATAATTCACGATCTACCGCTTTCCTGTCATCAACACAACCCATTCCCCCTGCAGGCCCTACCCATTTTACCCCTAGCCAACCCGTTTACCCCTTTCAGACCCTATGGAACCATCTGAGCTTCATACTTCACATTTGAATAAAAGTGAGACATTTTCACAACAGTCATTCTAAAACAAATGAGATCTACGTGTGGAAAACATACACGATTGATTGTCAAATGCATAAACGCACATTATTCAACAAAATCCTAAGATTTACAAATATTTCAAGTCTTTGATCTCGCTTGTTTGATCCATGACTTTTCTACGCCGTCTTTCTTACTAAAAGTAAGTAAAAAGTTCAAAATTGTTGATTATAACTATTAACAGTCCTTACATTATATAGTCACATACGGTCTGGTCAGGGTACAGAAAACGTGAGATATGATGTTGTAATTTCACGGCCTTTCTACTTTCTAATGTTGAAAATTTTTAAGCCAAATTTTGAAAAATAGTGATTCCTGACAGTGAGGCATTACTTTTGAGAAATATACCTCTGAAAGAGCTAGATTTCGTATTTTCCTTGCTCATTTTTTCCTATAGCCTTTCGATCGCTCTTGAACAACAGATATTGCGAGTACCTGACTGTACAAAGCGTCACAAGACTAGGCTGATTCGAGATTTATGCAGGATGGAGTTCAAACTCAAAACTAATCAAATACAAAAATGTGAAAATGGCTTGAAATTACAACATCTAAAATCATTCCGGTTACGATATTCTCGTGTCTCTTCTTCGTGGTTTAGAACTGTGGTCGGTATACTCTGTTTACTTTTGCAACTTTGCTTTTGGCTTGGGCCTTAGCCTTCTTCGCCAGCCATCTCTTCTGGACGAAACAGCAAGTTGGAGTGCAGGCTGGGGCACAAGTTGCGGGGCATCCTACAGCACAATTTGGTGCTGGTGCTGGTGGTGGAGGAGCAGGTTGTGCCATGGGAATAGGAACGTAAATAGTCTGCTCTTGGGCTTGGTCTCCTCCGCAGCATGAGGCATCGCAGGCAGGTGCGCAAGTTTGTGCGCATCCTCCCATACATGCACCAGCTGGAGCTCCACCAACCAATAAATTCTGATCCAAATCGGCTGTAAATTGAAAACACCCACAGTTAAGAGCATGCTTTTAATCTTTGCTTTTATCAACGCTCTAATTCTCGTTGCTTCTAAAAGCAATATTTCCAAGGAAGAATGGTTTCGATTTTGAGCTTAAGATATCAAACCTTTCTCTGGCAATGAGAAGAACTGCTTGCTACATTATGTTATCTGCCGTTGAGATTTGTACAACTATGGACATACAATGACTTTTTAAGATTCAAAGCAAGGGACAAAGTCGAGATAAACATTTGAGGACACTAAAAGCTGTTTCAGTCCCGAAGAATCAATGAAGCAAGCTAAAATATGGCATTGGTCAATTTGCCTAAACTATTGAAATATGTCCTCTTGAGCTAGTTGCAGGTGACTCATCCTTCCAAACATCAACCATTTCATACATTACCAGCGAGAAGTTGAAAAACGAAAAATCTGAGGATTTCTGTGGGACAAATCATTTCCAAACAGAAAATACAGCGAGCTAGCATGTAGCAAAGAACGTTGTATATAATGAAGACGATGACCAACTTATTGGAGCCTGTATAATTGGAGCTGCAGCTGCTGCGTTTTGTAATTCCGTCCGTAAGGAATGAAGAGGTGTGGTCACATCGAGAAGAAGTACAGTATAAATCGTAAACAGGATTTCGTCTGTTTCGTTTGAATGCAGCATACGACACTGATTGGTTAAAATGTATCAATATAAAATCAATAATAAAGAATATTCATGTACTTACTGACTTCAATGTAGCTTGGTTGAATTTCGAGTTCTCCAATTTTACCAGCTTGAACAGCTTGCGAGAAAATGTTCATATGTCCTTTAGCCTTCTTTGTGAATCTAATAGCGAAATGTGCCATGATACCACCTTCAGTGCAACTATAAATAGAAATTCGTCATTATTAATAGAATCTGCAGTATTCTTGCTTTAACAATCAAGAATTATAACGCAAGCCTCTCTTTTTCCTCAAGGACCAACGTACAAAGCCTTCTGACTGACTGTGAAAAACATTGATACTGGAGAAGAGGATTGCAGGGGCAAGTTTTAAAGAATGGCCGATAAATTGTGTAAGTTATTATTGTATGTACATACCGGGTGAGCGAAAAAAAGTCAAACGTTTGTAAGCCTGTACTTTGTTACCTATTCATCAGATTCCTTCAAACTGGCTACCATTGTGTAGGTTGGTAAACTTAGATAACAAAATTTAGTTGGTTTTAAAATCAGTTGTATTGTTGCTCCCGTTATGAGCGATTTTATGAATTGTTCAATCTCAGAATTCTTTCAAAACAGGCCTAAAATCCTTGATCAAATTTGCTAACAATCTAGCATGACGATACTGAGAACCATTTGAAAAAGGCTAACAGAATAGTAAGACTGTGTCTGTATCTACACAGCCGATTGCCTAGGCAATAAGATAGCCCGATAAAGTTCATTTTCATCGCTGTGGAGTTTAAATGTTGGAAAATTTGATCCACAAGTTTAGGCCTGTTTTGAACGATTCTGAGATAAAACACTTTTATAAAATCACGTGTAAATTGAGAACAATATGACCAATTTTAACCAACTAAATTTTATTATCTAAGTTGACAGTATAGCTACTCAATAAGAATCACTTTGAAGGAATCTGATAAAGAGCAAGCAAACTACAGGCTTGCTAACTTTTAAACTTTTTTTGACTCACCCGGTATGTTTATTATTCATTTTGTTCAGTTGATCCAAAAGGTTTCATCTTAGAAAACAAACAAAACCAGGACACCGATAATGATTTCAAGACACCAACTAGTAAGAACAGATACAAGAATCAAGCTTGATACTTACTCAAAACTTAATGTAAGAAGATCTTGATAGTAGTCATAGTTTGCATACATTTGGAGGGTCTGAAATGATAAACATTGGAATTGAATTTGTCGAAAATATTTTCAAAGATTAATTTTACAAATTCTACCAAATATTGGAATTGAATAGGTAGTTACAAATGGTATGACATGACGAATAGATATATGAAATAACAGCAATACTTTCTCATAAGCTTGCTAATTTGGAAGTTAAAAACAACTGTAAAAATTTAAAACAACGTTTAAATATTCCAGATTTTATTCTGTTCTTGCCAAAAATCTGTGTATCTGGTGAGGCAAACAAATATATCCCTTCTTTGAAAAATCATACTGGAAACAACCTATTTGAACAATCTTACCGTCAGACTGACGCTTCGCTTTTAATAAATTTTTGCATAATCTACAATGCATTATTTTGCTCCAAAATGAATGATTTCCAAAAAGTTGTTTTGAATGACGAATGATTTCCAAAAACTTGAATATTGAGGAAGATGGCTGGAAGAAGGTTTACAACTTTTCTCGACTGCGGTTGAAACAAACTTTTGGTCAAAGCTGTACACAACTGAATTTGCATTCAAATACTTACAGCATCATATAACTTTGCTCTCAATTCTTGAAATTTGGCACTTGCGACATTAGTTATATCTGCACTGCATTCTTGTCCGAGCAATTTCAATGTTACATAGTAGTCTTTTCCTGTTTAGAAAATATAAAAAACACATTAAGAAACGAAAACTACTTCAGCATTGAAAAACAAGTTCTGGTAAAGATTTACTAAAGATTTTCTAAGGATTTACAGCGTGTCCCAAAAAAGTTGTTCGACGTTTGATTAAATATTGAAAAATAACGATAAAATGAACAGGCTCCGTGTTAAGATATCCCAATTCCTTTGCTCTTAAATTAATTTTAGACACAAGAATTCTGCAAATCCACTGAAAATTCACAGATTTATGAGCTTTTGGAGATCAAGTTTGTGTGAAAGCTGAAACCAGAGTCCTGTTATGAAAAGCGACCTGTTATGCAAAAAAGTTCCAAAATCGAGGTAAAGGAAGGCTATCCAATGCCATACCTCTCGTTGATATCAGAGCAAACCAAATAGGATTTCGAAAGTAATTTAATTCTTGTAACTATTGTAAAAATTTGCTTTTTCAAACTTTGCTCAACAGAATTCCTCAAAGCATCCATACGTTTGAATTAATGTTCGAGAGAGTTTGGTTATCGAACTCCTTTCCAAATCCCACTTGGTTTGCCCTGAAATAAACTAGAAACAAAACAAACGACAGCCCCATGCGTCATTCACTAGAAATACTATGAAGAAGCCTCTGGTTTCAGCTTTTGCACAAACTTGAACTTCAAGATCTTGTAGCTCTGTAAATATTCAGCGGATTTGCAAGATTCTGGTGTCTAAAATTAATCAAAGATCTTAGGGAAGAATTGTCTTTCCATGGAGTTCGTTTATTGTATCGTTATTTTTTAATATTTAATCAAACGTCGAACAATTTTTTGAGACACCCTGTACTACAGATTTACTAAAGCTTTAGAGAAGATTTACTAAAGAACGATCTTGATTCACTAAAGAATCATCCACATCAGGGGCGTACGCAGCACTTGAAAAGTGAGGGGGTCTGGGGCGAAGCCACCAGAAATTTTTTAGTGACCACGCCCTTCAGACGCTCGGAGAATGAGGGCTACGCCCTTTTAGTTATATTTTTTTTCATAAACGTGGCTGCAATTAATACCAAATAGGTGGAACGTTTTGTAAACTTTGCATAGAAAATTGATACCCATCATTGCAAATCAATCCAAGGAACGAATAGAGATCTTTAGAAGTAAAATAGAATAATTCATATTCAACAAAAAGCAGTCCAGCATATCAAGTGCGAATTACAAAATTACCTTTCTTAGCTTTACTACGAAATGATTCAGTGCTGGTAGCTCAATGTTCGAGGAAATTTCTATTTTCATTACTTTTCAGAATCAAATTGTCCAGTCGGTCAATGGCATCTTTTGCAAGATGCTGTTGTCACATGAATTGTTGCTGTAATTTGAATTATTTATGGAGGTTGGGGTGCAGGCTCTTCAAATCACTTTCCCGAGATTTTTTCGAGAGTAGTGGCAAATAGGGATTCCTCTAGCCAGCGGTGTGTCCGGGCTAAGATAACTGGGGGTATTGAAATTAGGGGGTCTGGGGGCGAAGCCACCAGGAAAATTTTTGAGGACACGCCTTCTAGTTTGTCTCAGAACGCCTCTCCCAATATCGTTCCAGCAGGCTTGGAAACCTAAAACCTTCTAACCGTACCAAGCCTTTACCCAACGATCATCTCCTTGCTTTTCAAGATCTCAAGGACCATCTCTTGACAGATCTGGCTACCCCCCCTTAGGTACCAATTTTATTGCTTTTTTGAATGAATCTCAAGGATCATCTTTTTGAAAAGTGGGGGCGTCCGGACCCCCCCATTCCCCCCTTGGGTACGCCACTGATCCACATAGATTTTATTCACGCATGGCACAGTTATATTGTTCTAAACATTTCTCGCAACGTCTGTTCGTAATCCTATTTTCTCTACTCTAAGCACGGACTTTAGGAAACTCTGAATTAAAAATTAGATTTTCCGATGATACATCGAGGTTTTCTTATTCCTTGGCATAATGGCTCTAGGTCACGTCACTCTGCCACGCGCTTCGCCCTCGACGATTGAAATGAAAAATAAGAAAAGCTCGATGTATCATCGGAAAATCTAATTTTTAATTCAGAGTTTCCTAAAGCCCGTGCTCTAAGCATATACCATACCACAAATTAATGATTCGAGGAAATAAATGGCTTGGGGAAACATTAAGCTTGTATATTTTAGTATTTTACTGCTCTATGCTGTGTTAGTGAAAACGAATTAAATCGATCTGAAAGATAAAGAAATTATACTGGGTGCGCCAAAATAACAGCCAACCACGATAAAAAACTTTGAAAGTCTTCGTTATCCAACTTGAAGATAGAATATACGACCCAGCTATAATTCTAAGTTAAATTAGGTCTTTCAACTGAGATGAAACCCACACAAAAAAGATTTTATTGCCTTTGGATGTCAAACATATTAACCTCATTTTGGCACATCCGTAGGTTAGTTTAAGTGTGAACGTCTATGGAACTAACTTGGTTTCAAAATCTTACCTTCTGCGGGTGGTGTTGGTGGTTTCGTGGGTTTGGGCGTCGTAACTTTTGGTGTGGTTGGTTTTTTGGTTGGTTTTGGCTTTGCTTGTGCTTCAACGCTGATGACTAAAAGGAGAACAAAGAATTCTTCAAATAGGTTTTTGTTACTCATTGATTTACGCCGATTTTTCACTGCTCTGATAGCACTCAAAACACAATGCAGTTCCAGGTTATTTTATGTCTGAGTGTCTCATTTTAAAACACAGCTTGGTATAAATTTTCTCTCAATCCCTGCAATCCTTGTAAAACGTTCCATACATTGACAAGTACCCCCCGAATGTCAGTATATTTAGTTCTATATGCTGGATAATTTGCTACAACCCTATTAAATGTTTCTTAACTTACTTACTTGTATCCGTCCACACTTTACAGTTAAAGCAGCTTTATCTAAACTAGGTCAAATTTTAACTAATCAACGAATTCGATTTGTTGGATTAACCAATAAGAGCGCAACATTCGATAACCTGGTTTAATTTAAGATGGTTTAACTTGCAAATGTAAATGGGAATTTGACTGGTTAACTTGCTTGTCTATTTACCTACTTAGACTATGAGAAGATTATCAACCGACCAATCATTAGACCTTTTAGCTATGCTTTAAAGGAGTCTGGATCGAGCATTATCCTTCTATATTATTTAGAATTTGTCGATTTTTTGAATGAAAACAAACTTCTCGCATCGATCAAAATAACTTACGAATCAAAACTTAGAGGAATGGTGCTTGTGCTTGATCTAGACTCTTTTGCATTATAACTGAAAGGTCTATTACCAAATGTGTCAATCCATCTATCCATCTATCAGTCATTTAATCAATCAATCAAATCAATCAATCACTCAATCAGTGATATGGCTGACTGACAAATGGATCACGAGGAAACTGCTTCCTTGCAAAGTTGCAAAGTATCATAACGTTAACTAACTTTGGAAAAGTGCCAGTTCAGAAATTGTTGAAACCAACAAAATTTTTACGTAAGGCTTATACTTACAACTAATCGATAGAATGACCACGAGAGCTAACAGTATATGGCTGCGAAAGGCCTACAAAAGAAAAATCGTAAAGGAGAATAATTCTCATGAGAAATAAAAACTTTGTTACAACCAAGCTAATAATTTCAAATTCTTTATTGTAGAAATGCTGCTTACAGAAGCAAACATTGGCATGCAAAAATCGCAAAGGAGAATAATTCTGACGAGAAATAAAAACTTTGCTACAACCAAGCTAATAATTTCAAATTCTTTATTGTAGAAATGCTGCTTACAGAAGCAAACATTGGCATTGATTTCCAAAGCTCCAATAATGAAGGTGAGCTTTTTTAATCTTATAAAATCATTTACTATAATGGTTAATGAGAGAGGAGCATCGACAGAATTACAGTACTCAAAACACTAGATTTGGACAAATATGCTTCTTGCTATAAAGATTGAATTACGTACCAAGCTATTACCAAAGTGGCATTTGTCAGAAGATATTCAATAGCAAAGTATGAATTTTGAAACGATTTAAGTTTCGAGCTAAACAAATTGAGGCTGTATTCGTTGGAAGTTCTAGCAAGATTTTTGTTTCAAATACTATGGAAATGAATGCTAGGTCATCTGAGTTGCTGTAGAACTCTAGAAAACAAGCTCCCTGTCCTGAGCTCAAAGAAAAACCCTATTAAAACTCAAACACTCTTCAAGAATGCTCAGCTGATGCCTGTTTAAAAAATTAGTTGTCCATTTACTTTTCTGATGTACTAGAAATCTTTAGATGAATATAAACGGAGCATATTTGGAGCAGAACAGCTCTTTAAAAACCGCTAAACTTTATGTTGATGTTGAAGCGACCCTTGCTAATTCAAGGTTTCCTTCATGTGCTAAGGTGAAATGAATTCATGCTACGTAGATGACATCGTACTGCACAAATATATCCACTAAATAAATACGTAGATGACATCGTACTGCACAAATATATCCACTAAATAAAAGCTCAGTTTTGTCACAAAGTTATAAACCTTGCATAAACTTTAGAAAGTCGTGATCTTTCGTCGTTCTGTGCGATGTATCGGAGTGTTTCATCATTCGCTTAAAGGTTGCAAGAGAGTGCATCAAAACGTAGATAAGTGAACTTCAGAAGTTGCAATTATGTTTAAGTATTTATTTAAATAGGACGAGTTTCAGTTAAAATGTTAGTATTTGTTAGCACTGGTAGATGTCATAAGATTTCAGTAAGATATCAAAGCTGAAGGCATTAGATTCCGATAAAATGCTGTTCAGTACGGATGGTATTATTCCCTAAGGACCTGCAAGATCATGTTTTGCTATTGTTCCTTGACAAATGTAAAATATCCAGTGATCTCCAAATGTTGCTTTGAGTAGAGTTGAACTGCATCAATTCCAGTGGCATAAATCTAGCTTGAAGCCTTCATGTAGGCAAAAATGGGCAGTTCTCCAATAAGCTTGATAGCACGAAGTGAAGGATACATGATATCACGAAGTTACATGGTACTTCTTTGCTCGTTCTCCCGGCCTACAATCTTGTCTATCTTTATCCATTCTTTGCAATAAGTTTTGACACGATAGCTCTACCAAATTCTTGCAAAAAGATGCCAGAATATCAACACGATAGATGCATTATCAAATAAAAAGAATAAGATAAATAAAAAACATATTCTTACCTCCATTTTCGCGGTATAGGATGGCCTACGTTAGGAATCGGTTGCGAGCATTGACAAAAATATTTACAGTATGTGATCACATCGGGAGGAAAATCATTACACAAGATCAAAAGGGCATTGATGATTAACCATGCATAGCGAATCACCCGTCAGGTCGCTAAATGAAAAAGCTTTAGCAAAGAATGCAAGTGCTACCTGAAATGGAGGAAAATAGGCGAATTTTACAGTTAGAATGCGTAAATTGTGGGATTTTCACAACTCAGAACGTCGGAGAGACAAGGCATTGATAATGGAACAGTTTATTTAGTATTTGAGGGATGGAATGGAATAATTCCGATATTATTGAGATTGCCTAGGCCATGCAAACACAAGCTAGTATCGATATCTCTGTTGACCTCCGATTCAACGACTGACCGGTTGCAGGGTCGATCCAATGAGCTTCACTGAACATGGTGTTAATATGAATACAAGGATATTACAAAAACGCTATCATCGACCGATAATCTCCTCTTAGCTTGTTATTATAAGGGTAGAGTGTTTTAAAAAACCGGGAAATGTTTGTAGGACTGGGAATAGAACATGAATGTGTTTTCGACGGGTTTTGACAGGTCTCGCCACCTTTATCGATAAACACTCATGCCTCATATGTATCGTTTTGATGGCAGAGGCTATGGGGGGCATCATTCTTCTGAAATAAACATATGAGAGCTTTTAAAACAATAGGATTTTTAATTATATTTCTCGAAAACAAAGCAATTTTGCGCAAGGCGTAAGAGACTTTAAAGTAGTGATATGCTCCTCGAGCAAAGACTTTCGCATATCACATATTGCTAGCGCAACACACATGGTAAAAATTTTTTCGGCAGTGAAATCAAGGAGGAAATTATTTTCACTATATAGCTCATTGTTTTGGTTGATTTAAATATTAGCAAATTTGGCTCGTTCTAGGGCTGTCTGGTTTTAAAGCACAGATGATTACCAGATTTATATTTTTGTGTATATCAAGCTTCCAGCTTGGTGGTAAACGTCAGAAAGAAACACACATTATCGTCAAAGACTTGAGCGATGAACAAAAACTTTAATAATTTGGCTACTATGACAGATTTACAATGTCGCCTAAAGAATATGGCACTAAACAAGGTTTCAACGTGCCATTGTGTACCCTTTAAGTAGTGAGTGAGAGCAAACTTTTTATCATCTTTAAAGATAATCGGACCATGGAAAACACTGATCAAAAGGAATTTTGCGCATACGCTTAATAATTGAGTTTTGGCGTTTTTTTAAACAGATAACTTTTTGGGGCACCCGGTATGAGACGAAAAAGGCTGTCAGTGTTTAATTGACTACATAGATAAAATGACGCAGCCATTGTTAAAATCATAGCTAGGGACTCTTTGATTAAGGACCAACTTATAATTTGGAATATTTTCTGCGAAATTGACCATCTTTAAGTCTAAAAATAAGTCATTAAAGATTAGGAGATGTAAAAAGAAAGACAATGTTAACAAACTACAATCAAATTTGTTAAGAACAGTATGCTTAACAGACAGAAACAAACGCAAAATGTTTTGATACTGAACTAATGCTATATACATGTATCGGGTGTCCCAGAAAAAAACGTTTGAAAAATTCTAATGCAAACTGTTTCAAACTCATCATCAAACAATTATTTTTATTTAAATTTGCAATGATTAGATTAGATTTTGATATGTGTTCCAGAATATTTGGTTATAACCCCATATCCAATAAGCATTTTTTGTTGGGAGCCGTTCCTTAAAACACTTGAAAAATTGGTTAGAAAATTCGATCAACGATGGTCAAGTTTTCGGCTTTAGAAATTAGTCTGCAAGAAAATGAAGCAAATCAAGCTGACATTTTGCACGCAAAGGATACACAATAGACCTTTTAGGTATTCTTCAAAAGAGTCTGGATCGAGCGATATTTGTATACATTTTATACGAAACGTTCGATTGAGTGGCGTAAGAGCTTCTATCACTTTTGTTCACATTCAAAAGTTCTACAAAATTTCTAAAAATATCGTTCGTTTCAGACTCTTTTGTAAAATAGCAAAAAGGTATATTATCCTTCGTTCGTCCTGCCTAGGAGATGGTCCAATTTGCATCAATTGTTTTGAAGCTGAAAACGAGACAAAATTTGATCTTTTTCGGAGAAAGTTTAGTACGAATTCTATACCAATGATTTATACCAAAATTTTAAAACTTACTACATAAATTTGTTACTTTATTCAGACAAAACTTGCCTACAGTAAGCTTATGAAAATATTTGCTCAAAATCTACATGAAATTTAACAAACGGGGGTGGGGGGACGTCTATTTAGCACCTGGAATTAGCCTGTTTGTTGTAGGATGAGCTTTAGTTTGTCGGATTTTTTATTATTTCATGATGGTAAAAGTTAGCAAAACGACTTTTTACTCACCTGGTATGAAAATGTGTGTTATTTGGCTTATTTCAGTTTCTGAGAAGATGAACATGCAGTGCCGTCCTTCTAAAATGAAAACTGGACCAGCTTACCATCTATGATAGAGCTTTTTGAGTCGCAAGAAGAAGCTTCCCAGCTTAATCACCTATGATCTACAAATTTGAATGAACAATATTTTTGTATCTAACTTCAACTATGGAACAACCTTCGGTTCATTGAAATTGAAAGATAATTTATCATCTAGCATACCCAAAAGTATCGAAACTGATTTTGACTAATAACTAAGGCTGCGTTTTCAATAACCCGGGGTCAGATGTCCCCGGGTAAAAACTTTTCCGTTTTTAAAAAACGTGGCGCGTTTCCATTAACCCGAGTTTCTGTTTTTAAAAGAGAGCCCGTTTACCCCAATTCCGTTTTTAACTTATCCGTTTTTTAACTTTCCCACCCTGAGCACCGTTTTTAAAGAATTCCGTTTTCAAGCTGGAGTAATGGAAACGAACGCAAGGCCAAAATGGGGAAATTTTTATCCGTTTTTGTTTAGCCCCGGGTAAATGGAAACCCAGCCTAAAAAAGATATGGTATTTACTTTGAGAGCCAGAGAAGTAAAGAGATAGTGGATACAAATAGCAACAATGTCAATCTTAAATTCTTTAAAAAGATGACAACAGAAGCGTATCAAAAACAAAATATTTACAACATGACATGAATGAATGCGTTACTTCTACATACATCAAAATTAATTAGCAAGGACATTTCAGCAGATGCTCTGTAAGATGCCATGGAATGATAAGGTTCTGGTTTATTGTTTGGTTTTCTAACGTTTGATTGGTTGCCTTGAAACAAAAGAATCCGACCCTTCAAAGGAGTAAAACTTACTAGAATCGAAGAAAACTTTTAGCTATGGTCCAAAGTGTGGGAGAATCTCATTAGATTTATGCACTTATGAAATCAAGTTGATACGTCAAAAGTTAGGTTTAAAATACTAATCTAGCGGTGATGGTAAAAGGCACCATTTATGTCAAATGCTCATCAAAGATACTGCTAAAGCTGAAGGCAATTAGAATCCCCGAGGTAGCCCTGGAAATGAAATTCAACTGATAAGATGAACCTTTCCAGGCATCTTGTATTAAATTCAAGGAAACTTGTACAAATGAAGCAAATTTTTCATCAATGCTTATTATTTTCATCAATGCTGGGATAAGCACTGGAAAAAACAGCATACACTGAATGGAGAATTGTGCTTCTGCGCACTGTAAAACGTGTAGCCCGTTACTGCCCAAACACAACTGGTTTTTAACAGCTTTCCGATGACGCATCAGAAACGTTCGTTTAATTTCTACTTCTGCTAGGATCTTAATCAACACTCCAGGACGGTACAAACACATGGAGACTTTCTTCCCCAGTTTAAACTACTGTCAGACTCTGCTATACATTGGATAAAGTTCAAACATAGATTGTTTCGCAAAGCGTATTCTGCATAGCACAAAACAATTGCATTAATAAATAACGTTTAATAACACGTCTACTCGATGATACATTGGGCTGCTTCGACCTGAATTGATTTTGAAACGTTTGGATGCATTACGAATAAAAGTTTCGTTTGGTTCGTACCGTCCTGTATGCGCAGCAATTAAATTCGATGCTATTGTCAAATGTTTGTCATTGGTTGAGTTATTTGTATAGCATTGTTGCAATGCATTTTTAAGAGAAACAGTTATGTCATCTTTGCATCGTAGTTCTGAACCCGGGTGTCCCAATAAAAAGTACTCCCGTTTAAAAAATCACCTGAACTCGATTATCAAATCTATCATAAAATGTTCTTTTTGATCTCTTTTGTTAATGATCCAAACATATTTAAAGATGATAAAATTTTTGTTTTTAATACTTAAAGGGTATCAAATGGCTAGCTGAAAAGCCTTATTCTGAGCTATACTCTTTAAGCAACATCATATGTTGCTTAGGAGCCATTATTTTGAGATTTTTAATTGTCCTTCAAGTCTATAATGATAGTATGCGTTTCTCTCTGACATTTATGTCCAAATAAGAAGCTTGATGTACAAAACAATTAATCTGGTAATCATCAGTGCTTTTTGCAGTATGCTTCAAAGCCAGGCAGCCTTAAAAAGAGCTAATTTTGCTAATTATAAAACCAATCACAAGATCAGCTATACCTGGGATAATAATTTGGTCTTTGATCTACTTGCCAAAAAAAGGAATTTAAAGATCGGCCATGTAATCAAATTTTGGTGATTTTTCAAACAGGAGTACTTTTTTTGGGACACCCGGTATGTAATTCTGTCGACAGCATTTAAGAATCAAGAACTAGGTTTGCATTTTGATAACTGTCTGTACAGTTTAGACCCACCGGTAATCACAGTCTTAAAACGATTTTATTGGTCATTACGCCTTCAAAGGTCCTATGAACGAAACCGCCAATACCGAAAGCTTAGACAATGCTACCACATTTCATCTGGCATTGGAAAGATTTCTTCTTCATCATCTTCATCAGCATCTCCACGTCTAATCGCATCAGCTTTTTTGTTCAAGTAGTGCTTAACAACAAATGCAAGAACCGCTGTTCCACAAATTGCACCGGCAACAATACTACCAACAGCAACTGCCAGCCCGGATGTTCGCTCTGATGTTGTGGCGAAACCAGGCAACTATAAAGAAGAAAGTAAGCAAAATTAGAAACACAATAGTTTGGCGAGTATAGAGCAGAGCATGTCTGCCGTGAACTGAAGAAATTATTCACGAGGGGCATATCACGCTCTAGTAATCTGGTACGATTTCTACGAGAATCCTTTGGATTTTCCCGAGAATCCTTTGGATTTTCCCGAGAATCCTTTGGATTTTCCCGAGAATCCTTGAAAGCTGGTAGAAATATTTTGTTCTCATAGAAATCTCGGTAGTGATAAACCTTCTGTAATTTACTTTGGCTCTAAGCTATGCCGTAATCTATTTGGTGGTATCGAGCACAGATTTTGCATAATCACCTGTGATACCTGTGATAGTATTTTGCCAGACATTCTATGAAAAATGATGAAGTGAACTTCACAGGGAGCAAAAGGCCATGACTACTCCGTGGCCGTTACATAAAGAACATGCAAGTAAATTACAACTAAATATACGCTGAACTGATTTCATGCATGGGAGTACGGGAGCACAGGAGCATGAACAAGGGTTGTTTTGTTATTCGTTGGCCTTTCTGCAGAGTTTCCACGATTTCTGATGTAAGCACCAAAAGAACTGACGGACAATTTTCCCCCAAGAAAATAAAGTTCAAATGTAATGCAATCTTAAAATCACTACTTGGAAAACTTTTCATACGAATTTACTGAGCATTGACTGTAATGATATCAAGCTGAAATTTGAAAAAACATTTTTCCAGCCCATGTAATCTTTGCTTAAGCTATATTCAGCATATTGGACTTACTTGAGATTTCTTCTCTTTACTGGTAATGACTGCACTCTTCGCTGCTTGTGAGTTATCAAATTCTGTTGTGTTTTGACATACAGCCCCGTCTGCGCCACAAGCTCCTGAAACCGAAAAGTAAAGAGATTTAGTAGGTCTTAGAGAAACTGATTTTGGAGAAATTTGATTGGCAATTTACCAATCAAAGTAATAATATAGGTTGTCTCTTCTGGATATGTTAGGGAATCATGTTCACGTACCAGCTAAACCCAGCTGAAAGACAAACATTAGCGAACTATCGATACGTAGCATCTCCAAGAGCTTTCAAAGCTTTGAGAAATACAATTCTCTGTTTTTCGATCACTCTTCTTGTTCACCAGCTATTCAGATTTTAATGCAATACATTCTTCAAGCTAACAACACGAGTGGGACTAGCATTTCAAAGTAATGAAATTGATCAAGAATAGTCTCTTTATCCATCTAGAAATCGATATTTTCAGTGAAAATATGAATCGTAAGAAGAAAAACATGAATTCAGTTTCGATAACTTTATGAAAGTTTCATTATGATTTTGTGAATTTTCATATCAATGGAACTATTACAAAGTTATACAGGAATTCTTATGAAATTATCAAAACGAAATCTTGTTTGTCGTCTTCTTTATTCTACGATTTATCTCTCTAGATTTTCTAAAAGTAGCCAAACTGAAGTGTAATAGGGTTTTGCACTGTTTAATAGGGTTTTGCAAATCGTAGGATAAGGAAGACAGCAAACAAGGTTTTCATTTCGATAATTTCATAAGAATTCCTGTATAATTTTGTGATATTTCCATTGATGTAAAAATGTCACAAAATCATACTGAAACTGTCATAGAGTTTTGCAGGACATAAACTAATTAGATTATCAGACTCATAACCAACAGAGATTAACAATTTTGGAAGGAACAGTATGTGCGAAAAGACCAAGGGGACATCCCCGTAAATCGTGGATGAAGAACATCATGGAATGGACAAAGTTAAACTTTGTGCAGTGCATAAGAGGAGCTGAAGATCGTGACTACTGGAGAGGAATAACGACGAATCTTCTTACTTGAAGCATCCACCGAATGATGATGAACCAACAGAACAGACTTACCAAATTCGTAAAAGCAGTAATATATCTTGGTATTCCATCGTCCCTTTTTCACATCATACGGTACAATAAAACTATTATCATTTCTATTTGCTTTGTCTTCATCATCCCATTGCACGAACTCTGAAGTAACCTTTGCGCCAGTGACTTTTTGGCATTCGGTTGATCCAAATGCAAGGAGGTAAAATGGTTGTGTTAACGGTAGTGAGATGGGTACCTGTCAAAGAAAAGATAATTTCATTATGAAGTAGCGTACTGTAAAAATTCATTTTCTTCAAATTTCAAAGAAATTAGATCTCTCATGAAATTTTAATATTGAAATTAGAAATGATTACTCTATACATAGATTCTCTATGAAGATGAACATAAGAAAAAGACGACTTGGAGTTCTTCTACTCTTTTCTTTTATTCTCGACGCATTTCGACTCTACGGTCATCGTCAGGAGAATGAATATTTACATAATGGTATGCCCCTTTAATACCTTTTTAGCGGTCACCTGATTTAAAGGGGTTCACGTGATGATGCCTAATTGGGGTCATGTGATGCCTAATATGGCGTCACATGAATCCTTAATTGAATTAACTTTACGTTTTATGTGTAGAAATGATAGGCAACAGATTCTCTGTGAAATATTCTATCAAATCAGTGGTATACAAGTAATATGTCAATCCACGTCGCGTCGGGCGCAAATAGCAACACTCGGGCCTCAAATTTAAAACCTCTGGCCGCAAATTAGCCCAATGCCCGAAAAAGCAACGTTCTTGTTATATTATAGCTCTGGAATTTGCGTGCTATAGAGAAACAAGCCCCTCAGATAACATAGCCATAAGAAAGTTTTCAAATGAAATAAACTGATTTCTGAGAGATTTTAAATAAAAGAGGTTCAAGAACTACAAGTAGTTAGAAAAAGAAAGGGGTCTGCATTTTAACTAAAATAACTGATGATGACGGCTGATTTCGGAATATTGGCAATGTCTGCTTTACAATGATTTGAAAAATCGTCTAAACTGTATTCTCAAAATATTGATATATATTTAGATCTCTTTTTCGCAATTCTTTACTGACTATTAGAGTCACGAGAAAATTTGCAACCTTCAAAGAAAAAAATGCCATTGTATTATCATCTCTGTATCCTTTGCTTAGTTTTCGCGAAATATAAAAGGTGTTGCTTCATGAGGTGAAACAAACAATGTAACATTTAACATGCAAACGTGCAATATATAAACTCCGGTACTTATAGTGATTATTATCATCATTATTATTTAATCTACGAAATGCAAACTGTGAAAGGCACAAAATTTTCGCAGTCTCATAGTAGAAAGGCAAAAACGTAGACTTGAAGTATCACAATATGATCTGTTGGCAAGGTTTCTCAAGTCGTCAGCAATGATCTTTAAACATAGATTATCTTTAACTCCGAACAAAACTAACAAAGATTGCAAAACTAACGGAACTTACTCTTTTCTCCCCATCAGTTCTGCAGCATGTGTAAATCAAAGTATCTTTCTCATAAATCCCAGCTGGAACATATCCTTGATATAAACTTTCAGCATCAATCATCTCGTCATTTTCATCATCCCAGAATATCCATCCTGAAGGTAAAAATTATAAACATTTAAAACTACTGCTACACTGAAACCCGCGTATAAGCCGCACGTTTACCCTTGTATTAAATAGAAAAGAGGCACGCAAAAGCTATTAATGGTTCATATATATTTTTAAGAATAAGTCTAATGAGACGATATTTCATTTGTTGCTTGACTCAAAAAATTACGAAAATAAATATTTAGTGGATCTGGTAGAATCCAACCCTTCGGACGTTATCACAGAGCGAATGGTGATTACGGTAAGTAACAGAGTCTCGAGCAATAAAGGAAAAACACTGGCTAGGGATAGTTGACTAAAATTTCTTGAATGATGTATGTCATAGACGAGAATCTGAGCTTTGTATCTCCCTTCAGTCTAACTACTTTTTATCATAGTGAAGAGCAGAATATATACTATTGATGCGCCCCTATTTGCTTATCTGAAGCAAATAGGGGCGCATCAATACTAGATTTTCAAACAGAATAGTAAAAGTATTAAATTCCGTGATAAGACTTGGCACTTTTAATATTCGTGGAAGAAAATGGATTCAATGTAGTTCGATTGAAAACTACCAAATATACAGCATCAAGTGATTGATGCGGGGAAGGATTCCAATTGTTTTATGTTAATTTTATGTTAATCTAGTGAAAAACTTTGGATTTATTTTCGCAAAAATGAACTCAACTGCCAATACCTTTTGAAATATACTGTAGATTCGATATTAACCCACGACAGAAGTTAAATTAAACAAAACCAACATGTCTTGGAATCAATATTGAAAACAGCTACGTTGCTTTGTATCTGGCAGAAGATAATCAATGTAAAAACATTGCCTTTAAAATCGATAAATCCAGGAGGTACATTTGAGCATCTCTGCCATTTAAATTAAAAATCATCAAGCAGCCAGGATCCATTAACACTCCCTCACCTTCTTTAAGTCCTAATGGGCAATTTGGTCCATAACGGTATATACAGTATTGTCCAGAAGGCCAGTCCCCTGATCCGTCATTATAATCTACTTTGGTACAAAATTCTTGTCTGATTCCATGTTCATTCACAGATCCTGATAAATGATACGACTTTGATTTCTTATTTGAGTTCAAAACATTCTCTGAGTCTTGGTATCTCATTCCTTCCAGCCATTCAGGTGGACAGCCAGTTATAGGCCTGGGCAAGGAGTATGTTCCTTCTGGCCAATCAGCCGTTGCTGTTGAAATAGAATGTAAAGTATATGTAATAAGAAAGCCACGCACCGGGAAAATCCTAACTTGAACAATTAGTTCAAATCAACAGTACTTCTTGCTGAGAGCAAACATCCTATTTGTTTAGTAGCAATACAATACAATAGAAGCAGGCCGAAATCACTGAAGTTGACAATTAATAACTGCAAATAACCTTGAACACTTTGTGGAGTACTACTAAGTTGTCAACCACAAATCAATAATGTTCTCGAGATAAAAGCGTGCCAACATCGAGAATGGCGACATTCGAGCCATTCTTCTAAACTAAAAAGGAATCACAGAACCATCGCTGTTCGTCACGATCCGATCTCATTTGGGTAGTACAATAAGTCAGTTACATGCAAATTAGAGTCATATACCCCTCAGAAGACGACTTTATTACAGAATGCGGCTGTTAGAAGTTAAATTTATCTTAGATTTACAACACTGTAGTCAGTAGCATATACTTCTGTGACTTGTAGGGTAGTTAGTTTGCATCAAGTTCACAGGAAACTTCTTAGCTATAAATTGTATCAGCAGTAAAAAGGATTTGAGAATTGAGAACACGATTTGAGAACAACAATATTAAAAATCATTTACCTTTAACTTGGAGCGCTGTAGCCATTATAAACATCCATTGAAGAATCATGAGGGTGAACTTGGCATTTCTTGTCGAATTTCATCAAATCAAAACAACGTTTCTTGATAGCTCTACCGATCAATATCACTCATTCTCGCATCTTAATCAGCCACGAAACGTAAAAAGATGCATTCCACTACTTCAAATATGTTCCATTCTAGGATAATACAATCACGGTAAAATATCCTAATTAATTTGAATGTAGGAGGAGATTTCTAATGAAATTTAGCCGCGCTAATTAAATATTGATGTGAAACCATTCTAGTGCGTAGTGAAGTGAAGCCGCTACATGCTTTACGCTTCGTTGCACACGATCATATGCGCTTATTATGATGAGTATTTGGTCATTTGATATCGCATGCTAATAAAATGGCAAATGATTTATTTGTGATTAAATTATAGTTGTGTCTGTCTACTAGGATTCAAAACATTGCAAGGTGTAATCGAGTCATCAATGTGTATGAATTGGTTGGCATTTAAGATTGGACATAAATGGGAATGAGTAGTGAGTCTCATTCAATGATAATCTGTCAGATAGAGGCCAATCAAATTTCACGTAGGTAGGCTGCGCAGCAACTCTCCTGTGATAAAATTTCTAATATCTTGATTATTTTCAGAATAACAGCGGTTTTCTTTTTATTGAAAGAACTCGTGAAAAGTTTTGAAAAAAATTAAAATAATCAAACTCATAATGAAAAACGGCACAATCTTCATGAAAACCATAGTTTATGAAGGTTGATAATATGGCAGTAAGCAGAAATCTGTAGCTTTTCTAGTTTACGATATAGCAATTTGATGATGTCACATTCTCAAAACTGGCCCAAGAAAAGAAGACGCTGTAATTCCGAAAATAATCAAGATATCAAAAATGCTACATATAGGATTATAGCAACGTACTTTAAGTTCCTTTCAAGCCATTAAATCAAACAGAATATGCATTAACGATACGTGCGATGTTGTTTAAAGATGCCAAAGATTTGGAGGCTATGCTGGGTTAGTCAGAAAAACTTTTGACGTCTGATGCTCAGTTATATCAAAGATCAACTCATTCGGAAATCAATTTAACTGTAACAATAATTATGCTCCTACCGGCAAAATATAACAAACATTATTCCTTGAAAAACCTTATTTTGAGTCATAGGTTTGAAAAGGTCTCATAACTCTTTCCCTGAAGTCTCAACTTTACGACTGTCGCAAAACTTTCGATTGACCACGAGATTAGTTCCTGGATCAATCAATTATGTTACAGAATTCGAGCAGACAACAATTTAGAAATTTAACAATTCTCTGCAATTTCACAGTGTGCTTAAAAGCCAGATATTTCACAAAATTCAGAATTTCGTCAATTCATGTTGGGCAATTCAAAGTCATGACTAGGATAATCAATATTGATAATTTGATCTTCGATGTGACACCACAAAAGGAAACTTAAACATTGATAAATGTTCAAAGTTTCTACGATCTTTGAAAAGCAGAATCATTTTTTATCAACCGAGGCATCAAAGTGACCAAGGCGGTTGTTGGAAAGCTGCTCAGGCGAGTGCCGTTTCAACAACAAAACGAGTCATTCATTTTCACCGTACTTCATTTTTTTTTTACTTCATTATTTTCATTATCTTCATTATTATTTTTTACTTCATTATCTTCAGTACTTCATTATTTTTTTCATTATTTACAGAGGAGTTGGTACCGAAGAGAAATATGTTGGGTAAAAGAAACTTTCTGACATAAAAAGGTGTTGATAGATGTTTTTCCATCACCTTTTGAGTTTAGGAAGAAGATTTATTAGACCAGAAAAAAATTCTCTTCCGTACCAACCCCTCTGTAAATGATGAATGGCCCTTTATGAATAATGATGAACGAACAAAGAAATATACTTAAATGCTATTTTGGGAGATGAATATCCAAACGTGGAAATGGCAGTTAATATGTTTAATATCACATTCATACAGACGACATGTCACGTGACTTGATCAATTCGCGCTCGAAAACACGACGCCATCTTGTTTTGGGGTAAATCTTCAGAAAATTTCTATAGGAATCTATAGGAAATTTGCAAAAAGTTGCATAAAATTGCTCCTCTATTCTACCTTACGATAGTGAGTAGAAAAAGGATAGGTAGCAATTGTCAGTTAGACCTAAACCTATGAAATAAGCACACGAACATGCTGTTTTTTAAAAGCAAAACAAAAATTTAGGCCAAGAAAGCTGTGAGAAACTTGCCTCTGCGTTGATAATTTCGTAGTTACCACCACAAACTCTGTCGGCTGTGAGTTGCTCGTCGCTTCTTCAAAGTCAATCTTCCTTTTAGACATTCGCCTATCTCTCTGCTAAAGTTTTTGAATAATTTGAGCAGCTTCCAAGCTTTTTGAATTTATTCATTGTGATAAATAAACGAGACACTCTAATGAAGCCATTACAAAGTATAGCGTAGAACGGGGAGTGTCTGGTTTATTTATCGCAATGAATAAATTCAAAAAGCTTGGAAGCTGCTCAAATTATTCAAAAACTTTAGCAGAGAGATAGGCGAATGTCTAAAAGGAAGATTGACTTTGAAGAAGCGACGAGCAACTCACAGCCGACAGAGTTTGTGGTGGTAACTACGAAATTATCAACGCAGAGGCAAGTTTCTCACAGCTTTCTTGGCCTAAATTTTTGTTTTGCTTTTAAAAAACAGCATGTTCGTGTGCTTATTTCATAGGTTTAGGTCTAACTGACAATTGCTACCTATCCTTTTTCTACTCACTATCGTAAGGTAGAATAGAGGAGCAATTTTATGTGACTTTTTGCAAATTTCCTATAGATTCCTATAGAAATTTTCTGAAGATTTACCCCAAAACAAGATGGCGTCGTGTTTTTAACGCTGCTGTGACGTCATGCCGTCTGTATGAATACCTATGGGCCAACATTTACAACACGACTAACTGTCTTAATGTAGATTTTGAAAGACTCTTATCGACTTTAAAGTCAATATATGACTTTGCCCGTACAGATTTAAATTCGAAAACCATAACTTTAAAGTGCCAGTTCAATGAAATTTTCGAAAATGTAGTTGCGACGCTTTTATATAAAAGCGTTTTGTGTGCGGGAAGAGTTGTTTGCCGGTTTTTGGTTCAGTCGACATCGGCACAACACTTGGTACCTTCTCTGCGCGATAGCACCATTGTTTAGAACATTATCGTAACTACCGGAGACATGGAATAATGTCATACCACGCGTTTCGCGCAGTGAGCAAGCCTAAGTGCGCCAGAACTTTTAAACAATTCGTACCATAACCATATGTTCGTACATATGTTTGAACTTACTCCGACATAATTACCTAAAGGCTGATTTCCAGTTAGTTGAATTTTCCGAGCGGGCGGACTTTTAAACAATCAAAAGTCATTCAACCTTAAATTTCTATTCAATTGCGAAGCGACATTTTCTGTCGTAAACAAATGAATTTCCGCCCGTTCGGAAAATTCCACTGACTGGATGTTAACTCCCTGGAGGGCCGAATCTCGTCGAACAAATGTTGTAATCTTCTAGCAAGAATCCTTTGACTTAGAAAAAAATTCCTGACACAATGCTTAAAAAGTCTTCTTTACTTTCAAATATTCTTCCTTCCTATTTTTAACACCCTTCCTTACACCCTTCCTATTAAAAAAAAACAAATTAAATGTTGGAATGGTGATAAATGCAACGGTAGGCTCTGCAAAGTATATATCCCAAAAGTTGGGTTGGTAACAGGATAGATGTCTTAATGTGCTTTTATCTCGTATGTATCGTAAGAAAACACTTTTGAACCATTTCTTTTATTTGAACCATTTTTTAACCTTACTTAGCTTTAATTCAGCTACCATTTATTCAGCCTACGTTAAATAAATAAATAAATAAATAAATAAATAAATGATGATGATGATGATGAAATAACATCGTACACCATTTTGAACGTTATCCCCCCTCAGCTTGCACCTATCAACGGATGATACTGCAATTCACAGTTGTACATAGAATATAATAAAAATAAGACAGAATATGTGAAAATTCTTTCAATAAAATAAAATTGAATCATATTTTAAATATACAAAATTTCAAGATGTCTGAGTTTGGCCATATTCTGAGTAATGGTGTCGCCACTATAACTATTTCTGATATTAATTACTTGCTGATTCTTGCTGATAGCTTTAATGATTGAAATTTCGATATTCATAGCATACAGTCCGAAACTTTGTTTTTACTTTCTTAATCCTAAATAAAAGTTAGATTACGCAAATTGATTCCAGTATACTGTCCCTTTCTGTCCCTAATTGTAGAATTTTCTAGAAGCATTTTCTCCAAAGAGGCGTGACCTAATCTCAGGCAACATCTAAAACAAAATGAAATACATTGAAATTAGTTTTGAAAGTTACATTGGTAAATAATTTTTGGTAGAGGGTTGCTTTTACTGCAAAATAGAGAAATGTGATCTAATTTCTTGTAAAAAGAGTAGTATAGAACTTTAAAATAGGGTTAAATTACTGTATCGGGGAGTTCACTAGTTTCTATCTCAACATTTTACAAAAACATTGCCTACGATCTGAAACCTAAGGCTCCGAATCCAAAAGGCCTCACACATGTATCATCGATGTGGAACAAAGCAATTAATTCTTGGGACCAGATGCTAGCATCACTGGCTGGCGAACCCTAATCTTTAACATATTTACCAGATACGAAAAACCTTTTTGTAACATTTATTCGTTTGTCGAGATAAATAAACTCGGAAGATATTGTTCCTAGAAATTGTAAATCATACCTGTCTACTGAGAAGTTCAAGTCGACTTTCCAATGTGTTCACAACTCGAATTTTCCCATCTTTTGCAAGTAACTCAACTCCACCGGAGCTACAGTAAAAAACAAATATGCATGCAGCAAAACTCTTGAAAGATACCGTATGATGATCAAGATAACGTATGACCAACACAAAATGACCAACGACGTAAGATGATATAAGATACCGTAAGATGACCAACAGCCTGCAAACATTGAACAGTTACGCAGATAGATAACGGTCGAGTTAAAAGGAAATTCTCATTAATTTAAACATCACATTTCGAAGATCTGGAAACAGACTTCTTCATCAAGGTCTTTATCGGGCAATAGGCTTACCCCAAAACCCACGTATAAGCCGCGTTTTATTTATTTGTTTTCTCTCTGATATTAGGGGTGCGGCCAATATGCAAAGTGAAACATCTTTGACCTAGAAAATGACGAATTAGAACCCCTCTTTTTGGAAAACAAAAGGTTTCACGCTATTTTATGTGAAATGGTCCAAATTTGAGTTATGTGATCTACGATTCAATGAGGTATTGTTAAACTCCTGTTGTGCTACCATTTAACCATCCCTATTCCCTTCCCTCCCTTTAAGTTGAAAATTCTCTTAGACATGAATAAGAAATGTTTATAGAGCAATCATGAAAGGTTACAGGCAGCTGGTAGCTTCTCAGCAAACAGACAATCTACAGACTTTGCTTTTCGGGAGAATTTGGAAAAGTGTTTTAGTGTTCAATCTTTCGAAATAGATTGTTTTAAATCCCCATTAAAACACAGAAGAAAAACATAAAAACTGACGAAAAGTTATAATTTTCCTATGGTGAAAGTGCATTTGAAAGGGAATATAATACAACTTACCAATCACTGCCCAGAAATTCTTCTTCATCTACAACTATCTTGCAATCTTTCCCAGTTTGGGCCTTGTAAACACTGTTGGCCTTTTCCTTGGTTTCCTGTATTTTGATATTAAAATGTCAATAGACTTATTCAGAAATAGATCATTTCAAAGAGAGCAGCCCATTGCTTCTATTTAAGAATGGTAAGTGAGAATAGGACTTGCAGCCTTTTGATTCAGACTGAGAACTGCTTATGAAAGGTCTATCATAAGTGCAGCAAAAATAACATGTGTACTGTACCTAACTCTCCACTATAGATATTGTTAAAATCTACTGTACAAGTATCACAAAATTTGATGCCTTCATTCAAAATTTGATACTCTTTTAACACCAGAGTATCTAGTAGTGCAAACCTTTAGAATATACACTTTTGTGTCAGTTTAAATCTTGTGAGGCTCGAAAGATTTTAGAATGTTAAAGAAGAATTCTTAAGATTTCCTTTGCAGGAAAACTGATTTTAATGTGCACAAAGCCTGTACTGAATGTGGCTCATCTGATATCATATATTTCTATCATATCTTTTTGCCAAAATATATTACTTAGTTATTTCAAAAGCAACGTTTGAATAAAATCAAAGATAAAGAGGGGGAGAAAACATACCTTAACAAGAGCTATGTCAACTTTACGGCATCTAAGAATGACAGTTGGTTCCAAGATTTGAAATAGACCCTATAAGAGAAATGATAACTTCATTTTACATTCACTTAAAAATAAACAAATCTGGTTATGGTAGAAAGTCACAGAGTGGTCAACCTCAGCATGAAATATCAAATAAAATGGGGATTAAATGGGCAAACGAGACAGCGAATTGGCTGCTTGCGCTTGGATCGAGTGCAAATGAGACATTAGAAAACTGCTACAAACTTATGAAAGATCATCATTTAGTTTGGTACATGCAAATAAGCCCAAAATTATTCATGTGCCGATGCCAAATTCAGAGTATTTTGAATTGTCTCATATGCGGACCAATTATCCAAGCTATTGTCTTCTTTGAAATGTCTCTTGTAGTGCTTCTTTCAGCCTCTTGTCACATACTTATGTAACTTCAACCATTATAAAATTGGTCCACAAAGAAAACAATTCAAAATACTCTGAATTTGGCATCGGCACATGAATAATGTTAGGCTTAACTGTATATTCATATGGAAAGTTGAAGAATTATCTGAAGGAAATTCTGCTTTATAAACTTCCTAACAAGTTCTCCGTTCAGTTACAAGCTACGACTACAGACAACAGCATCTCTAAGAATTAATGGTGGCAGCACAAAAAACTGCAAGTATATACGTAAAAAAAAACATAAATACATACCTGAGTAATAAGACCTTCAAGGACACTTTTGTACTTTACTTTATCATCAGTGACATGTCCAAGTTTGCTTCTTGTTTCCTCCAGTAGCACCTGAAAAAAATCAATCACAAAAGTTAGTAGAAACAAGGTAAACATATTCTTTGAATTTGCCTTCTTGAATAGAACAAATATCATTCGAATTTGTCTGTAATGTGATGCAATATGATACTTTGTTGTTACAAAATCCTCAAAGCAAATACCAAAAGCCAGCAAAAAATATCCATTGGCCCAGGTCGGAAATTCTGACTCATTATCAAGCAGATAGATGACACACTTGTTTGCCAGTAACTTTGTTTAATTTGCAAAAATAAATGTTGCTCGTCACAGAACACTTAAAACTAAACAGGTTTTATTCATACGCAACAGTAATCAACAAGCAAAGAAGTCATTATTTTCAGGCATACCTGGATATTGTCATCCTGAGATTTAAGAATCTTTAATCTTGACTGATTTAGAAAATTGGACCGCTGACTGTAAAAGAAAATGAACATGCAAAGAGAGAGAACTTTATGATTGCCATAAAAATATTATCATAGTTTCAAAAATTACAACTTTGATAGTACTTAGTATTTTAGAAGATTGCAATATTGGTTGATGACACTACTCAAAGTTCAGCAATGTTCCACAGTTTAATGTTGGTGTACATGGGGTGAGAAGTTTTGACCCTTCTTGGGACCTCACATTTTAAAGAAATCCTCCTCAATTCCTCGCGTTTTTAGAACTTTCTCTTCGCAAGGAAACTGCGACTCCTCATTTTCTAGGAGTAAAAATAACAGCCTGTTCATTTCCTCATTCTCCTCGGATTTAACCCATGTACACCAACAAGGGCAGATTTCGTTTTCGACTAATCAGCACATTTGTTGACATTTCTGGCCTCGACCAATCAGCGAGCTCCATTTTTTAGCGCTGACTGGCATGACATCGTGTCAATAGGGGAAGCTGTGGGGAAAACCTCTCCCCCTATATCGCTCGAGCTGACAGTGGTTATCCAACTTTTGAACTGTTTATTGTGTTTACGTCAATCTTTAGTAAATTTTGAAACTTTCTGTCGATGCAATTTTTGATTGCTGATGTTTTTCAAGAGAAAATGTGTTTTTAATCTCGCTTAAATTTCAAACATTCGGTTAGGATGCAGTCCTTACCTGAACTTGAGTCTCACAGTCGAACTTCATTTTTCAATCAATTTTTCCTACTTCCCCAGGACAGGTAAAATCCCAACGCATAATTTAAGATATGGAGAATTTCATACTGAATCTAGAACTTTTATTCGGCTTAATATCGCTCTAGAATGTCCGAAGAAATTTAAAATTGTGGTACTGGAAATTATGGCCTGAAATTGTTAACGGCAGCTAGCCTGCCCTAGGCTCAACCAGAAATTGCCAGCAGAATTATTTCCATCAAGAAAGCATAAATGGATAGGTACTCACTAGTCTTTCAACTGCTACGACGAAGCAAGACTCCATAAAGCCAAACATCCACTGCTTTCATGTGTAAACAACGAGTTCACCAACGATAGATTAAATAATTTGTACAAGTTTCACCACAATGTTTTTCATCCAGCCACCACCGTAAATACTTGCCCGAAAATAACAAGCCATACGCCATCAGATGTCTGAACAGAAAAGATAGCGAAATTGACAAGTTCACAAAAGCAGTTGTTTTTTAGTAGGAGTCGATTTCTAGTCCTTAGACAAATCATTTTAGATTTAATCAG
This sequence comes from Aurelia aurita, assembly GCA_004194415.1. NCBI lineage: Eukaryota > Metazoa > Cnidaria > Scyphozoa > Semaeostomeae > Ulmaridae > Aurelia > Aurelia aurita. Next base: position 186,736 of record REGM01000343.1, read on the forward strand.
ATTTAATTTGCAAAAATTGACAAGGAAAAAGATATTTTTGGATATTGTTATGAGCTTGTCAAACATTCATGCGACTAATTTATCTTTTACAGACCTTGTGCAATGGGTGTCAGCTTTGAACCTTCGCGTGAGAGGGCATGAGGGAGACAACTTAAAAAGGGGGCCGTTTCTCTGACAATTCAAGCATTGTAATTTAAGCATAAAAAAGTTAGAATGTGGTGCGCTCCCTGAGTAGAACTAGTACAATGAAAAGGGTTCTTCCTGTAGGCATAATCAAGTTTCTTATTTATTCTGTGATTTAAGAGTTGAGTTTATTATAAAGAATTTCTTAGATAAAAGTAGCTGTATCGTGGCAATTTGGCAGGTTTAATTCTAGAAAATAATGAGATTGGATCGCTTTGGGAGGAGGTTCGAATCTTTGAAACCTTAAAACAGATTCTCCTTTTTGAAAAAGTTTAGATCGTTGTTTCATACGGAATAATTTGTTCATAGTATGGTCAATTCTCCAAGGAAGATTTCACAATAGTATAATAGTAACAGTAATCAACCCCCCCCCCACCCCCCTCACACACACACACACACACACCCCATCTATCGCCAATGGAAGCAATGGAGAAACGAAATTTTCGTAAATTCAACGGATATTCAAATTTTTCTATTATCATTAAGAACTTGGTGCAAGCATAATTCTGCGTTTTGACACTTATCAATCACTAGCATGTATTTTGCAATGACTTTAGTAAAACACTTTGAGATTTACAGGATGCACAAATTTTCTAAAAAACTTGGGTCTTTGATGGTGACAAAGTTCTTCAGTTGTATAGGACAGTTTTGCTACAGGAAGTTTCTTAAGAGTTTCTTAAAATTCTAGTGCCCCAAATGTAGAATTTATTCATTTTTGTTGAACGGGCTTTCAAAGTACCTAGTGAGATCTCAAAACTATTAACAGAATTTGCACTCAAATCCACTGCAAAAACGTTTGTCATATACTGTACAGTATTAAAACATTTTGACCTGGGGAAATTAAAGCTACAAAATGCAAAAGTCTCATAGCTATTTTATTCCAGTTCGGGTAGCAAGGTTTCTAATTCTTGAAGAATCGAGTTTCTTGTAACAAGACTAATTGTATCGCTATGGTACAGTGGATAGTTCTACTCAGGGAGCGCTCCACATTCTAACTTTTTTATGCTTAATTTACAATGCTTGAATTGTCAGAGAAACGGCCCCCTTTTTAAGTTGTCTCCCTCATGCCCTTCTCACGCGAAGATTCAAAGCTGACACCCATTGCACAAGGTCTGTAAAAGATAAATTAGTCGCATGAATGTTTGACAAGCTCATAACAATATCCAAAAATATCTTTTTCCTGGTCAATTTTTGCAAATTAAATCTGATTAAATCTAAAATGATTTGTCTAAGGACTAGAAATCGACTCCTACTAAAAAACAACTGCTTTTGTGAACTTGTCAATTTCGCTATCTTTTCTGTTCAGACATTTGATGGCGTATGGCTTGTTATTTTCGGGCAAGTATTTACGGTGGTGGCTGGATGAAAAACATTGTGGTGAAACTTGTGCAAATTATTTAATCTATCGTTGGTGAATTCGTTGTTTACACATGAAAGCAGTGGATGTTTGGCTTTATGGAGTCTTGCTTCGTCGTAGCAGTTGAAAGACTAGTGAGTACCTATCCATTTATGCTTTCTTGATGGAAATAATTCTGCTGGCAATTTCTGGTTGAGCCTAGGGCAGGCTAGCTGCCGTTAACAATTTCAGGCCATAATTTCCAGTACCACAATTTTAAATTTCTTCGGACATTCTAGAGCGATATTAAGCCGAATAAAAGTTCTAGATTCAGTATGAAATTCTCCATATCTTAAATTATGCGTTGGAATTTTACCTGTCCTGGGGAAGTAGGAAAAATTGATTGAAAAATCAAGTTCTTCTGGGAGACTCAAGTTCAGGAAAGGACTGCATCCTAACCGAAAGTTTGAAATTTAAGCGAGATTAAAAACACATTTTCTCTTGAAAAACATTAGCAATCAAAAATTGCATCGACAGAAAGTTTCAAAATTTACTAAAGATTGACGTAAACACAATAAACAGTTCAAAAGTTGGATAACCACTGTCAGCTCGAGCGATATAGGGGGAGAGGTTTTCCCCACAGCTTCCCCTATTGACATGACGTCATGCCAGTCAGCGCTAAAAAATGGAGCTCGCTGATTGGTCGAGGCCAGAAATGTCAACAAATGTGCTGATTGGTCGAAAACGAAATCTGCCCTTGTTATGTACACCCACTTTAATATCATACATGATTCAAATCCTAATATTTCAAGGGAGAATATTCCTGACAGAGCCCTGAACCTGAGGTATGGGAAGACAACAGGAGTAAGTACATAGAATTTTAGAGAAGGATTATAGTGAGAAGGCAAGAAGACATCTTAGAATACATGCCATTGAAAAAACTTGTTGTGGCAGAAATTTGGAAGTAGTTTTTTATGGTTAGAGGGAAGAAATTTGTCAAGAATATCTACTACAGTATATAGCCTTATTGGCAAAATTGCTGAACTGCAAATTTTTGACACCCTGTGCCTAAAGTCTCATTTGCAATGCCATTATCTAGTTTGAAAACGTGCATTCACTCACAACTATAAAACTATATCAAAGCTCACAGCTCTCAGCTAGAATAAAAATATTCTTGAATGAGAGAATGAAAGGTCCATTGTTAATGGTGTCTCTCGTAGCTGTTAAAACTCTACTCGCAGCATCAACTTCCAATTTATTTCACTTGATACTATGCATAGGCCAAATTGTGCCTGTTTTCCAGCCTGGAATGGAAACAGTGTTGAATTTATTTGTAACTATTGATAAACAATTTGAGGATACAAAAAACATACATTTTCATTTGCAATTCAATTTGCTTCTCTTTTCTTTCATAAAAAGCCATAATTTTCAGTCTTTCTTGTTGCACAAGTCTACCCTTCTCTATGTTGAATTCCTCTTCAGCCTGAGAGAGAATAGAAAGATTTAAGTAGATTAATTTGTGATAAAATGTTGGAGAGCCTAATCAAGATAAAAAAGGTAACCTGCCAGACCAAAAAAAATCCGGTTATACAGCTGTGAGCAGTTCCTGAGCTGTTGGAAACAAGGCGTCTTTTTCCCTTTCGAGGGACTCAGACAAGTCCAGAAGCGGAGCAATGAGTATCTGAATTACACACCCAAATTATTATAAGAATAGACGATTACGGAAAAGATGGCGTTGGGGGGCATTTGACCAAGATGCATTGTGTTTAGTGATCAAATTTCTATAGAATCACTGTTGATTCCATTATAAAACTCAATGCATCTTGGTCAAATGCCCCTTAGGGACCATCGACATTTAGGTTTCGTCTTTCATCATGACATTTGGCCGTGATTGTTGGACCCCCCTCCCCCTCCGTCATCGCGGCCTAAATAAAAATCGGCCTAAAAACAACCGTTGTTGTTCTCGAGATCGCCGAGTTGTTTTAAGCAGAACCTAAAGGTCTAAACTGCCGCTTAAATTAGTCATCTTCACATAGAACAAACAGCATCTCTTCCGATTGAATCTTGTAGGAAAATTGAAAGTGAAACGTACTAAAAAGTTATTTTTCGAACTAATAATATCTTAGATTCGGTTTCGTCCTGAACATGCAAGTAATCACGGCTTTGGTCTACACCCCCTCCCCCCATCACGGCCAAATGCCACGATGAAAGACGAAACCTAAATGTCGATGGCCCCTTACACCATCTTTTCCGTAATCATCTATTAAATTGCCTATTATCTGCTTCTGAATAAGATAGATGTAACTTAGGCAGATGTTTTGACCCAGCCATTTTTTATATGTACACTCATGTCTGTTTCAAATGCCCCTTTTGCATGCATAACCACTGCCTTAACAGTCAATGTTTTGGGGCCTATTTTGTGGCTTTCTTTGTATAAATTGGCAGTTTGGCTTATTATTAGGTGGTAGAAATCGCTTCAGTTACGATTGCTAATTGCTATGTACTGGTTGTTGACCAAAAGCAAAAGAATCTTTAGTTACAAAATCTGCCTTTGATTCTTGCCAAACTATCATTCTTTGGGATGCAGTTCAGTGCCATCATTTTAAAATTCCACTACAATACAATATTGAAAATAGATTGATACATTTAACGCAAAAGAAAAATTACAACTAAATCGGATTTAACTAAAAGACAACAATGATACTAAGTAACCAAACAACACAAATTACGGGGGTTGCATGCAGGGGAATTTAAGAGGAGGAGATCTCTCATTTGCTAAGGCTAATCAAGGAGAGAGCAGCAGCCCACCTGCTTTAAAAAAAGACTAATGAAAATCGCAAATTATGCAAAACAAGTATTAACTTGTAGTTGGCAATAACATTGATACCCACCTTTGCATCAATTTCTTCAGATTTTTCTTTAGCTTCTTGATAGATGAAATCCATCATGTGCTGGATCTAAGAAATAAATTTGTTGCAACGTGAATAAATATGACTGTGTTGTTTGTTGTACATAAACATGATAACATCTTAGTACACACCAAAATATGTCTCCCTTTGGCCTTTATACATGCAAAATGTACTGAAATTGTCAGAATGATTATTGAGAAAACCCATGTGCGAGCTGCTAGACTGATTCACAACTTGCCAAGAAACTTAAGTAATGAAAACGTGCTTGCTAATGTATCTTGGGACCCTCTGGATTACATTTACAAAAGGAAGCTTCTAACTTTAGTGCATAAGTCATATCATGGAGACGATCGCCAAGAAATTAAGTCATATGTGACCAAGAATGTGAACAGATATGCGAAAAATGACTCCCTGGTAATACCGAGAGCAAAATCAGAAAAAGGAAGGACATCTTNAAATAAGAAATTTAAGTTTATTCAAGAGAAAATTAAAAGACAACAAGAAAACAATACTATCAGTTAGTTTTAATAAAGAAGCTTCGCAAATAAGTTCTAAATCCGAGGATTATTTATACTTTTAAAGTTTTTAATACCTTTTTCTTTATTAATTTCTTATAATCTTTAATATGTATTTTCTTAGGATTGCTATGCTTTTTTTTTGTTTTAACTATAAGGTAATTAAATTTGTATTGCAGCAGGTCCACATCAGCATTTATGCTGCCACCTTAGCTAACCTGCTTTAACAAATATATGATGTATGTATGTATGCATGTATGTATGTATGTCACAAGAATCATTTAGGAGTAGTTTTGCCCGGATATCAATGTCATACATCTCGACGTTGCATGATAAAAATTCCAGCTATGATCCTGCAGTGCAGTGGGCCTAAATGACCGGCTTGGCTAGACTGTGTTTTTATCTGCTTGTTTCTTGATTAAAAAACTAAAAATTTATAAGACAGTGTGAATATTACCTGCTTCTTGACATCTGCATCGTTCAACCCCATTTTGAGTGTTTTTCAGAGAGCTTTCAGCGAAAATAAGACGAGGTAATCAGCAAGCAACTTTTCCACAGCTTGTTTTGACTCCAATCCACCAACTTGATTGAGGTCATACAACGCATGCGTGGTAGTCATAAGATCAACCAGCTGAAAAGCGAAAAGGCGGAACCTGTGAAATAACTAGCAGTTAATAATGTTAAGAAAGTGCTGTGGCAGGTAGCAAAAAGGAATTTTGTAAAGCAAAGGTTTTACGGTATCGTTGAAGGTGTTGTGGCGCAGTGGTGTAATCCTCTGACTTTGCAGCTAGAACAGTCAGGTGGACAGGGTTTGATCCCAGGCAGAGCCCCACCATTTGAGCGTCATGACAAGGGGTCGCGGACTCGATTAGTTCTTCTTTACTTCTGCGATCCCAGCGCTTGGCGCTAAAAACGCAACTTCACCATCATAATTCGATTTGCGATACTAAAGGATAGATTTCATGTCTTCATTTCATTGAAATGCTGTATTGCAACGACAAACAATAGGGCTATGATATCTCTGTTTATTTTTATGTGACTGTATACAGTCAGAGGTTTGAAAACTATCGTTGAGAACCCCAACCCTTTTTTATACCCGAGACCTGCAGAATTTATTTTATAAACTTTATTCTTGCTTATAGCTGGCTTAGATACTTAGGTAGGTTCGGTTTTGGTTTCAATTTTACCGACTTTGTGAGTGAATGTTTTTAAAAACTTTCCATCTCATTCTCAATCAAATATCTAAAATGCATTCAATTACATAAAGTCGAATCATCTACAAAGCAAACTAATGGAATTAGAAACAAAACATTCTAATAAAAACTACGTGAAATCTACTAATGAAAACCACCCCAAAGTCCTACTAAACATAAATTCTTTTTAAAAAACTCTTCTAGATCCCCTGATACATATTAGCATAGATTGTAAAGTGCTAAAAGAGATTTTGTTCTGATCAAAGCTTTGTGAATGCATTCACAAAGTCTAAAAAGTTTTATTCCTTCCTCCTGCCAGAGAGTTTATATCTAAATCTTGCTCACTTTTGAGTGAACTAAAAGTTGTGGCAAGTAATAGAAAGTGGAAATCTTCCTCGATAAGTTTTAAGTGGATTAGGGTGAATTTTGAAATTATTTTGTGTTAACTCAAGTGGTCTACTAAAGAACTAAGTAACATGTCCATATATAAGTTAGACTGTGTTCACACGATGCCTGGTACTATTTGAAAACGGCATCGTGTGAACACTTTAAAACGATGAAAACGGAACATTTTTCAACGCTTTCGTACCGAGGCTGATTGATTCTTTAGGCCTAGATCAATTTCTTTGTCGTCAAGATCCTAGCTCTTTGTTGTAGAGATTGCAAAGAGATTTGTATTGTCAAATTTTCTTTCATTTTCAAAATGTGCCGGTATCGTCTGAACGTAGTCTTAGTTTTCTTGGGATAAGAATATTAAATTTGTTTTCAGAAGGCTGTCATAAAGGCAAATAACTTTTTGGCACACTCGGTAACATGACTGGCAATGAATAAAAACAGACTGTTGTCTGTCATAAAGACTTGCTCCGAGTCAATTTTGCAGTGCTCTGGTTGAGAAATTTCCTAAGACTTCGTAGGAATAAATTGTCTTACTGTAATCTTCATAACCTGTTCCTGTTTAGCAAACTACTTGTGGAAAGTAAGATTTTAAAACCTGTTTTTGCTTATCACATTATCTGTGGAAAGTAATGTTGGTTGGTATCCGCCAAGGATCGGTCATAGGCCCTGGTTTCATGTTTACAGGGTTTACAGCAACTCCCATACAAATTACCAAGTCTCGTATATTCCCACCCCCTGACAAAAATAGTCCATCTCCTCCTTGATCATAACCCTCTCTATTGAAAGAATTTACGTATTTTTCGAAACCTCTTTACAGCTGCAGGGCATAGAAGAATGTATGATTATTATTGTAATCTTTAGACCAACAAATCGGACGAGATGAGAGGGCTAAGAAATCTCGCTGCATATCGCAAGGTAAAGTTTCTACATTCTAACAACTTTAGTTAGTGATTCAGTTATTCATGATGTTTAACAGAGGAAATCCAGATAGAAAAGCAGCATTAGAGGCATGTTTAATAAGGAAAGGAGGGAGTTGATTAGATTAGCGTCAGTAGAAGTTTGTTATACTAATGTTCTGTATTCGACAAGTTTTTGGATGGGTGAAAGGATTACTAAAAGACGTGATATTCTTAGCAATCTGCTATCAACGAGTGCAATATTTTGCCATCTTGGATATACATTTGTGTACAAAGAAAACAGGTTTATCTCGAGAAATCAGGAAATAAATTGATAGGCTAAGTTAGCTAGTAATTTTGCAGCGGGTAGGCTAAATGTGAAAAAATTCCTTAAAAATCGGTCACACTGTTCTGAAGTTATGAGCGTGTGTGCGTCGAAGCTATTTTTGAAAAATCTTTCAAAGGGTCCAAAAATTCAATCAAAACCTCCAGATCGCAGCTTTCAACGATTAAAATTGCATTGAAGCTGAAAACCGGACAAAGTTGATTGATGATTCTAGCCCTTTTTCGAGAATTCTTGGAAATAGCCTAAAAAATCTCTAGAACGAATGATATATGAGGCATTGAAGGAAATAACTCAGCGCTTCTATATTATTGGGTATGACAGATTGTAGTGGAATACGTTTCACTTGTTGGGTAGCCTTTTCATTGTATGACAATGATTCTTTAATATAGGTCGATGGTACATAATGTCAGAACATGGGCGTAAAGAAACGCGGTAGTTGTTCCTACAACAGTTTTTCCTCCCTGTGTCCCTATGCCCGTGAAGGTTGTTGTTGTTCACAGTCACTCAAATCAGAACACAGGGATACAAGGAAAACCAGACACAACAACATCAACCTTCACGGGCATAGGGACACAGGGAGGAAAAAACTGTTGTAGGAACAACTACCGCGTTTCTTAATGCCCATGGTCAGAAGAGCATAGGCGTCGAATCTTTGCAAAACTTCAAAATTAATCTTGCAAAATTCTATTGCCCCATTCTTTCAAATTAATTGTTCAAGGAACCTTTAGATATTTTGCCATAATTCCAGAGAGAGCTGTCTTGATATCATCATTATTTTCAGAAATACAGCGTCTTGAACATGTCTGCTAGTTTTGATAATCTTGTAATCTTGTAGACCTTCAAAAACTGAGCATGTCTTGCATTGATCATATTGAGTTTCCTCATTAAATCCCCATTAAATTTAGAATTTTTGGTGCTTTTAATGTTTCTTAAAGCTTCAGATACTCTCCTCGATCCTTTCATGATACATAAAAACGCTGTAATTCCAAAAATGATGATGAATCAAAAATGCTCTCTCTGGAATTATGGCAAATTGCCTAAAGTTTCCTTCGAGCAATTCATTTGAAAGAATGGGCAATAACATCGATGCCTATGCCCGTCAGAAGTTGATACTCTATTTGAATAACCTGGTAAAATTCATCAGAAACAGCCCTCTGGAATTAAGTGCTTCATTATAAAAAAACAGAGAGACTTTTCAAGTTTCGGATATGATTTTGTATGACGTCAAGCAGTAGCCTCGAGACCAGTTCCTTGATGTCAAGATAAACGTCAGTGTGTAGCCTGGATTTCTACAATTTGGGTTTCCGAGTTGGTGGTTTCAGGCTTTGTGTCAGAGGAATCTTTAGTTAAATATTTTGACCAGCAGTTAAAGGAAAAGGAAAAATGTGTATTTGGATTTGGAACCACAAAACATCGTTGCGTACGTAGTCAGTGAGTTCGCATTCGCAGGCCTCGTTCCGGAGGCAATCTTTGACCGTGTTACCAACAAATTCATTGATTCAGTGGACTTGCCTAAGTCGTCGTGCAAAGTTCCCAACAGTTGACAGCTTGATAGCTGGATGATTTTTGATCCAACAGGCTGCATTTTGGATCCTGATTTTTAACCAACAGTAATGAAGATTTTTGAATCGCTTGCGATCGGGTTCTATTATAAACATCCAGTCAACCGAGGTCAAACAAGTCTCAAGAATAATTAACGAGAAGCTGGTGGGACAAAATCGTCCTTTCTTTTTCTTTCATTGATTCAGGAGGCAGGAAGCAGTTCTCACTTGGAGGGGCACAACCTTCAGTAAGGCACTCTAACTGGGGAACACTTTTAACCCTTAAAAAGGCCAAGAAAAGGGCATTTTTAAGCTTAAGGGAATTTTCGAAAAGTACGAAGGGGCACAATGTCTCCTGTGCCCCCCCCCGGCTTATTGCATTGATTCGAGGAGCTTGTTGTTTAAGGTTTTTAATGGACTTGCACATGTCATCTTAAAAGAAAGGGAAAGTCCAGGAAACCTTTCATTTTCTTTCAAGACGGCTTGTACAAATCCAGGTTTTAAATTGAAAGGGACCCAAATGCGTCTTAGGGCTTCTCTTAAACATAGTCTTTGATCTTCAAAATTTGGTAAACTGAAAATCAGATGATGCATATATCTCCCAGCTGGGGAAATCGGGGGAGATTTTTTCGCGATTTGTGTCGTTTTCGTTTGTTGTGTGCGCGCGCACGATGCCTAAGATCTGCAGTGACCTAGCGCACTAAAGATAAGACGCCATGCTTCCATCCCGAACGTACCGAACCTGAACTACTCTACTTTATACCGAGGCTACCACATAATGGCTTTTAAAATACACTACACCTTTGTTTGGCAGTATAACATTTCAACACAGCTGCTACTGGCAATGACCTCTTCTGGTCATCAGAAACTCGTTAGCTGTACAAATAATATCTCACGTCAATTTTGAACTGCGCCAATCGTGCATTAACTGAGCTCGCACTAACTTCTAAACCGGATGGCTACTGTAAATAATAAACTTTCTTCTGAAGGACCGGTTTTGAACGAGCAGATGATGCCAGGTAAAATTGAAGAGGCACTCAAAAATCTCTGGCTATCTATTTTTAACTCTCCAACCATTTTCTGAGATTGTACCGGGTGAGTCAATAAAAACAATCCCTGTTTAAAAGGCCACTGCTCCCTGGATATCAAGGCAATAATGTTGGTAAATATATTATTTAATAGTGGACATGTTCAAATATATTTCAAAATTTGACTGACTGAAATCGGCCATTCTGTTCTGAAATTATGAGGGATTTTCTCGAGAAAGCCTCTCCAAGAAACTTTCAAAACAGGCCTAAAATCACGACCAAATATTCTGCCTTACAGCAATGGCTTTTACATGCTTTAGCACGTGGTATCTCTTTGCGAGGATGAAAGTGTCATCCTGGGAGCATAACAGCGTTACTCTGGATGATTTCATCCTCCCATAAAAATTAAACACGTGCTAAAACTTGTTGAAGTCATAGCTGTACGGCAAAAATATCAGGAAAATTTGGTCGTGATTTTAGGTCTGTTTTGAAGGTTTCTTAAAGCGGCTTTCTAGAGAAAATCTCCCATAATTTCACAACAGAGTGGCCGATTTCAGTCAGCTAAATTTTAAAATCGATTTGAGCATGTCTACCATTAAATAGTATATTTGCCAATATTATTACCTTGATATCCAGAAAGCAGTGGCCTTGCAAACGGGGATTGTTTTTATTGACTCACACTGCATATATAACTTTCGAGACGAAGAGCGAGCTTGTGGGGCACGGGAGAGCTGAGAAGTCAGTGCGGCAGACAGACAAATTCAAGCTTTGATCTCACCGTCTCAGCCTTTAGTTATATAGATATCATTCTTCTGCGCTTATTAGCACAATTAGCCAATTTTCAACTCGAGGCAGAGGCTGCAGATCGCAACAGAGCCAGAAATCCACACTGTGCCTATTTTGCAATGCAAATACGCGTGCGAAGCAAGAGGTAACGTAGTTTCCAAAGAGGTCATTAAGAGTTAAGACAGCCAGCAACGAAATCTAGACATTGGTTATATTCCAATTAGTTTCGCGCCCCTTTTAGCTATATTAGCGGTGAATTATGATAAATTGTGAAATTCAGTTTTCTGAAAATTAAGAAATTCTTCAAGAAATTTTTAAAGTAAGAATTAGACCCAAAGTCAAGAATCCGTACTACAAAAAGGTCAGCGCAAAGTTTTTTTTATAGAAAATGAATGTAATTTTCTAGCTCTTTAGGGACAGTTCATTATTTAGCAAGGGGTTAGGAGCAAAATCAGAGTCCAGAAAAAGGTCAAACCTTCCTCCGGAAGCCAATTTCATCTAGTTAAACCTTCCTCATTTTATCAAGTCAAAATAACCAGATTTTTCGAACTCCTCGCTTTACTTATAACCCTAACATTTATAAACCAGTTGCTGTTGCTAAAATCACCCAACATTTTCCAAGTTTGCTGGTAAAAATTACTAAACCTTCCTCAAATATGACATTGACAAGCAAAACCTTCCTCCGGCTCACAGCCGTGGAGCCGTGAATTTTTCTGGACTCTGAGCAAAATGAAATTAATTTGATAGTGATAGTATCTTTTACCCAACTGTGAGCATGTGCGCAGTTTTTTACCCAACCCCAACGAATTGTATCATGCAAAAAACTTTACCCAATTGCAACTGTAGCAATTTGCTTGAAAGATCGTATATTTATTTAACACGGTTCAAACATTCTATTCAAGCGAACACAACGATGACGACCATCATCAGCATTATTTGAGATCAGACAGAATATTTGTGCATCCTTTCTGCACTAAAAATGGTTTAGAGCTCAAGAAAAAAAGGAAAAAAGTAAGCAGGTATATTTTACCAAACATTTGTATACAAGGAAATGTTTTTACCTTTCTAGGGTGGGAAATTTGTTTTACCCAACTACTTTCTCTTCGGTAACTTTAAATAATGAACTGTCTCTTACGTTCTGCAGCTGTTGTTTTCCGTCCATCGAATGGAATAGACAATAACGCTAAAGATGGCGGCCGCGCAAAGCAAGCTGGTAAAAAGCTCCCTGACGACCACCTAACAACAGGAAATTTCAGTCTGCCGTTTCGACTAGCTAGCTTGAATTCGAATCGACCTTGAATTCGACTGCAACATGGTTCGAAAGGAAACCTTTCCAAAGCAGAACAATTAAAATTTTGATTCGAATTGAAGATTCGCGTTCGAATTACAAAACTGTCCTATTTGTTTACATTGATTACTTGTTCCGAACTTTACCACAGCTAGCTAGTCGAAACGGCAGACTAAAATTTTTTTGTCATTAGGTGGTCGTCAGGGAGCTTTTTACCAGCATGCTTTGCGCTGCCGCCATCTTTAGCGTTTTGTCTATTATCCCCAAGTACAAATAAATGCAACGTGACACAGTCATATATCTTACGACATAACTTGAGTTTTGTTGATACGCGGTCATTGTGGTTTTAATTCGCCAGGAGTCGCTCCTTGCTTATTGACCAATGCTTGGATTCAAATTACGAAGAAGAAAGTAGCACATCTTCAATTTCATCCTCGCTCCTCGATAATCATGTGAAAAATAGAAACTTTCCAGGGGGCACAAAGAAAGGCCAACCAGAAAATCATACGATACTGGATGACGCAAGGAAAGCTGTCAGATCTTTGATGCACCAAAGGTCCGATCCACCAAGGACCGAGATACAGGGGGGGTCAGGGGGGGGGGGACTTCGGCCCCCCAAATTTTAAGTAGTTGCTACAGTATATATTTTCCTTATTTAGTATTATTGAAAATTAGATAGGTATTCTATGTTCATATTTACGTCTTGTTCAATTTCTACCCCGTACTATGCTAGGAGGCCCTTTAGGGCATGTGCAAGAACAAAATCCTTTCACAACAGAGACATGATACTCTAAAACTCTATAGGATATTTGTCAACACGTATTTTACAATTTCTATCCCAACGTAAACCTACCTGGAAAGTCAATCTGTAATGAGAAACAAAAATTTGCGTCGTTTTAAGCCAATCTGAAGGGCATGGTCACAAATTTTTTCCAGGGGAGTACCCCCGGACCGTCCTAAAATTTGTTGGCTCGTTACGCTCGCCTACCGGTTTGCCCATGGGCCCCCGAAGCAAAAAGTTGTATCTCGGTCCTTGGTCCGATCATCTGCGTTTTGGATTTACCCTGGACGCAGACTCACCCGGCCTGAACAACCCGGATAGTCTCATCTTGTCTTCCAGAGACTCATTCTTCTGTTGATCAGGGATGTAGGAAGCAGTTCTTACTTGGAACGGCACAACTCTCCGAAGGGGACTTTTAAACCTTGAAAAGGCTTCAAAGTGGGCACTTTGAGGTTAAAATAGGGCCCTTGTGCTTAGAGGAAAATAGGGCCCTTTTTGCTTGGGCTCCTGTGTCTTTGCTGTTAATCATATCGTCTTTCTCATTCCATTTCATCAGGAGTGGCGATACGTGTTGTTAAGGGGCGACAGCCAGTCAGTAGCACAGGAAAGATACTACCGATTAGGGAACAGCTTCCCCAATCTTTTGGCACTATCAGAATTTTTAAGCTAATTACCTTTACTGCCAACAACTTTATGGCTGTTACTACTACAAAATAGTAAAAAACCAATAAATTCAGATATTCTTGGAAAGGTAATTCAGTGCTGCCTGGCCTTTGTGTTTTTGTGGCCTAAACTTTCGATTCTTCCCTGACCTTTGCAGTCTTGATACGTTGCAAATCATTACGCAAACCCTATTTCTGAAAGGAGCCATGACATGCTTGAACACGACAAAAACCAAACGATGGCCCACAAACCCATGGTTGACCATGAAGTCTGATTTCCATCCAACTAGATTAGGTGCAACCGTTATTCAACCAGTGTGGGATATTATTTTCCCAACCAGGACAAAATTTATACTGATACTCTTTCTACAAATTCTACCTTAATTTCCTTTGTCTCTTTTTCCAGAGTTCGGGAAATTATACAGCCTTAAAGTGTCAAATATCGAAGATGAAGTCTAGAATGAAATATAGGTTCCAAGTGTGGTCTTAGATTTAAAGATATAACCTAACAACCTTGCTTAGTTTGTGGCGATAATCTTACTTCGAACCCCACCTTTCTTTTGTCACTCTTTCCAGGGCTCAGAAAATTATACTTCTTTCAATGATCATAGCTCGAAGATAATGTCTGGTTATACAGACATAACTTATTAAACAACCTTTCTTAGTTTGTACCGATTCTCTTACTTCAAATACTAAATCTCTTACTTTCCTTTCTTTTGTCATTCTCTGGAAGAGCGAATGTAAATGCTACTTTTAGCGTTGACCAGTGGAAGTTATCACAACTTGCTGACTCAACCTACTAACTTCAGGAATCAGGATTACTAAATTGGAAGACAGATGTTGCCCCCTAGGTCCCCTGTTAAAAGTGACAGGCAGTTAACAACTTTTAACAAAAGGAGGCCCTCATCACCCCTCCTATCCTGGCTTTCCACCATCATCATCATGATAGTCGGGAAAACGCCTAAAATTTGTTTTGTTTATAACTTACTAATCTCTCTGACGTAGTCATAAAGGATCTATCACAAGATTTCTACTTTCCTTGTGGTTGTTAAAAATCGATGTTTCTGACGTCAAAGTCCCTTTTAATAATAGATTTGTTCAGTTTTAGGAAGGCAGATTAGGCCGAAAGGCTTTTATTCCGCAAAACGGATTTGTCGATATTTTTCATGAGGACCACAGTGAAGTGACTCAATGTTATGCAGTGAGGAGCAGTGACTATCCCAATAGAGAGAGGCCGATGTTGCTATTTATAACATCCAATAAATTTCGATCAATCTTATTTTGGTCCTATAATTCTAAAAGAAGAAGCCTTGTATTTGGAGTGAGAGTGACGAATCGGTTTTCCATTCTTCTTATAACAAATCTCTGTAGCAGGGCCGTAGGAAGCATCTTAAACTTGGAGGGGCACGGCACTTCAAGGGGCATTTTTTCATTAAGTTAAAGGGGCATTTCCTGAAACAAAAAAGAGCACTCCTTCGTTTATTGCAAAATCTTGGGGGGGGCACGTGCCCCCAGTGCCCCCGGTTCCTACGCTCTGCTCTATAGTGAATGGATGAAGGATATAAACGCGATGGTCGCAACGTTTTGTAGAGTATACAAAACCGAAAGACAAAATAAGAGTTCAGCCAGCCTCGAAAAAGTCGGATATATTTTGTGAGTCGTATGAACACTGATCAAATTTTCCGTAAGTTAGATCGTTTTCTCATATCCGACTTATGTAAGGTTGACTGTAACTGATGTACACTGCATTTAGGCCAGAAATTAGTCTGTATTTTTCTTATAAAATATATGTGTATCAAAGCACAGAATAGTTCGTGACCATTCCGTGAATCACGGACCACGGAACTGCGGATCACGGATCTGCGGAACATATAAAGAAACCTCGCGAAGGAGAGTAATTCCGTGACCAAAGCTTCGATCAATGTACTGATATTTTTTGATAAAAAACTAAGAAATTGGCCCAAAACTGAAAGTTTATCAACATTATCAGATTTTGAGTACTGAAAGTTTCTGGATAGTTTCTTAGAAGGTTCCTCGAATTCGCGTTGTATATATCGTTGGGGATTTGCATTACTCAAGTACACGTATTTCTTTAAAAGAAACTAAGAATTTGAGCCAGTAATGAAACTTTCTTAAAATTATCAGATTTTCAGTACTCAGAGTTTCTTACGAGTTTCTTAAAGGTTCTATATCAATCTTCATGTTTACTACCTGTGCCCTCGTGAACATTTCAAAACAAAGTTTTTTGAAGGCCTTTTCAATGTTTAGACATTACTCAAGTACCAGATGACAATGGGACGGACCGACTTGCAAATGTAGTGCCTGTCAGTGCCTGCCTGTCAGTGCAATTTAACGTTTTGACTTAGTTTACCAGTGCGATTAAATTTATAAAAATAGTTAATTTGTTTTCCGTATACATATTGGATTTTGATTAGTTTGATTAATGTATATATATATATATGTGTATATATTGTTAGCTACAGTGTTAAATCGAATTAAAATAAATCTACAAAAGTACCTTCCGACTGGTATGATACAGGGAAAAAAGTGAAAATAAAGTAAAAATATGCTACAGAATTCCTTGACTAAAATGAATAGTTTCTTAAGTTATATTTTCCCAGTACTGGAGTTTCTTAATTTTTTGCAATCTGAGAGTTGGGTTTCTTATAAGCGGTTTCTTATAAAAAATACGTGTAGTACCGACTGATAGCCCAACAAACAGGCGGAGGTATCTTCAGGCGAAAGGAAAGAGTTTCTTAAGTAATTTTTTCGAGTACTCAAGTTCTCCATTTTTTGGTAATCTAAGAGTTTCATTCATATGAAAAAACAACGTGTAGCAGAGGTTCTGCAATGAACTCCACAAAACTAAAGGTGAAAGTTTTGTTACAGTTATAAATGCTACATGTTATGGAAACTGTAATGTTGGAGTAAACACAAATATGTGAAAAAGATTGTATAAGAGTTGAGATCCAACAATATTTACACACCCTGTGTTCTTATCACATTGCAAAGACGCAGCCTCAAAGCAGGAACTTCTCTAAATGCGGTCACTAATTAGCGCCACAAAGCCGCATTTGCAGAGGGAATTTTTGAAGTTCTTAATTGCATGAATTCGACCGTCCCTCAAAGACATCAGATATTATTTTAAGAAAGAAAGAAATTTGGTTTTATCAAGCATAACTGATATTATTTCCCGTGTTTACGAGCATGAAGTAAACCGCAAATCCGCGCTTTGTTCGGTTACTCACTCACTCGCGTAACTTGGAAGGGAACGCTAGACAACATCTGTCAAGGCGACCTCATTCACATTTAGGGCCTAAACTGCAACCCGACTACAATCATGGCCAAAATACTTGGGACAAATCACAGATGCCTGGGGAGCAATGGTCCCACTTTTCTAGAGGGCTGTCCCCTTGAGTTTTGGAAGAGCCAACCTGTCTGCTGATGATGAATTTTGCATTTAAGCCCTGTTTTAAGGGGGTTGTTCACCAAGATTATACCCTGTTTTAGAGAATGTTCCTATGCAAAACCTACCCTTATGAGGGGTGCTTACCTGTCAGTGCATATTAACGAGTACCCCCTCGGGACAAAATTGCACTACTTCGGCCTATGATTCAGTCCCATTGAATTATTGTGAAAGGGGTCCAGAAGGTCCTAAACGTACATAAGTATTCCGTTCGATGTTTTAGGAAATATTTCAAGAAGACTGAAACATGCTTGTGTTTCAGCTATCTTTTGTGCCATGATTGTACAACTGGCGAAACTTCTAAAACTGGCTAAAACATTTCAAACTACACATTATATGTACCAAGCGACCGGTAGAATACTCCATACAACACGACTTTGTCGTCCTTATTCAGACATATTCTTACTCCCCAAAAGTATTTGCTGTCTGATTTTCCACGAGGTTTGAGTTTATCTGCTGAGCAATCGAGTGTTTGGGGGTAACTTGGTTCATAAACACAAGATCTCGCATTGTAAACACACCTAAACACAAAGCATCGGAACACCTCTTATTTCACATCACTAACTGCTAATATGCAAGAGGAGTTGGTTCCGTTTTGATGCCAACAGGGCCGTAGGAAGCATCTTACTTGAAGGGGCACGAAACTTCAAGGGAAATTTTTTCATTAAGCTTAATGGGGCACTTCTTGAATCAAAAATGGCACTTCCTGGATCAAAAAGGGCAGTTTTTCGTTTATTTTTATTGCGAAATCTTTGGGGGACGTGCCCCCGGTGCCCGTGCCCCCGGTTCCTACGTCTCTAGATGCAAACACATACACCTAATTTTACAAAGATTTGCTTGGCTCTTAGATTGGATATTATTTGCTATGGCAAATTTGCCAACAGAGGACATTTTCCTACATCATTCGCTTGGTTTTCCTTTTACAAACTTTTCGCAATGTTCGTTTCAGGATTTTTTTCTACCTGCAAAATTTCCATCAAACTGTCATTTGGGAGCATAATGAAAGGAAAAACAGCAGTCAAGACCTAAAGGTAAGATAAATACGCCTTTATCTTTAGCTAAAATAACTTCCTCGAAGCCAGTAGTGTCCATTTATGTCCATTTATATTTTGGTAATTTCTTACCTTTTTATTACGTACCATTATTAGCATAGGCGTCAAATCTTTAACCCTATCTGACCTGGGTGTTTTGAAATACTCATTGCCTGGGGGGGCGGATTCGGTCCCCCCTCTTTATTTCAGCTGTTATATCAGATATGATCACCTAACTTGGCACAAACGTTATTCATCATATAAACAATGATTATTTAAAGTTATAATTCAATTAGCGCCGTTGTTGTTGTTGCTAGAGCATAATAATCATTATGATGTTGAATGACGTCATAAAAATGAAAGCATGTTAAAAGTTCATTAAACTTAACTTTTCATACAGAAATGAAAAATATAGAAGAAAATATATGTAAATCAAAGATTTGAGCTTAATTCGACCAATTAAAAAAGAATAAGAGAGATATAAAGTTAATTTTCACAGAATGCCAGATGACAACTTGGTAACCATGGAGACAGTGCTAAATATAGAATGTCAGAATTGTTACAATTTCATTGCTCTATGATACAAAATTAAACTTACTAAATCTCAGCAGCCTTCTACATATATCGAACATAGAGGAAACAAAAATGTACTGGGGGGGTGGAATCCGCCCCCAGGTCAGATAGGGTTAAAAAGGATTGCACGAATAGCTTAGCTTTAGCTTTTCGTTTACCTTTTAGGCAAGATTGACTATATTGCTTAAAAGTATAGCTCAATGTAAGGTTTTTCAACGTGTAGTTTGTCGACCTTGCAGAGACGTAGGAACCGGGGGGCACTGGGGGCACGTGCCCCCCAAGATTTTGAAATAAACAAAAAAAGTGCCCTTTTCCTTCAGGAAATGCCCCTTTAGCTTATTGAAAAAAGTGCCCTTGAAGTGTCGTGCCCCTCCAAGTTTAAGATGCTTCCTACGGCCATGCTTTTAAGTATTGAAAACAAACATTTTGGTCATTGACATTGACAAAACAAATGAAAAAGAAAATTGTATGATAGGTTTTATAGTCGAGTTTCGGTGATCTTTAAACAGGGGTACTTTTTTCGGTACACCCGGTATCACAATTTTCTGTAACGTTCTAAGCATCGAGGATAGATATGATATTGATAAAGTAACGCGAGAAAGATTTAAGAAACTCGCGGCGACGTTCAAACTCTGGTTTCAGGTCAACGTCAAAAATGGGTTGAATGGTAACTGATTAAAACGTCTGGTTGTCAATGCCAGAGACATGCGCAAAACATTTAGCACTACAAGGCTAAGCACTGACGAGAAAAACATTCAAAGCAATTTTCAAGTTTATGACAGCAGGAAAAAAACGATCGAATGTTATGTAGCTATACGCTGACATCGAAGTCATGAATGTCATGAACGGTAAACTGATATTTCTTGATAATGGGGAAGTGAGACTGGGGCAAGGAAACTGGGACTCAATAGCAACGGTAAAAACAATAGAATTGGTATGGGGTTTTGATCATCGACAGTAGGCACACTGAATATCCTCTATCGTTGCATTATGCAAGGTTGCAAGGTTGCTCTATTTTTAAGAATTGATAAGGAAACGCTACAAAGAGTGGCCAGGCCAAGATAGTTTATATGTCTGCAATCTCTGCAAAAACCCTTGAAAAAATCACGTACTTTTACTAAGAGGGGCTAAACATTAGAATGTTGTGTTACAAGGAACATAGATTTTGCAGTAGTTCTAACAGATGATATTTAGAGCACTTACGTATGACTAGGGTATGACGCATGCGTCAACAAGCGCGTATCAAATGACAACATTCCAAAGCCGCAGCACATAAAGGCGCAATTTGACAGGAGTATCATAGACTACTGGCGAAGACGAGCGACGAACGGCTACACAGCGAGCCCTGATTTTCAAATATCCATTATTAGTAAACAAACATAACTACGACAAGTCTTTACGACGCTTCATTATCAATCATGTATTGGCAATTTGCAGACAACAGGCGGCGATTTTCGCCTAGCATTATACCACAACAGCAAAGCTATTACGATATGCCTATGCATGGACGACAAGAAATGACAACTTTCGCACTGCCCGATGATGACTGCGGAGAGGTGAAACGACCAATGAATTCCTTCCTACTCTGGGCCAAAGTTATGAGGAAGAAATACGCGAAAGAAAACCCGACGATGCATAATGCTGAAATTAGTAAACTACTTGGAAAAGTATGGAACGGGATGACAACCAACGACAAGCGACCTTACGTTGAGCGAGCTGAGAAATTACGCGTACTTCACATGAGAGATCATCCAAATTACAGATACGCACCGAGAAAGAAGAAGGACAGAAAACAAGCACAAAGGATGATATCTCCAGAAATCGCTGCTGCTTTTCATAACGCCATTTTCGACTTGAAGACTGTGGCTGGAGAGAGGCAACACAAAGAGGAAGGGGGCAACAACCCATCGTGCGAGTACATAATGTTGACAGGCAGGCGGGATGAGACGCAGACGATGTTGTATGAAAACACGAAAAGTCCAGCGCAGTTTGAGAATTTTAATCCGAAATTTATGGTTAACAGTTCGAATAGTTCTGGGTCAACGTTCCATTATTATGCGCCAGAAAACAAAGCAAACTTTAAACAAGAACCAGTTTCTGAAATTAGAGAAGAACAGCGAGTGAGTTACGAAAAACTCGAGAGAAAACACAGACATGACTCTCAAATTTCACCTATGTCATACGATAGACAAATGTCTACTTGTTCTGGCCAAAGTTTGCCAACTTGTGACACGCCAAAAAGTTGGTGCGATGCATCAAGTAATGGGGACAGCGATGCCTCCTCAATAATGCCCAGTAGTCCTGAAAGCACAACCGAAAGCCTTGACCAGGAAGTGCCCCCCTTTCTTCGCGCACTGTTAGACTTTCCACTCCATGTCGATAGCCGTAGAGTTGGTTTCGTTGACCAGGGGGTTCCCGATGATCGAAGCTACATCTTGAACGATTTTGGAGATATTGTTGGAAAAGAAGGCGACACACTGGGTCAAAGGAAATCGTGCATGTTTTTGTAAATAGCTGCCTGCAAGATGGGTAAATACGCATGTAAATATTCTTAACGAGTGTGCAAAGTTTTACAAAGGGGATGAGGTTTCTGAAAAGCAAATACACGTATTTTTATAAGAAACTAAGAAATCGCACCAGTACTGAAGGTTTCTTAAAATTTCCCAAACTTGATTACTCGTAGTTTCTTTGGAGATTTTTTAGGAGTTTCCTCGAATTTTTGATGTTTACATCCTATTCTCTTGTGAAAATTTCATGAAGAAGTTTTATGAAGCCATCAGATCTGTCTCGATAGTACTCAAGGCCTTCTAAGTAATAAAATACAAGAAAATAGTGACGATAAAGTGATAATGTGCTTGGATTACCTTCACTAAACGAGCATAAGTTTCTTCAATAATTTTGTCGCGGTACTGAAGTTTTTTACTATTCTAGTGATCTGAGAGTTAAGTTTCTTATAAAGAGTTTCTTGTATAGAAAAATACATGTATCCAGCTTCAAGCCATCAAAACCTAACAAAAGAAGCTTTCAGAAAGACATTTTATGATGCCAAAACTTGACAACGTTGCCTGATGTCTTAAAAAAATATGATTAGTTAGAGGTTAGAGTTTGAAAAACTACATCAAAATCTTACACTATATTTTTTCTCATATCCCCTTTTGAAAACTTTAGCCATTATCTGTATATACTTCGGGACAATTTTATCAAACTCAGACCGAACCAAAGCTTCGGTTAAGATATTCTTATATGCCTATATTTTCTGTTATTTAGTAAGAGTACCCCTCCGGTAAATAGTTGAAACACGATCGTGTTCCTGTTGTTTCACGGTCACTTCCGGGGGTTTAGTTTGACGTCAGAGAGTTGGCACAGCGCTAACTTTCGAAGAATTCCTTTACGAAAATATTATTATTCATTATTTGACGAGTTTCAACTGGTTTGAAATGATAGAAGAATGCTTATATTTTTATTAGTACATATCTCATATTTTTACTTTAAAATTTAATTTTATACGTTAAGTTTGAGAGTTGGCTATTCCATTCTAAATCTGCTAATCTCACTGTGACTCATTCATTAAGATGACACACAAGATGACGAGATATTTTGTAAACAACAAACAGACCTGGTCTGTAACAATTATCAAAAGTTTGGCACAACGCCTACATATTTGTACAATATTTGCCAAGTCACACCCCCACCCCCAAAAAGGCTGTCCAACAGGTCATTCGAACTTTACTGACGTTTTTTCACTTTCATTGTTAATTTTTAAAAGGTTCTTGAGCATTAGAATCAGAATTTTCCCATAACCGTACTTCTTATTCGTTGTCACCCCTGCTTGATTTAAGAAGCCAGAAAACTAGATTTTATGCAGCAAGCGATCTGAAAATGTAACCAATTCCAGTAAAACTTCGACAGACCTGTGCCCTTTAATTTCAAGACTAAATTCTCCCTAAATTCAAGGCCTAACAAAACCAAAATGACTGAGTTTACGGAGATTTATGAACTTCCAAGTCAGAATTTTTGATGTGAGAACGAGAGCCTTAGCAATTGAATAGCCAATTTTAGCAACTAGTTTTGTATTCTCAAATCGACAGTACCCAAGAGTCCTTTGTTTAACAAGCTTTGCTTTGTCTTTAAATTGTCACCCTGTTAATTTGAACCCCTCCCTTTTATATCGATATAACACAATTAGATCTGCTGCTGCTGCTAGCAAAAATATTGTCTCTCTTTGAAACTATTTCAAAATTGTTAACTCTCCGGAACCATTCGCAGATATATATTTCAAGATTTAGCTTGCAGTTCAAAGCGATTTGGGTGAGATATGAGCTAGGGACTTTCCCTCACACTGTAAAGCTTCCAAATTTTCTTCATAAGATAGTAAAACGGCCTTATCCTAAACCTTCAAGGGACTCTTTGGCGCGTGGCATCTTTCTGTTGTCACTAATTTCGTGGACCATGAAAATGGCGACAACAAAGAGAGCACAAAAGAGATTCTTTCGCTCAGCATGCCGGTTGAAAAGGCCCCTTTAAATTCCAGAATCTGCTTAAAACGTCCCCAAATTATCCATGCGGCTGCTCCCAAGAAGTCAATTTCGGAGAAACAGTAAATAATTGTGTATAAATTAAAAATTAAGTGCTATTGACGAATTAAGCGCTATCACCTTGTTGTTTCGCAAGATTCAGGCTTGGGTACTATTTTGATTACTGTTTACAAGTTCAGAACAGCTAATGAGAATGTAGGCATGTGCTCTAATTACCGCCATTACATTAATCGTCTTACTTTAGGAAAAAATTGGAAATTAGCTTTTACAGATACGTAAACAAATCATTCATTTAGCCAAAATGTGTCGTTAACCGAAGTTTCATTAGCTTTAATTGAAACAAAGAGAAGGTTGTCAATACCGAAACCAAATCTTTTAGTCCAAACAACTTTAGTTGCCAAGGAAACAGTCACGCGAATGTCTCTGGTAGATCTAAGCATTTGGAAACGAGCCAAAAGCACCAAAACACTGACACATTTGATACTGTCAAACTTCAATTTCACGTCGCAGCAAAATGACTTGTCCATAGTTCATGTCTGTATTTCAGCCTCGTCGAATTGAGCATCAATGATCGCAGTGAAGGAGGCCTATTTCTGAATGTAATTTTTATGGCAATATTGTTGCTGGTTTGGTTTTGCGAAATGTTGTACCTTTTCTATAGCGAAAATTAACCAAGTTTCGCGAGACTTAAAGTATTTGATATTTGATGAAACAGTTGCGTTCATTTTACAAAATTTATAAATTTGCTTGGCGGTTTGGAAGGATAAGGTACCAATGGCTTATACGATAAAGTTTTTGATTTCGGTCTTGAACTTTAACAGATTTTGGTCCTATCCCTCGCCATAAACTGGGTTTTGAGTAGTTTTGAGAATCTGAGACGATAAAATTTCACACCACAGAAAGGTTGATCTCTTTCCAAAGAAACCAAGGTCATGACATGAGCCATGGCCACATTCTGAGATCCAACAAGTTCATTCAACGATGCAGCATCAAGCGTAGAATAACATTAGAGTTATGGTTTCCTCGACTGATAGTCATTCAATGAATGGTCCGGCGTCTTATCTGCCTTCTACGATAAGTCCCTATAGCACCATTGTTGGACTTTCGATTTTGCCCCTTAGTCCAATCATACTTTCTGACCGCAAGTCCGCTAACGTCATCCATGTATATTATCAAGCCGGACACAGGGTAACTATGAATATGACCTAAGACTAGGCCCTATGGTCTATAGTCTATGGGTTATCTCTTGTTTCATTGAACAGTCTGTTGCTAAGGAAGCCATAGTGAAAGTGACATGAAACGTAACTCCACCTTCGTCTCCCTTCGTCTACTGTTAGCTTCTAGCACAAAACAAACGTCAATACGGTTCTTGCTGCACACATATTTTTATAAGAAACCAAGACATTGACCCAGTACTGAAAGTTTCTTAGATTTATCAGTTTTATGACAAGAATCACCCAGTGATATTCGATAGGCATGTCACTCCATAAAAATCTCGTACGCCTTTGACAAAATCCTTATGTTTTGTAGAAAATCCCTAAAAATGCTAATGTTTCGAAGAATCTCTTGCGCTTTTTGGAAGAAGTGATACACCCCTCGCCGATGTAAACGACAAGAATGTTGTAATACTTGGTAGGAAACTCGTAAGAACGTTCAGTGCTGAAAGAATGAGAAATTTAAGACAGTACACACACTGGGTGAAATTCTTAATTTCTTTTGAAAAATACGCGCACTGGGTCAAATTTTTTATGAAAAAAATGTGCAACCGCGTTCGATTTGTAATTTCCTACAAGAAACTAGCACAAGCACGTGCCTATTAATTGCTCTTTTTAGCAAATTAGAGAAATTACTGAAACTTTAGTGGCCATCGAGGATGCTTAACTGGATACTTCGTTGGACATGAGATTAATTGTGTACACCACAGATAACCAAATATTGAGCAACAAGTCCAAAAATGTTAACACATAAAGTGTCAACCGGGGGTTTAGCTTTTAATGATGCCACATCACATCACAGCACCAGAGATGCGCTAACACTAGGATTCTCTCTTCACAAGCGGACAGTTCCATATTTCGGACAGTTGCTAACTAATAAAAGAAGAGTTCAACTGTGAATGCTTCGTTACATCACTACTCAGAAAGTTTAGTCTATGTATCAAGTTTGTTCCAACAAGTTCATTCCACGATGCTGGTATCAAGCCTAAGATAATATAAGAGTTAACGGCTTCCTAAACTCATAGTCCAGCCTCTTGTCAGCCTTCTACAATAAGTCCCTACAGCACAATTACGATAAATCCCTATAGCACCATTGTTGGACTGTCTAGGCAAGGAAAAATTTGGTAGTTTTTATGTCTGAAAAATGCCAAATGTTGGCAATTTCGGTTCAGAAATTAGTCCAGGCGAAGACATAATCTTCTCATAAAGTTCCAAGGCTAGAAGCTATGATTTATAGTTCCAAGGCTAGAAGTATGATTTTCACAAAAATTTCATTCTTCGTTTACTTTGATGTACCAGAGTTCGGATGTACCAAGTCTAGAAGCTAACGTTAACGTCTATCAAAACGTACCCATATTTCCTCACTATCAGCTTCTCTAAAGAGAAGTCTTAAGGTGTTGTTGAGCAAATATTCAGTATTCCTAGAGCAAGTAGGACTAAAATGTATAAATAATGTTATTCATCCGTGCTAAGTTGCATAACATTTTTCTTTTCTAATTTATCGCGAAATTTTCAGGCTTACAGCTATCTAGTTCTCCCTCAAATCGTTGTGCATTTGCCTTGTTTTTGGTCCGCTGTTGATTGTATGTAACGTAGTATTTAAAGTTAATTTAGAGTATTTAGAAAATTTTGTTCATACAACAAATGATTTTGATGAAATTTAGAGACACCGAAAGTGTAAAATTATCATCATTTTGCATAGCATGGACAAGAAAGGAAAGAAAGCTACGCAACGATTTCATGTTCGTAAAATTCTTGATACACCCAATCCTATCTGACAAGCACAGCCACCAAATCTTGATTGGCTCACAAATTGACGCACCTAACTCAAATTTTGCCAATCACATTGCGTAAAAGCCACAGAATGGACAAAGACAACTTTAGGCCCATTTTTCCCGTTCTCAGTATCCTCCACAACACCACTGTGGCGGGGAAATTTGGTTTCGAAATATTTTGAAACAAACTTGTTCCACTTTGGAAAATATCTCAAGTTTAAGAAAAACTGCGAATTCAGAACTATTCAGATCTCGAGATCAGTTGTTCCTCCCACGCAAGACGACTGAATTTTTTAAAAACATTTTGGTTCAACTGGTTCATTATTTTCTGGAAGTTTCCGGGACACGAAACAAGAATGTTTTGGTGGTCATTGAAAAGCTCATTTGGAGATCAATCAGGTCCAAAATAGTTTTTCGGCACTCTGATACATACGTCATTATGTACGCCCACTAGAGAAGGAGTTGCCCTATCGGTATGCAAGGATGGTATTCTTGGAAGCAAAACATCGGACGTTGAAATGTGCGAAGTGTTTTCTTTCATTGGGTGGGCTATGGAGGAATTTCCGAGGGATTAGCTTGATGGTAGAAATGCGCGAAACGGAAGGTGCGGTGTTTTGAAGGGGCCTAAGGCCACACCAAGGAATGCGGAGGCGGTTGTTGTTTACAATAAGTTGTTTGTCCAAGGCCTAGCCGATAAATGCTGTGCAGAGTGATGACAGAATTAGACTAGACTCGAATTTTAGTTATTTTACGATACATGGTAAAAACCAGACCCTAGGAGCGTAGGACCATTAAATACTAAAATTGAATTTCTAGCGTGTAACCTCAGTTCCTCAGTTTTCTAGTCACTACTCTCGGTGATGCCCCCACCATTTTCTATTTTTATAATATTATGATCTGGTCCTAGGGCTTCTAGTATTAAGGGTCCTGTCTGACATTAGTAGCTTGCGGTCCCAGGGTCCTAGGATCCCAGGGTGTGGTTTTTACTGATGCCTTATTTTACGACAAACCTGGCAAACAGATAATAGTATGTGTCTTTGTCAGTATGCTGTTGGTTTATTTACGTCACATTTTGAGATGAGATTAGAAAGCAGTGTATTGTGTTATAGATATGAGATTGTACATCTTTAGCCAGAGGCTAGTAGGAGAATAAACATGAGACTACATAAACTTATTAATAAATTTTGCAGACCCTTCTTTTGCTTGTTTCTGCCAGGAATAGGTGTTACAGCAGTGTGCTCTTGAGTGGATGCTCAATATGAGACATCAGGCCCGTCGGAACGAAATTCATATTGGGGGGACTGAAACTAGATGCGAGCGGAGCGAGCAAAAATGGGGGTCCGGGGGCTTGCCTCCAGGAAAATTTTGTGTAACCACGCCCTTTAGATCGTTGGAAAACGCCTCTATTATGAAGAATCTGCCACCTAAAGAAGCAAAGGATCTCGACAAACGGAAGGCTTTCCCGGGAAATTTTGAAAATAGGACCTCAAAATCACTTAGAAATAGACTGTTTTTTTAATAGAAACGTGATAGCTTGATAACTCTGATAGCTTCCTCTAGTATAAATAAGTTGAAGTCTTCATTTATATAAGCTTGACTTTTTAACAGCCTTTTTCACTAGAAAGGAACAAACTTCTGCAAATTATTGGGGGGGGGGGGCTGAAGCCCCTCTAGCTCCCCCGCTTCCGACGGGCCTGGACATGTAACGAGAGCATGGGCTTCAAGAAACGCGGTAGTTCTCTCTCCATTACAATGTAATTCAGAGAAAGTTTTAGAGAAAGTTCACAAGATGTGCATGTGCCTATGAAGTTTCAGGACACAGGGATACAATAGATAGCGGGCACAGGGACACAAGGAGCAGGGCCGTAGGAAGCATCTTAAACTTGGAGGGGCACGACACTTCAAGGGCACTTTTTTCAATAAGCTAAAGGGGCATTTCTTGAAGCAAAAAGGGCACTTTTTNGCGGGCACAGGGACACAAGGAGCAGGGCCGTAGGAAGCATCTTAAACTTGGAGGGACACGACACTTCAAGGGCACTGTTTTCAATAAGCTAAAGGGGCATTTCTTGAAGCAAAAAGGGCACTTTTTTGTTTATTTCAAAATCTGGGGGGGGCACGTGCCCCCAGTGCCCCCCGGTTCTACGTCTCTGACAAGGAGGAACACAACTGCTGTATGAAACGTATCTTCTGCGTTTTAAAGCCCATGGCGAGAGGCATTAACATGAGAAACATATTGAAGCTTCATTGAAATTTGAAATACTATTTGTCTGCCAATTTTGAGAAATGTGTAGTTTCTTAAATTAAAAGTTAAACTTTAACGAACTACATCGCAGTGAATATAGGGTTGATTTTTAAGAATGAGGTATCAAATTTAAATTAAACCTTCCAGTTTTAACTAGGAAAGGTTTGAAAATGATAAAGATTAAAGCTCCTCCGCAACAACCGTTGAAACATGTGTTTCCTTGGGCACCATATTATATAATCAAAGTATCCAATTGGATCCGACAAGCGCCGTTTTTGATAAAATGGCCCGTTCTTTTTATATTCGTTTTATATAATCAAAGGTTTGATGCGATGCAAACGGTTGTCATATACTCTGCAGGGACTAAATTCAAAGGAAAAGTGTCTACAAAGATCGCCAAAATGTAACAAACCGGTTGAGTAAAAAAAATGTGCAGACTTTTGAAAGCCTGTTGCTCTGTGGCTCTCAAAACTTTTTTCAGATTCTTATAAAATGATAATACTTGTGTAGCTAACGTATCAACTTGGACGAGAAAATTTAGTTTGTGAAAATCGGTATTATCGTTCTCAAATTGCAAGCGATTTTATAAAAATCCTTCAAAACAGGCCTAAAATCCTTGATCAAATTTGCTAGAAATCAAGCCTCCAGATAATAGAAAAAACAAAACAAAAAGGCTGACTCGCAGTCCTAAGTGGGTACAATTATGCAGCAAGCAGCCTCTTTGTATGCCTAGTAAAAGTTTGAGCGACAAGATAGACTGACAGGATTTGATTATGGTACTTGTGGGGCTAAATTTCTAGCAAATTTGCTTAGGGATTTTAGGCCTGTTTTGATGGATTTTGAGATGAAACATCTGTATAAAATCGCTGGTATTTTGATACAGATACGACCGGTTTTGACAAATCAACTTTTCTTAAAGTTGATATGTTAGCTACACAAGCATTATTAGTTTATAGGAATCTGATAAATGGTTTGAGAGCTGCAGGCTTTCAAGCATCTATACATATTTTTGACTCGCCCAGTACGATCATAAAAATACTACTTTAGCACAAAATTCACTGGCGCTATTCCTTTAACGCTAAGCGCCTATTGAATGTTCAGGACGACCTCGAACAGACGTCATTGTAAGAATCGGTTTCTTGTTTATACACTAGATTCCTTTGTACGATCTTTATTCGGCTACCTTAGGGATGAACTAGCGTAGCCGCACAATACCAATCAGAACTTGGCGCGCTTTCCAAGAGTGACTGGCTTAAGAGCTATGTATTTTGGTAGCCAAGCAAGCTCCCTCTTTATCTTCTTTTAATAACATAATAAAGAATTGTAAATAAATTATGATTGCAATTAGTTTCTTTTTAAATTATTAATAGGTTTTCAATTTGTAAAGTTTTTGGAACGGCCCCCTGAAAATCAGTCCTACTGACTGACGGGGCTACCGTGCATAAATAATTTTAAAACAAAAAATGAAAAGAGCACAGGAATGACGTGAAACCAGGAAAAATAATAAAATCACCTAAAATCAGCCTGAAAAATGTTCTGAAACAGTAAAGACCTATTGAGTTTCTCAGTGACGTATGTGAAAATGTCTGGAAAGAGTTGACATCTCCTACTCGTTATCACTGAGGATATGAAAAGTATACATAGCCTTCTTGCACGGTTTTTGCTTATGAATAGATATCATCCCGAGAAAATTGGACATGTCAACCTAGTTTACCCCCTGGCAAGACCCCAGACGTCTTAGACGTAGAAAGGGACCTAACATTTCACACTTCTTTCCCTTATTTGATAGCCGTTGAGCTATTTAGGCCTGCAACACGTGCCCTCTAAAATCTATTTGGTAATTGATCCGGCGATAAGGAGGCTTGCCTGCCGTTCCGAACCAGAGAGGGAGGCTGTGGGTTTAAATTTCTTGATTTATAATTTTAAACAACTGGGTAATGCCACAGTTTTTTAGGGGAATGGTACTCCATATAAGCCTCTAAAGTTTACTGTTTTCTTCTTGGGATAGGCTTTCTAGTCTCCTCATTATCAGCAGCTACTGGCTGGCGATGTTTCAAGTAGAACTGGTGTCACCTGCCTGCAATGTCACAGGGAAACCAGAACATAATTGCTGCTGAAAAGATTGAAAATTGACTGGTCTTACTTCGTCCCCTGTGCGTTTGATGCTTGGCCATTTTTGCATATTGGTCCCTTTTGTTTTCTTTCCTATCTTAGAGGACAGGGGACCAAGGTACCAGAATTATCATGCATCAAAACGCACGGGGGACAAAGAAAGATCACTAGCAGCAATTATTTCATGGTTTCCCTGTGGCAGCCATAGAGCAGCCATATTCATGACATGATCTCTCGTGGTTCCGTTTTCTCGTCCATTTTGTATATTGGTCCCTCTTGTTTTCGTTCCTATCTTAGAAGACAGGGGACCAAGGTACCAGAATTATCAAGCATCAAAACGCACAGGGGACAAACAAAGACCGCTAGCAGCAATTAATTCCTGGTTTCCCTGTGGCAGCCATAGGGCAGCCATATTCATGACTTGATCTCTCGTGATGCTGTTTTCTCGTCGAGGTAAGTAACAATTTCTGTCTGGTTCGTCTGCGGCTTGTCGCCTGCAACTGTTGATAGATTTTCCAGGTGGTTGTATTCCAATTCGTCTGCCCGTCCACACGAGAATCCAAGAAATATAATATCACGCGATATTGAAACCCTGTTATGTCTTCCGCACATCGCAAAGCTGTAAAGGTGGATCTGCAGCCCGGCCTGGAGCAAACCCGGAACCCAATATTAGTTACCCAGTATTTTGCGCGCTGATTGGTATTAGCATGAGCAACGCGGATACTGGTTTGTTAGAAAGTATGATTTTATTCACCCAAATAGTATGTGCTTCTCCTTCAGTTCTTTAGGCCGTCAACGCTGGAATGGAACAAACCGATTCCAAAGTTGAGGGCCTGAAGAACAGAAGGACAAGCTCACACTATTTGGGTGAATAAAATCATATTTCTAACAAACCAGAGTCTGCGTTGCCCATGGTATGAAGAGCAACGATGTGTACTAGTTATGTCATCTTAACCTTAACTTAAAATGCCATAGAGAAGCTGACTGTTTCCCTGACGGATTCGCTTGAAACTTAAGCGATGTACCTTGTACTCGCAAACCAATAAGCTATAAGATATACAACATTTTGAGGCAACCTCGTTCCCAGGGTGTTCTTACGTCATACGCTGATCACGAAGCCAGATGAACATCCTGCTACACATTGCGCAAATCTGTCCAGAAGCCATTATAGATTTATGGTTGGCCAGGTAACACTAATTATACAGCCTCGATTTCACACAAAACAGTGTCATTGCAATGATCATTGCCTAGTGACTAAATTATGTTGCTATTATTTGAATAATAAGCAGGTTTTGAGTCATAATTAGAATTTTGCTATTGTTTTCGAATATCCAATCAGATTGTAGAATGGCCACTGGTATCCTAGAGTAGAGGTAGAGCAACGACCTCACTCTGGGGACGAGATTGATTTTGAGGTTTGAAATTATTTGACGATTGCGCTAAAGATGTCTAAAGAGTCGGGAAATCTTTTGGGACGACTACACTTTAGCGGACCAGCTTTATGTCATATCTTTCAGCAACGTATTTGACCAAATACCCTACTAACCCTAACTAAACCCGTCCTTACCCTAACTAACCTTAACTTACCCTAACTAAACCTAACTTACCCTTACTAACCCTAACTCACCCTAAAAACCACTTTTCCAAAGCCTAACCCTGACCCTAACCCTTACCCCATGACACATAACTTGCCGATCTTGAAAGCTGGTCCGCTAAAGTGCAGACTAGCCGATCTTTTACTATGATCTTTTGCGTCTGAAAGAATTTCAATTGCTTTCATTTGTCCATTTATCATAGCCTGCGCGCAGGCTAATTTATCATGGATATCAAAGGAACATGGTAACAAATTTCCTCACGTCATCTTTAGCACAATCGTCTACATTCAACCTTAAGCGAAATTTGGCAAGAAACAAACCCGTCCAATTATTACGTGACAGCCTATATTTCTCGGAAAGAATTCTTGTAATGAAGTGGGCTGGGAAAGTGTATTTTCCGCTGGTATCGCTGATTAGGTGATCAGGATGAGATCTGTCAAGATGGCACCCAATTTTAGTAAACAGAAAACGACATTGCAATGAGAACGAGAGCGTATAGTGAATTTATAGCTCTTAAACCTTCGAGTTTGA
Organism: Aurelia aurita; assembly: GCA_004194415.1. Lineage (NCBI taxonomy): Eukaryota > Metazoa > Cnidaria > Scyphozoa > Semaeostomeae > Ulmaridae > Aurelia > Aurelia aurita. The sequence continues at coordinate 219,670 of REGM01000343.1, forward strand.
TATGTACTGTACAATACAAGTTGAAATTCTGTTTCACCTGATTATTACTCGACATGTTTGGCACTTCCGATCCAATTCTAGGACAATTGTTCATGGGTAAACAAGTAAAATGGGTTACGGCAAATGTTCTAAAAGCCAATAAGCCTATTTAAGCATTAATTACACGGAGTCGCTACCAAACTGCTTTTGGTTAATTTTTATTTGAAGGAATTTAGAAAATTCTGACATAGCCAAAATAAGGGTCAAGAAAAGTTATATCTCTAGAAAATCAAATTGTTATGTATATAAAGAAGATGTACCGAAAGTTAATCGACCAATTGAAAAATTTAATAAACGGAGTCAGTCTTAGTCGACTTTTGATTAATTTAAATAATTTAGTGTGGAATTTAGAAAATTGTGACATAACTAAAGCAGGACGACGAGATTTATATCTGGACGACTACCTTGTACATTTTGACATTTTGAAACAAATGCCAATATGTTTCCACAGGTCTTCAAAGATTGTCCGTCGTAAGTTAAAGGGAATGTGCAATGGTAAATAGGCTTGTTTATAAATAGAACAAAGAAAATAGGTGAGATTGGGGCTAGTTGTCACAAGGGTAAGTTGTCACAGTCACAAACTGAATGCAAACGCAAGCAAGCCGAGGAAAATCTGATGATATTTTCTGGGAGGTTATGATGTACTTCTTTCAAAAGTATCAGCTAAAGTCGAAATAATTAAAGAATTCGTTTGAAAAATAAAGTGGAGGTGAAGTTGCGTTTTTTAGCGCCAAGCGCTGGGAGGGATCGCAGAAGTAGAGAAGACCTAATTGAGTCCGCGACCCCTTGTCATGACGCTCAAATGGTGGGGCCACGGGCGTAGGGGAAAATGAAATCTGGGGGGCTGCCCGATAAAATTTATATTGTTTACCAAATTTTTTGCCCGACTTAGGGTGGATTTTTGCCCGAAAAAGGCTGATTTTTGTAAATTTTTCCAACGTTGGGGGGCAACAGCCCCCCAGCCCCCTGGCTCCTACGCCTATGGGTGGGGCTCTACCTGGGATCGAACCCTGTCCACCTGACTGTTCTGGTTGCAAAGTCAGAGGATTACACCACTGCGCTACAACACCTTCAATGAATGAGTGTGTGACAACTTACCCCTGTGACACCTCTAACCCCACTCCTCCCCATTCTCTCCTACTTAGACACAGCATTGTTTCTTTGGCTATGCATTGCTCATGGCGCGTGCCGAACTTTAATTTCCATGAGATATCTTTAAATTTTTTAGCTCCTTAAGCTTTTAACTTTTCACAAACCTAAGTGACAGGTATGAATTTGAAGATGTGTTAACTCGCAAAACATAAGGCATAGTTTGCTAGGTTGTGGTAAATACCTTTCACTCAATGGAGTTGAGTTTAGTTCGCTTCAAGTTGGACCAATTCAATGGCCTAAAGACTGTGGATAATTAGGCCAAGCCTTTTTGCAGAGTTTAGAAAGGTATTTGCCACAAGAACTTCCTCCAGCGTCCAGCCCAGCCGGAGAGTTCATATCTTAAACCTTCCTCGCTTTTGTGTGAATAAAAGGGTGTGGCCAGAAGGGTGTGGCCAGTAAAAGTAAGTGGAAATCTTCCTCAGTATCCTATTGTTCTCAGAACTTTCCTCTGGCCATTGCCGTGAGATACTCATGTTTTCGTTTTCACCGAAAGGCAATGCAACATTTATAGGCCTCAGTTAATTATGAAAAAGTGAAGGAAATATGTATTTCAAGCCCCATATTCGGGTGTTTTGACTATGATGTAGCGATTCTTTTGTTTCAGTCTCGACCAATCATATTGCAGAAAACCTCCAAAGGTATCCAATCCAGAACCTGGTCCTTCGTTGACGACAGGAGTAATGTTATATGAGAACATGTATGGATGCCCACCCAAATTTGAGCAACTGAACAAGAGCGAAGTGAACAGATAGGATAGTATACACCCCCGTCCAAGTGCCCCTGCACATTCTACCCTTGGATTTCTCCAGTGAACAAAATTATGGAAAATTTGTCCCCGGACAAGATGTGAATCTCCCCGGTACGAAACGCCTCACAAGTGAAACCTCGGCTGCAAATTGTGCAAACCCCGGGGAGAAGGTTTTACAATTATTCCACGCAGATGCAGTTCCATAAAAATTATGTTGTCCTAGAAATGCAATTGACCGATTACAGTTCCTGCATTGTTTGTGCCTTGGCTCTCAGGGTCTGTTTATATGAGGAAAACCATCCCAAACAGTACCCTGGCGAACATATGACCTCTCTCCGGTGTACTTAAACGAGAGTATATTCCAGTTTTCTAGGGATGATGTGCAACATTGTACATGAAATTGTTCCCTTTATTGTTCATGCTAGACTGCCAACATCCCAAAACCCATGGACAGACCAAAACGAAAGCCTCAACGGTGCAAAAGGAGAATTTGATAAATCTGTAATATTTCGCAATGTGCCAAGAAGGTCACTAGTGCAAGCATTCTCCAGTTACATATCAAGACTGTGGTACGATTGATTTCACTCCTTCTTACGTAAAGGTGTGTGTATTTTTGCCATGTGTAATGTGTCATGCGGAAATATCCAGCTTCATGGTTTATTAAGTGAGTGTTGTACCTGTCTTGGGCCCGTGCATTTCAGTTTAAATTGGCTTATAAAACACCGCATGTTGTCATGGCCGGTAGGCTGCTCGCGGAAAGGCAAAGGGGATTCACAAAATATACCCATTCACTGTTGAAGTTGCGTACACTGACACACTGACGATTTGCAGTTTGACTGGCTATGTTTATATGAGAGGAAAAACACCTCGCCTGTCAGGCCCGTGTCTGGCAGGCGAGGTGTTTTCCCTCATTTAAGCAGGCCTTAGGTTTTGACCCTTTCTGACTGTGTATTTATGGTTTTTACTATTATTCATTATTGTTTTGATGCAAATACACTACCTCGATATAGCATAGGTTCCAAATCTTTTGAAAAGGTTGATGTAAAATTCTACAACCTATTTCGTCGAATTGAATGGCTTGAAAGAAACTTTACCTACTTCGCTATAATTTTACCGTTGGACTTTTTTCTGAAATCTTCAATACTTTCAGAATTAGAGGGCATTTGTTCTTTTTCACGAATTCAAGGAAAATTTTGAAAGAAGACTTAAAACCATCGTAATTTCTAAGCTTTTTGAGGAAACATAGAATAATTTTCAAGACAACCATAGTTTATGAATGTCTACAATATGGTATCAAGCAAAAATCTTTCACTTTTCTGGTTTACGATTTAGAAATTTGAAAATCATTTTCAATTTGGGCCTAAGAGTAATGGCGGTTGGAGCTGGCTCTGGAGCGGAGCTGGAAGTCTGGATTTGGATACTTCTGTATATCAATTTAATGTTAAAACTATGGTTGTGATTCTTTATGTGTTAACCTGCTCTCGTATCCAAACTGTCAGCTAGCCAGAGTTGCCAGCTCCCAGCCGACATTACTCTTGGCCTAAAAAGAGTAATGGCGGTCGGGAGCTGGCTAGCTGACAGTTTGCGGATACGAGAGCAGGTCAACGCAAAAGAATGACAACCATGGTTTTAACATTAAATTGATATAAAGAACGCTTTAAAGCCAACAAAGGACCGAAGGTATGTTGATTAGTGGGCTTTAGGCCTATATTTGTATCTTCCCATAGCCCATGCTATATGTCTTATTTCAAGGAAAATGGTAAAAGGAAAATATTGTATCTTCTTTTCTACACTTTCAAGGAATCTAAGCATATAAGAGTGGCTCAAGCCACTAGCGGTCGAATTCTAGCCAATCAGATATCAGTATTTCATCTTGACACAGATCAGTTACCCAAATATGGTTTGGCACGTGTCGCAGCCTATTGTTTTTGCACGGCTATTTTTATCAAAGGCTTACATATGCTTAGATTCCCTTTAATAATATAGGCCAGATAGTCTCTAGCTTATGGTACCAGAAAAATAAAAGTAACGGAGTGGGGATTACATAATAAGACAATCTCAGTCAACTAGGGCAGGAACACGCGTTTAGTAATCTGCTTCTAACTCCCCACTCGCATTACACATTCTTTAAGACCCTCCAGCGAGCTCTCTATCATTCAAATTAGAGAATTTATTGGATCTTTTCGTGGTTTATGGTTCCACAAGAAGGTCGCGAGTTCGAATATGGGTTGCCACCTGTGGAAATCCTATTTTTCACACCCTCAAATTGCAGCTCCTAGTGAGTGCACCCGAGGCAAATAAAGAGTGAGAGCGTTGCCAATAAACAAGATTGGAAGCTGTGAAGGATAGGTTACTCACACTATTTAGGATTGCTTTCAGCTTGTTCACGCCAGATTATTCTACAGTACTATTATTTTCTTTTGGAAATGGGTATAGGCACCGATGGAAGACTGCACGTTTTTTTACATATACGATACTAAGAATTTGACCAAGTACTACTGTATGAAAGTTTTTTGAAATTGTCATTATTCGAATTGTAAGTGTTTCTTAGAAGTTTCTTAAGAACCTCGTCATTTTCATAGGTGGAGGGGGTCCCCTTTGCCTTAAGAACATTTCGCAGTGGATTTTCTGAACAGCAACTCTGACATGATATAACTTAAGTCATACTGAGTAATACCGTGCATGAAAAAAGTTCCTTAAATACTTTTTTTCAGCTCAAGTTTCTGAAATATTTTTTTCAGCTCAAATTTCATAACTTTAGGTGATCTCAGAGTTTGCTTTCTTATACAGAGTTTCTTATCAAAGAGATACCTGTATAGCCTTGCCTATGAACAAGCTTGGAGGCTTTGAAGGACAGCTTCTTCACCGCTAGTTACAAGGGTGGGCATGTTGCAATGAGGGCATGGTCCCTTGTATGTCCACATAACCAGTTTAATTTCTCCCATACTATATTAATGTCTGTCCCTAAAATCAGGTTTATTTTGAACTCTTTTCAACAATATCATTTTGCAACTAACTTGGACTGTTCATTTGGCCAGCATTTGTCCTCAAAATTGGGTTTTATCGGAGTATTATCAAATGTATGTCCCCAAAACCAGTCTCTTTAAGATCGCAATTTGTACTGGTACGCTGAAAAATGGGTTGATGAAATAGTTTTTCCAAGACATACATAGGACCACCAAAAACACAGCACATGCCCACCATACACCCCTCAGTAACGACCCCGCCGGGCATTAAAAAGACAGCGGAGGAAATTCGCAGATTATACATTTTAGACCGGGATCACAAAAATCACGGCGGGGAAGAGCAAAATTTCGGCGGGGAAACAAATTTTCTTGACGGGTCATCATTTCACCTTCACTTTCGGCGGGGAAGCGTTTCAGCGGGGTCGTTACTGGGGGGGGGGGGTGTCACCATTGTAGTTAGGATCGCTTTCAAGCTCATTCGCATAGTGAAAATGATAGTCATCCTGTCACGACACACCAACATTGGGCAAAAAAAAACCATGTATACGATCGCTTGATATTTAGCCAAATATCGTGAGTTCTATTATCCTTTTGGAAACGAGCATAGGCACGAAATCTCGACCAGTTTACATGTTTATAAATTAGACGCATCTCCAAAAATTTGGCCTATCATATTGCATAAGCACCATAGAAAATCCTAATTTAGGCCTATCATGCCCGCTTTTACAATCCTTCGCAATACCATTTTCTGCAGCCGAGAAATTTAGATAATCAAACTATTTTTACCAAACTGGTTCCACATAGTACAGGGCACAATCGTACTTGGGGGAAAGAAACAATTTGTGGAAAATTTTGAATAACTACGCAATAGAAACTGTACCAAATCTTGAGATATATCTCCTAAAATTTGGATGAACGTAGAACACGAAATAAAAGTTCAAAATTTGTTTGGCAGATTGATTTGAAATACTGGATGGTACTGTTACATTAGCAATTGCTGATTCCGGTAGTCTCAGCTAAGTAAGACAGCGTCATAGAACTTTTACTATCATCCCTTGCGAGCCGTGAAATTGTGATTATAATCTGGTTTGTAGATTTATAATAACAGGACACTTTGTATGATAAAGTGCTAAATCTAGGAGGCAACGCCACAAATTTGAAATAAGAGAATATTAAACGTGTTTTTACGCTCGCGGTTAGGAAGTTTAGTTCACGAAACGCGGCTTTGAAATAATTTGCATCGTAAGCAAGCTACAAGGAAAGTAAGCTCCTTATCGGAGGACAGCTGATGACGCCCCGCATCTTTAAAAACAGGCTGACCGAAGACAATAAACGGACTAAAATCAATTCCAGTATAAACATAGTGATTTCCTTGTTTTTCTGTGCGATTCTACCGACAAAACCGCTGTTTGCCAAGTCGGTTACGAGTAATACACCTTTTGTAGAAGAGGGAGAAATGGCGGTTTGTTTGAAACATGGAAAGTTGTATTAATTTTCTTTAATTCTGTATTGTTAACTTTGTAATAAGTAATACAAATAATAACTAAATAAAGACATTAGTTGTTTTACCACTTTTTGGCTCATACCAATATCATCACGCCCGCCCTTTCTGCTGTGTTTTGAGATTGTGGAGTAATTTTAGAGATAGCCTTTGTAATGCTGTCTAGAAACGGGAAGATTCGCTGCATATTTTCGGTTGATACTGATCACAGAAATGTTCAGATATGATCCAAAACGATAAACTAAGTATATGACCTATTAAGTTATCTAAAATTAACCCTGTGACTTGGACCTGTCAAATTTTGAATCGTTTTAAAACGGGCACACGAGTAAGATGAATGCTGTCAAGGTCAGCATTGACAAACAAATATAAATGAATTCGCTACACAATTGAGCCCAAAGCAGTTGATTTTTTGGCAATTTTTGAGGAACTTGCACAAAGATAGAAGAAAGAAAATGAAATTTGATGATGCCATCGACGTCATCGTTATGAAAAAGTCGTGTAGTAAGTGGTTAAAAACATAAAAAACATAAGATTTTGTCCATGGTCACTATTTGTTCGAGTTATGTGCCAGTCGAGTAAATCAGATAGTGCCTAGCATAACTAACACTACAATAATTCAATTTGGTCTCTATTTGGGACTTTTGCCAAATCTTTCAGGGAGGGTATCGTATAATCCACATCAAAACAACCAAAGGGAAACGTTTTATCTTAACACCTAATACTAAAAGGAAGGATACACCAAATGACGTTGATGGAGATAGGGGTATTTTTTCTATTGAATCATGACGTAGTTACATTGAATCTCGACCTCGCTTAATCCGATGGACGATCTTCCGAATGAAGACCTGAAAAAACAAGGCTAGGTTTCCGAATCCTTGTAAGATCGAACCATTTTGCGTGATGTTCATCCATTAGATGTTGTTACATTTCTATCTTTCAGGCCAAAACGTAGCCTGCGTGCAGACTATACTTTTTCATACTATAGGTATAGTCTGCGAACTATAGTATGAAAAGGTATAGTCTGCACGCAGGCTAGCAAAACGCTACGATCAAACCAGCATATGCTTTAAATCTTCAAAAAGGTAGCGTAAATGTATTCTCCTCCGCGAGGTTACGGACCACTGAATCGCGGACCATGGAACTGCGGAACATGCGGAATAAATAAAGAAACCTTGCGGAGGAGAGTAGCGTAAATGGCTATTACATCTTTCTTTGACGTGAATGGCTTGAAAGGAGCTTTAGGTACATTGCTTTGATTATACCTTGAACTTTTTTGATATCTTGATTATTTTCAAAACTAAAGCGCTTTTCTTTTTGCGAAAAAATTTAAGCAAACTTTTGAAAAAATCAAAACCATCGTAGGTTTCAAGTCAATTGAGAAAAATTGGTTGAATCTCAAAAAACCAATAGCATACGAAGGTCTACAATACGGTGGTAGTAAGCACAAGTCTGTCTCTCTACTGGTTTACAATTTAGACATTTGATGACGTCACAGCCAGCAATGACTTGAAACGTAAAGAAAGTTGTCAATTTGTGGATATTCAAGATATCAAAAAAAGTTTACGGTAGAATTACAGCAAAGTACGTTGGTTTGTTTTAATAATCAAGATATCAAAAAATTTCCACGATAGAAATATCGCAAGTAGCTGAAGTTTCTTTCAAGCAAGTCAACTCCAAGATTGAGATATTAGAATGCTACACCACCTTTTTAAAGATTGGAGCCCTATGCTGCCCTATGCTGAGCTCATACTGAAGGTAGAATGATATCAGTGGTTGATAGAATGTTTACAGATTTAAGATTTGATATCATTCATTACCCTATTAATTTAGATAGAATAAAATTCCATATTTACAAAGGGCTAAAACTTTATAATATCTACAACTTTTGAAATTAGGCTCCTTCTAACGACTTCAAACTAAAACAAGAGTATATCCTACAGTAAAAAGCCACATATAAGATCCATCACTTTATGAGCTTAAGTGTTTTTTAGCTGTTGTGAGCCTAGCAATGTTTCTTAATCCTGGATCTAAAATGAGGGTCCTGAAGGGGGTCGTAAATCCCATTTCCCAATCATAATTTGGGGGCAATCCCAGTCCCTTTTTTGTCGATATATAGGGTGTGTTTGATTGGTACCAATTCTGAAAACGGTAGACTTGGTAGACTCGGAATTTGTGTTTGATTGACTCCGAAATTCTTAAAAAGGTAGGTTTGGAAGGCCTTCTAAACCTTCTGCTAAAAAAGCCAGAAGGTTTGGCAGACTTTGGGGAAATTCTCGCTTTCATTAGTAAACCCTGGTCATGAACCTGAAACCTACCGTTTCAAGATTTTTGTGTTTGATTGGGAAATATTTTTCCGCCTCTGCAAAATCTACTGTTTTCAGAATTTGGTACGTTTGGAATTACCAATCAAACACACCCATAGTCAATGATCAAATTCCATTACCAGTCTATTGTTCTTACTGTTGGTATTCCTAGGCCCAGTTCCAGTCCATCAAATCGTAGTCCCAGCATGGCCTATTCTCAGAGAGTCATTGCAGGCAAATTCCAGATAACATTTTACCCCTTCAGCACCCTCTAAGATGTAAGAATAGTGCATATAAGAGGGCAGATTACTATACAAAACTATCTAAATTTGTGTATCTAGCACCTTGAAAGGTGAGCAAAGTTCAGAAAAGTTTCCTGCGAAATTTTAGCCTAAAGGTTCTTAAAAGTCGTGTTTCTTATATGCCGGCTTTTACTGTAAGTCTAAATTTTTTCCGCAACTGAAACCAGCAATACTTTAAATTCTATGGTCTAGCCTATCACATGGGTTTCTCATTATTAAAAGCGTTACATAATTGCAACGTCTCCAAGCTTTGCAAAATGCAATCAAATACATTGGAAGACAACCACAATGAACTTATTACATAAATCGCAGATAAACACGCTGATTTTACTTAATACACTTTGGATGTAGCTTAGCGACACTTGACAACTATTGAGCTACTGCCACTTTATTCCTTGTAATCCAGCGTAAAGTAAAAAAGATGTGTTATTCTTGGTGTAAACAAGGGTAAAAAGTAAAAGCTTACGAGACCATAATATGATTTTGAGGTTAGAGTATAACTAACAAGTTATAAGACTCCATGGGAATATCAAAAATAATATCGTCTAATAGTTTGAGCTCGGATGTAGCGTCTTAGCTGAGTTGCGCCAGTGAGATTACAAAATCGAACCATCAGAGTGCTTTACGGTCAATTCGATTCCACCTCGCTTATTTCTGTCAAAGACTCATCGCCAACCACGATCCTCTGCGCCAAACGAACAGCAAAGCAAAAAGAACCTTGGCTAGAAACGACTGCCATGAGGAAGCCGACTTTGAGGCTGCAAGGATCATGGGTCTTCAAGGATAATAATTTAGTAAAGTGGGAGGTTCTCTTAAGAAGTGGTTTGTACAGGGGGTTCAACTGTTCCTCGTCCACTCTGCATTCTGCCTAGTCCTAGCCTGACAATAATAAAAAGGGTTAATGAGCGACAGAGAGATCGTGGTTAATAACAAACTATGAAATTCCTTTGCTTGTAGGGGAAAATAAAGATTTGAGCGATCTGAGATGCAAGACACCTTTTTCTGTTTCCATCTGGCGATAGAAATCCAGTGTTTAAGTTTTACTACTCTTTATCGCCCTGTATCGTTTTTCGTTATTCCTTCTGATTTGATCATACGGGGACAAGTCATGTCAGTATTAATTTACTTTCCCTCGAGAGCTGTTATTATTGATGCCAACAAACTGAGAGACTCACTGCCGATTGTGACCTAGGCCTAGCCTGGATGTTCCAAGACACCTAAACACATTCGTTCTGTTGTTGTTATTTTAGATTTCACTGTAAATATACTTGGTTCATTTTGGTTCATTTCATTTTTAGTTCATTATTTTAGTTTAAGTGTCATTGTTTTAGTTTAATTTATGTTAGTATATACAGTAGCTGCCATGCCTGTATTAGGTAGAGCATTGGCTAATGATGAGAATGATGACAACGAGATCGTATAGCCCTGGCCAAACGAACGAACATTGTTTGCCAATCATTGGAGATTTATTTGCCAAGTAAAATGTTTGTCCGTTTGACCACCTCGAGAAACATTGCTTGACAAACATTTTTTATATATGACAAGCAGAAAACGTTTTTGAACTTCATTGGCCAAAACATTGTGCTCGTCACGCTCTGTTTTATTTGCCAAGTAAAATGTTTGTCCGTTTGGCCACCTCGAGAAACATTGCTTGACAAACATTTTTTATATATGACAAGCAGAAAATATTTTTGAATTTCATTGGCCAAAACATTGTGCTCGTCACGCTCTGTTTGCGACGTGGCACAACAAGAAAACATTGCTTGGCAAGCAAATCTCAAATGTTTGGACAACAAGGTTTGCTTGTTTGCTTAACACATGTATTGCCTGCAACTAAAGTAACCCTGGAAAAGTCTCACACTAGTCAAAAGCTTTTCTTAATAGCGACTGAAAAAAGTATTAAATAAAAGAAGAAAAACAAACAGCTTACAGCAGAGCAAATTTTCAACGTCGTCCTAATATTTTGAAATTTGTTCCTTTGTATGTGCAGCTCTGTTCTAAAAAATACCAAATGAAGCGCCTCTTGCTACACTTTAGGAGAACAAAACTAATTGAAGAGGATTGATGAATCACTGAAGAAAACGAGGAAAATTTGTGCAATATGATTTGCTGCAACACTCTTCAAAACAGTGTGGTAAGTAAAACAAATTATCAAATATCAAGGCTTTTAAGAAATAGCTTGAAAATGAAATCGGTCATACCTTTAGATCGGTTTGACCAATTTTTATGTAATAAATTTTCACATATAAGTTAGCAATGCCGCTACAAATGGGGAAATAGTTAGTTCGAATTGGTTGATAATTTAGGTTTGTACCTTACAGCAAATGTTGAAAATTTAATTGAATAATCCAGTGCTGACAGACTCAAGAGATTGATCGTGGTTGCTAGAATTATAGACAACTAACGGACATATAGCGATCTACGGGGTGTTCTATAATGATGTATCAGCATTTCCAAAATGTACTATCACGAACTATGCACCGATTTGAATGAAATACCAATCACTTTGCAGCAGAATGCCTAAGTTAGATGCAGAAATTATTTCAATAAAATCGATCATACCATTACAGAGTTACGGGTTACTTTGCTTGCGAGCTATTTTTAACATAGTTCAAAGAGAAGTAAAGATTCCGGTAAGGTTTCTCCAAAGTTTCAGCTTCAAAAATGAAAGCGACCATGATCATCCTCCAAGGAGCAAAACCTAATGACAAATATGTGCCTCTTACATATAAATGTATATGGGTTGCTTAGTTAAGTTCCTTAGAAGATAGCTGATGCCATTTCATCTTATTAATACTGAAAACAGGAAAAATTTGATCACGATTTTTAGCTTTTCTCGCGACTTTTCAAAAACAGCTTGCAAGTAAACTTGTCCATAACTCTAGAACGATATAACCGATTTTAGTGAACTGAATTTCTACATCTAAGCACGGGCTGTTGGAAACTATCGGATTGGTCTTTGAAAAATGTTGTGGTTATAGGTTGCGGTTTTTAAGATTAAATTAGACGCGATGTTTTCACAGCGGATTCGTGTTATTTAGTAGCCACTCGACGGTTGACCCAGCCACTCAAAACGGAAACTCCTACAACAGAAAATGGGCGAATTAGCGTCTGCTGGGTCACCCTTCGAGTGGCTACTAAATAACAGGAAGCCGCTGTGAAAACATCGCGGCTAATTTAATCTTAAAATCGCAACCTATGACCACAACATTTTCCAAAGACCAATCCGAATGTTTCCTACAGCCCGTGATCTAAGTTAGTAAGTTATGTTTTAAAATAGGTCGATAATTCCTTCAAATTAGTGCATAGTTCATGATTGTACGGTGTTCGGTAAACACTGACACATCATTTTGGGGCACCCAGTAGTTTAAAAAGAGAACAAGGTAAGCTTGAAACTTTGTTACCTATGAATTTTAATGGAATTTAACTGTCCAAGATAACTGCTTCATCCTTCTACCAAGCAGTCCTATATTCTCTCGAGATCTGTCAGTTATTAATGGACAGCCATCGAAGATAAGTATTTGTAGATTCGGGCAATGATTTAAAACCAGATCAATACCATCATCACTAACATCTTTGCAATAACCGACGTGCAGCTCCTTGAGATAAAAAGAATTAAAACAATCTAATGTGTTGACATTGAACAATTTAAACTCGTCTTTCATGCACGACCTTTTCAAAATAAAATCTTCTAATTACCCATTAAGAAACTCTAATGACTTACAGCATTATAGACCAAATCAAGTCACCCTTGGTTCCAATAGCCTTCGATTATTGGGACCCCAAATCTGGAATGGACTGCCAAACAAAAAGAAGTCCGCCGAAAATTTAAATAGCTTTAAAACTATGATAAAAAAGTGGGATGGCCCAAACTGTGAATGTAATGCTTGTCAATTTGTGTCCTGAAATTAGTTTTTATTTAGTTACAATATTAAAATACTGTAAAAATATTTATTTATTCTCTATTTATCGATTTAGATTAGTTTACTTTGTACATTTGTATATAATAAGCTAGATGTAAATAATCGATGTAAAAGAAGTTGACAAACAAACAAACAAAGTGTAAGAGGTAAGCGCATCTAGAAGATGGCAGGGATCCGAACCACTTCATATAGCTCACTGTGGAAAGAATGATAACAGTTTGTTAAAGATTTGGACTGTTTATACAGATGTCTAGATGGAAGTAACAGGAGAGTAAAAAAACTACGATTTTGCTTGGAAGCTGGTTTTAGAAGAGCTTAAAAAAGGACTAGAAGTTACAACCAAATTTGCAAGTATTCAGCTTTAAAATGATGGCAAGTACATAAATCTTCTGAGAAGCTAACATAAGCCATGAAAATGCAAGGGACACATTTGGATCATTTGTTTCCCATCCTAGAGGCTGTTTACGCTTATTGTCACTGTTCATAAGCTGAAAAATAGAGAAGATTTGATCGAAATTTCTAATTCTCCATCGAGCATGTTCAAATATGGCTCCATAACAAAATTGCTGATAACTCTAGAACGAAATGGGCTATTTTAGTGAAATAAATTTTAACATCTAAGTTAGCCTTTTCACTATAAAATGGCATATAGTACGATGAAATTGGTGCATTATTCGTAATTATACAGTTTGTGAAACGCTGATACTTTTCTTTTATTCACCCGGTAAATGAGATATTCTCACGTCTATAACTACCGTTTTTTGCATGGGTTAGGCGTTTTCCTTACCGGTGCAATGCTTTGATGGGGAATAAATTGTAAAAAGCCAACATAATAGTCGCTCAAAACCTGCAGCATATAGTTTTACCCATGGTATCGTATTCCTAAATGAAAGTATTTTCTAATGTTCCAAGGTAATGTTAATCCATTCAGCAAGGAATTTATCCGCTGTTGTTTGAATTTACGATCTACAGCCAAAATTAATCATGTGCGTTTTCATAGCTTGATTTTAGATTGTTTGATTTTACTTTTCTTTTGATTTAATTAGTAATTACGTCCAATTTTAATAGACATTTTTATTTCAATTTATTGCTATATAATTTATACTCTTAGACAATATAATTTGTGAATTAGGTTTTAGTTTGTACCCCTATAAAGCAGTCTCAATAGACTGACGGGGCTACCGTGGTAAAATAATTAGAAATGGAAGAAAATAAAAATAAAAATATGAGCTTCTTTGGATTTCCTAAGATTAAGATTTTTACTAAATACCGTAGAACTTTAAAATTGTGTTCAGGTCTCAGGTCTGAGTTGATCTTTAATCATTGCATTTTGATTCAGATTTTCAAAAAGTACTGCTTATTATGTATCTTGCAATCAAACGAAAATAGGTCGCTGATTCATCCAATAAATACTGTCTACCAAAAAATGTATTCTCATTTGAATGAATCAAGTGAACTTCTAAAGAACAATGGAACTCTAAATATGTAGAAAACATTGATTTTGAAAAACTTACAAACAAAACATTTGAACAGCAGCCATTAGCAAGATATGATAGTCCTTTGTCAGTGACCTTAGAGGAAGAAAAAGACATTTCAAACATTTGTCAATACTTTTGCTTGTTTGTCAATACTGAAAGCATAGGCATCAAATCTTCTAAAAAGATGATGTAGATGGCCATTACATCTTACTTTTGATTGAATGGCTTGACAGGAACTTTAGGCCCTATACTATAATTCTAACAGATATCAAGAATATTTTCAGAGTTACAGTGTCTGTTTCAAATAGTTTTGAGGTTGTGGCCTCATCAAATTGCTAAATCGTAAACCAGAAAAGCGACATATTTCTGCTACCATCATATTGTAGACTTTATAAACTACGGTTTTCTTAAAACTTCCACCAATTTTTCTCCATTGGTGGGTTTGTGCAAGGTTAAAAGCTTGCATTTGCAAAGAGCAAAACAATCTAAAAATATCCCATTCAAATCGACGTTGCACACATGCCGTGAACAATGAATAGCGAAAGAAACAATGTTGTGTCTGAGTGTCTTCTTTGTTCTATTTATAGACAAGCCTATTTACCATTGCACATTCCCTTTAATTTGCAAGCAAAGATGATATAAATTTTTTTCAAAACTGTTCTTGAACTCTTTTTGAAAAAAGCGAACAAATGTAATTGAGAAAATATTTAAGATATCAAAAAGCACACAGTAGAATTATAATCTAGTACCTAAAGATAACAATATAAAAGAATGGAATTAGGTAAGCTTCAGTCATTTCAACGTACATCCAATAGACAATAACACTAAAGATGGCGGCTCCAAAGATTCTGGTGTGTTTTGCTGCAAAGCATGCTGGTAAAAAGCTCCCTGAGGACCACCTAACGAGATAACAACTTTGGTCTGCCATTTCGACTAGCTAGTTGTGTTAAAGTCTTGAACAAGCAATCAATGTAAACAAATGGGACAAATTCGTAATTCGAACACGTGTCTATTCATGACCAAGATGATAACAATCTGACACCCTTTAATCTCGAAAGGAAGCATGATTATGTGCATAAAGATTTGGTAGCTATTTAAAGGCCTGATCTCTTGCTAGCGCTTATCATCCTAACAACTAGCCAATCACATCCATCACAGTGTGCCTTTATCTGCTACAAGAACTTTTGGCATGCATTGCATATTGGGATTTATTTTGGAAATTCATTATTCTTATAAAAAAACTGACATCTCTCCTTTTTTGAAATGCGTTTATCAATTAAGATTAAGGTAGGTTTTTGTATATGAAAATTGCTCATTTCAATCTACAAAGATTACCATAAAAAATCGACATAATACCTGGGTTCTGTTGATATCAAGATATTTCATTTTTGTGCTGTATTTTCCCAAGCATTCAGCTGCTGCATCTGTAACATCCTTGCATCCATCAAGGCAAAGCTGAGTTAAATTTGGACAGCTTGTTGTTAGTAGGGAAACGGCAATATCATCAATCATTTCGCATCTTCGTAACAGAACAATTTGTAGCAGCTTGCAGTGCTCCACTATTTTCCCTATACCTTGAGGAACAAGCAAACAGGGATTTTGATCAGCAAGGAAGCAATTAAAAGTAACATTGGAAAATACGTTCCCTTTGCGTAAAACAGCCGGGTGTAGATCCTGGGTGGGGGGGGGGGGGGGGATACACGACTTATGGATGGATGTCTGTCGTCCGGTTTCCAATATGCCTTCATACCCACTTTTATGATCAATTTTGGTGGAAAACTACCCATTTTTAATTCTTATTTGCTGATTTCAGCCAAACTGACCCATGTTTAAGGAAAATCTGCTGAAAAATGACCCTTGTTTAGAAAATTTTAGGCCAAAAACCCACCTATATGGGCGGCACATACCCATACCCTCAACATGCTATGTACCCTCGGGGTGTAGATAGATTTTGATTTTGAAGCCAACATTTTTCTTGGCTATCATCCTTTTGCAATTGATTCACAAATTTGTCATATTATATAATTCACAAATTTTTCATTCTCCACCAAACTGTAGCATTTGGGAAATTCTAGTGTGCTTGTGAAATGCAACAGAAGGAAATTTATGAAACATCTACTGTATTTACAGTACAGGCCATGCGCACATCAACATGACAAGCATTCTAAAAAATTCTTCCTATCCTGATCAGAATTCTTGAGTCATATGAAAGCCTGTAAATTTTTAAAATACGAATTCTTAAGAAACTAAAAATATTCTTAAGAATTCTTGAGAATTCTCAGGCCGGAAAACCATATGTTAATGTGGGAAAGGCCTGTACTGTACTATGACATGAAATGGAAACAAAGAAATCAAGTTGAAATTTTGTAAGATGTACGATGTAAGATGTCTTCAAAAATCTCTCTAATCTGACAAAAAGCAATTTTGTAGGTTGACAGCATCCAAAATTTTGCATCTTCAAAGGAAGATTGATAATAGACGATGTGATAGAAAATTTCAAAATTTGTATCTGCACAAAGCAATTTTACCTAAAAGAGACACCTTTCTCCAGTGCTGTTGGCAGAAGTTTTTTATCCCTGCCATTTGGCAAATGTATTGATGGGGAGAAATGCAGGATATGAATTTCATTTCATTTTAATTCATTTAGGGAGGGTTGCCCTTCAGCAAAGGCTGAATCCATTTGATATTTAATTTCATGCCAATCTGAGTCAATTTCTAACTTTGATACGGTTTTATTGTCAATTTAGCATATTTCATAAACATGGCTCAGTTTGGTTATGAAATACTTCAAATTTTTAAAGACTGATATTTTCTTGAATGCACATCATGTTTAAGCAGTCTGTGCATTTAATTGTGTATCATCCATACATATTTAAAATTTTATAAGAAACTAAGTCTGGAATTGGTCGCAAATTTTTTAAATTTCAGAACATTTTTGCTGCCAAAAGTTTCTGTCAGTTCCCTTGTAAATTATTAATGCTTTGAATGTAGAAATAATTCATTTTCGTTAAAAGCGCTTCCAAAGATCTCAAAACAAATATTAACAGAAATCAGACTTAAAACAATGCCAAAACATTTGTCATTACTGTACAGTGTCAAAACATTTTTGAGTGACCGGGGAAATTAAAGCTACAAATTTCAAAAGTTTTTCAGCTTTTTCATCCAGGTAGTATGGTTTCATAATTTTTTAAATATTTAGCCTACAGTTTCTTGCAAGTGGTTTCTTATAAACTATGAGTGTACTTGAGCTCTTTTGCAAAATTTCCCATTGTAGTTGGCTGACAAAAGTGAATTCGTTCAGTGTGCAGTGTTTTATCTGGTTGCAGTAGTTGTAAGATAAACTTACCTTGAGCAGTAACATGCATTCTGTTGCCTTTACCAGCATTTAAATCTAATTTCCTTAATTCTTTACAAAGACACACATCTCCTAGTCCTATGTCTGTTACATCTGACTCTGAGAGATCTAATTCAATGACATCACGGTGAAGAATCTACAAAGAAAATGTTTGGATGTAAATAAAAAAGTTAATCTCTTATGTTGCAATTTTCATAATGGACGCATGTTGTTGTTTTTACTTCAAACTTGCTGAATTCTCAAACAGTTATGGCTATACTGTATAGTTATATATCCATATAATTTTTAAGAAACCGCTTATAAGAAACTGTGGGCTCAATTTTACAAAAATTATGAAATCGGGCTAACCGGAATAAAAATGCTGAGTAGGAGACTTTTGTAATTTGAAGCTTCAATTTTTCCAGGTCACGTAAAAATGTTTTGACATGAAAACTTCTGTAAATTTCTGTAATACTGTAAATAGAAAAAAAATTCTGTAAATAGTCATTTTGATATTTCAATACACGTTTTTTTTATAAGAAACTTGGATCAGGCCATAGTACCAAAGTTTATCTTAATTTAACATAAAAATTTCGGCATTTCAGTACTAAAAGTTTCTTAATTTGTTTCTTATTTTTTAAGTCCACAACGTAGCTTTGGCTTGTCACAGCATATTTTAAAGAAGCATAAAGCGATCAAAATGATAATGATACAGAATGGAAGGGCAATGGTCATGAAAGCTTCACCTAAGTCTGCGTTTGTTTTTCAAATGTATGAGGGATGTTACTGGGTGTTAAAAGCTAAAACTGTCTGATATATCCCGCTGCCTGATAAATCCCGCCAGTACTCCATGTCTTTTCCTTACCTTTCCTTTATAAAAAAAGTTATCAGCTATATTGGAAGTTGTTGAAAGTATTTTGTTTCATAGCATATTCTCTGCCTAAATCAATTTCTTTCCTTTTTGATGCCCCTATTATTCATTTACAGTCCGTTGTGCTCGATCTTTGCAAATCTTTTTTGGAAACATTTTTGGGCCTATAGTCCGGTAAAAGGTCTAGATTAATCAATCGATTAGTACATTTACTAGTTGATCGGTTAGCTGCTTGTCGATCGGTTAGTCACTAATCAATCGGTTAGTCGCTAATGAATCTAGACCTTTTACCGGACTGGCCTAGTAGGGGTAAGTTTAAAGGCCCAGAGTAAAACTTGGCTCACCTTCCCAATGTTATCATCAGTTATTCGTCCTCTCTTCGACAGTAAGTGGAGAATGTTATCTTTTAGTTCATGAGGCTGCCAGCTTATATTATCCACATGCATATCAATGCTCTCGACGACTTTTCTCATGGCCATAATTCTCAGCCCGCTTGGCACCCTCGACGCCATTTCTGTTAGCTGTTTGTTTACAACCGTAAAAAAAATTTCGCGCCATTATGTAATGATGAGTACCAGACCTCTGAGACGAAAGCGCAATTTGCCACGACAGTCGAATTCTCGTCAGAGCTTGGTTAAAATTAAAATTTCGTAAAATCAGCATTATTTTTATTCTATTTTATACTAAATAGGCCATCTGGTGTGAAATACAAGATGCTCAAACTCATTTCATAATGCCGAATGCCATAATAACTGACAGGGTTTTTTTGGAGCAAGGGTGCAAGACACGAGAAAAAGGCTGGGAGCAGGGAACAAGCAAATCTTTCGAGAAGTTGGGAGATATCAAGTCCAGTTTTGAAGGGAGCAAGCTGCTTTTGAACCCTTTTGAACTTCAAAATTTGAAGGGGTCAAGGGAGCAACTACCCTGGGTACCAGACTCTCAAGAAAAACTCTCAAATTTTCTTGAGAGTCTGGTACTCAAATTTTTGAGAGTCTGGTACTTGGGGTAGGGAGCAACGAGCCCACCCCCTCACAGCCTCGTTGATATGTCGAATCGAACAGTGAAGTTCGCATAATAATTGCAGCGCAGCGGGGCGCGCAGCGCCCAGCGAAGCTGGAATATAGATCTGACATACTCGTTTCATGGGTTAGATGGTTGGATGGTTGGATATCTTTGTAAACTTTGCCTGCGAGGGTGTAGACTTTCGCGGAGGAGCTGTTTGTGATTGGATAATAACAAACAGAGCAAAGTGCATTTTTCATTCAAATGCAATCGGCCGATTCTAATTGTTTTCCACGTAAACAATATTCAAATCCTAAACGACACTCTGATGATTGTTCCGTTTTGATTGAACTCGAAGATAGCTTCTTCGTGCATCTCTGCATGCCTGTGACGAGACGAGATTCGATTTTGAAATGGGAAGCTGGCTTCCTGGCTGCTGGGCTAGAGTTTCAGGGCGAGAAGATGGGATTCCACACACTCTGATTGTGGCATCACATCTGTCTTTATATGCGCCAGGTGTCACAGGCAGTGGATGGATAGAGGAGCAGTGTTTAAACATGAGACGGAGAATTACAAGGAACTCCGGTATTAGGCCAAATAACATATACATTGTGTTTCAAGTTTGCATTTTGTTGTTTTACCCTTGGCAGGAGTGCAGTGAACCCTGGACCAACACCTACTATGAGCAACAGGCCTTCTGAAACTTCAGACCTAGAAGAGCTGCCAAATTCATTACACGGGGAAACTTACACCAAGAGGATGCATACTTCAGTGAAGAGTCACACGGTGACAGTGTGCATTTATGGATTTAATGTCACTGGCTTATAACCAACAGTAATGGCTGCTCCAGGGTGTCAGCCTGAAACTGTTGATGAAATTTTTGATGTTGGTGATTCACAGCTCTTGCATGCTTTGCAAAAGGATTGATCCCTGAAGCTCCAAATTTGTCAACTGAGCAGCTGCCAAACATTGTGCATTGTCCATCAAAACTATATTTCATTCATACAAAACCTGGCTCTTTCATGAAATATCGAACTGTTTGTTATGACGATACAGCTGTTTAAATATTGTTGCTGATGCTGATCAATGGAGTTGGAAGCAAACAGTGAACCACAGTAACTTAGAGCTAATTACAAAAGAAACAATCTGGACCATTATGCACGAGTCAAATCGATGACCGCACATCCCCCGGGCCGCCCCCGGGCATTTGATTTTTTTCATGCTTGGTGGCCAAATTCACCATACCTGCGCCCTTGGCTAGCTAGACTTGCCCCAAGTCTATTCCATGAAGTCCTTCCGACCGATCCCTTTCCCATAGTTCCCGGATCCGCCATTCCGTTACAAAGTGGAAACTCTCTCTCTTTCCACTTTGTAACGGAATGGCGGATCCGGGAACTATGGGAAAGGGATCGGTCGGAAGGACTTCATGGAATAGACTTGGGGCAAGTCTATTGGCTAGCGAACTTCCATCAAATACCCTGGTCTTGCAGCCTTAAAATGTAGATTTGGCCGTACAAATGGCCCAATAAGGTATTTGGTTCAAATTCCCCGCCCCTGGGATCGTATACATGGTCAAATGCCCATGGTGGCCCGGGGGGATGTCCGGGTATCGTTTTCAATCGTGCACTACTGCAAACATCACTATTTCTCCCGCAAAAATATATGTCAATGTTTATCTGTTGCCAAAGAAAAAGAACACATCATGTGAGGTACCATCCAAGGCAATAGAAAGCTGTAAAGTCCACAGAACAAAGGAACTCTTAACATTAATTGTGCCTGAAAAATGCAATTTGATTCTGGAACTGAGACCAATATTATATTCAGTTGTAATATATTGTAGTCATGCTAAGCTGTCTTAAACTTTGCAAACATTTGTCAGTTTCTGTAATTGTTTTCAAACTCAGAGCAGCTTCTCTAGGATGTGCAGACATTTACGTAATGCTCTAAGCTGCACTCACTTAATTATATTAACAGCTAGTTATAGTTCTTTAAAGGGGGTATCGTAATATTCACTATGTATGAGAGTCGCAGCATATTTACTGTCACAGTCATGAGAGTCACAGTATATCCCAGTAGATTTTCAGTATGGCAAAAGTCAAGAAACTGACAAGAAACTTTGGAAGCAAAAATTCCCTCAAATTTAGGAGCCTGCTACCAGCCCGGAATCTAATTTTGTTAAAAAAATGTTTGTGTCGCTATCGTCAACCAGCACACAAGTTACACAATTCATTAACTTGTTTCACTGTTGCTATTTGCTATGGAAACAGGATCTTTTCTATGAAAAAGAACTTCCGCGTATGGACTTAGATACCATGACTTTCCTTTCTCTTCCGGGTTCATAGACATCACAAATCTTTCTCGATGTTGGGTCTCGTTATAAGAAAGCACAGAACAAGAGTGGGATTGTAAAGTAGAAGACCCAGTATCAGGATCTCCACGATGTCCTCTCAAAATGACGATGGAGGTGTAGATGTAGGACATGAAAATCCCAAACCTCTACAGTTTTGCGTAGAAAACTCTGGCATAAGTGCCTGAAATATTGTCGCCGATAATCGTTGAAAGAACTGCCACCGAAAAAGTGAATTTTATTGAGACGATCCCTCGCACTGTTCCTGCTAATCCGTAATATTTTCCTTCTTTCTGTCTAAAGAATAATTTTGTTCTGGAGCAGGGAGCAGTGTAAACGCTCTTGAACCGCAACCACTTTGCAACGGATCAAAACTGTACCGGCACAGTGTAAACATGGTCTTATTAGGAACAAGTTTATGAAGAAATGTTTCGAAAATCTTTAATTCCCTTCCGTAGCTTTTTCTATCTTATCTTAGATTAGATGTCAAGTGAGATTTGCGATAACGCAGAATTATTCATCCAAATCACTTGAACTGTTTTATTCGCGGGCAATTTCACGTGACATCTAATTTGAGACAGACTCTAGTTAAAAGCGACCAAAATCTGCTTTTCCTATTGTTCTTGCTATTGTTCTCTCAGCCAGAATTCGCTATTGTGTTTGCAACGACGATAGGTTACTCCATATTCTTCTTCCCTTGGGAAGAAACGTCAACTTTTCTTCAGCCTTCACACTTTAATTTTGGTGTACAGCATGCAAGGAATAAGAAGCTTGTTTACACGTTGCAAACCTCTGGTTTTACAAGAACTGGCCAAGCAATTTTAAAAGTGAATGCAGTAAGTTCCTCAATCTTCTCACTTTTTTCTTAGGAAAATCTTGTTTAATTTAGCCTGTAGCTCTCGTCTTCTTGTCAGCCGCCCGTTGCTTGTAGATAGATGCAAGTGAGTTTCGTGAATATGGCCTAAGAATGCGTCGCATCAATGCGTGTTTTCTGTTAGAAAATGCACAAAGCTTGGTTCACGCTAGAGTAAAAACGCGACAGTATAAGAATAACGCAATTTCTAAACTTATTTTGAACGGAATCAAAACTTATTCCACCCAAATGCGTTTGGATATCTTCAAAGGCGCGAACAAAATCTCTAATTGAGGCAAAAATATTTCGACGCTTTTTTCGTCGCATTTCTAATTCATTTTTTTACTCTTATGTGAACAATATCTACCCCTTTTAACAACATCTACCCCTCTAGGCCAATTCCAGCATGATGACCCATCTTCTTTGCTTTAGACCTTTTAGGTATGCTTTAGATCGAGGGGCATATTTTCAAAGATTTTCGAGAGTTTTAAGATTTTTACGAAAGTGTACGATATTTTTGGAGTGATTTGCCCCTCGCTTTAGATAATGACAAGCTGTTCAATTAGAGATTCGAGCGGCGCGCGATTAAACGCTGCCTGACCTTTGGAACGAGGGGCAAATCACTCCATAAAATATCATACGCTTTTGCAAAAATCTTTTTGTTTTCAAGCAAAATCCTCCAAAAATTCTTGAAAATCTTTCTGTTTCATAGCATCTCGTACGCTGCTTTGAAAGAGTGATACACCGCTCGCTCTGGAATCTGAATCAAGACTGATTTAGAGCAGTTTTGCCAGACTCCATTGTCTGTTCTTGGTTCTCGTGCGCTCTAATGTGGCAGTTATACCGAAAATTCGGGGCGCTCATTGGAGAGGGGTATAAAACGGGGCACATACGACTTTGAAAATGTGTCCTATTCATCATGATCAAGATTTGTCGTTATTTGCCTCCAGTACAGTAGTCGCGGTCTTCAACTCCTCTTACGCTTATTCTTATAGTAGATGTTCCGAAACAGACAGTTTAAGAGTTACTAATTGGAGGGGGGGGGGAGGTGCTCGTTTAAGTTTTGATCTCAAAGATTTGAGCGCTCTTTTGAGAGGGTCGCTTATTGGGGGGGGGGGGGTAGGACTGCTAGCTGCACTGGCAAGAAGAGTAGGGCTTTCAAGTGAAATAAAATGTCTTTCCAAACATATTTTCTAAAGAAATTTACTAGAATTTCCAATGAGCTAAAACCCATTGTATTCATTTACCCTAAATTAAAAAAATAAACCAAAAGGCAACATGAAGCTTCCATAGAGCTTTACATCCAGACCTCCTTGAAAATGATCTGAAAAATTGTGTTGATTTTATCCTCATATCTCAGAAAAGGAAGCATAGCTTAAACATACTGTTATATTGAAAACTTGAGTTCGGGGTTGTAGTCAGTTTCTTAAATTTTAGGCCATTTTTGCTACCAAAAGTTTCTTATGAATTTTTTCAATCTTTAATGCTAAAATTAATTTATGTTGTTAATGGGCTTCGAAAGTACGCAGTTAGATGGAAATTGCACTCAAAACAATATCAAAACATTTGTCATTCCTGCACAGAGTTGAAACATTTTTGCGTGACTTGTGAAAATTGAAGCAGCAAGTTACTCAACTATCTTAACTTTTCTGGTCTAGGTAGCCCGATTTCTTAATTTTTGAAAAATGGATCCTAATATAAAACTAGATAATATCTTTGGCAGTGCCGTAACGCAGTTTAGAGCACCTTAGTTCGAGAACCAAAGGCCCCCAACCAAAAAGGGATCCCAAAAGAATTTGTTCATAGTCTGTGCTTTGTGGCCGTATGTGCAAAAATGCTCCTTTAAACCATAGTTTTAAACCAATCTCTGAAACCTTTGCTAGCGTGAAGACTTTTTTGACTCAATTTCTTTTATGTGTTTTCACTGTGCACTCCCTGCATTGTGACCCTCATATTTGACTTTTTCTCAAAAGTCATCCAATTCAAGAATATTTTGACCCACATGATATGAATCATAGTTTGCTTATGAAATTTTTGACACCACGTTCACTCGTGGATTCCTATGACGCCATAATCAGTCTCTTCTACGTATATGGTGTTCTCTGAGGTTTTAAAGGGTGTGGTCTCAAAACAATAAGGCCCTGGGGACGAGGTTGTTCTCAAAAGTTTTCTGCGGGTACCTTAAAAGAAGTTATTAATGACCTAAAGATGGTTGATATTAATATCACAGAATGCGAGATTAAAGATCTAACCAAGAAGCATCATCCTTATTGAAATCAAAACTAAACATGGTTTGACGTAAAAGCAAATTACAAAGGAAAAATTTCTGATATCCAGGGATGAAATAGATGAATAAATAATAGTCAGATGAATCCTAGCACCGATCTAGCTTGTGTTACCCATTAGGGTATCTGCTCAGACACGGTGATTTAGTTTCCATATTATTATAGACCCTATAACGTGACGGTCACGTTGTGACCGCTTCATTGTCACTGCATAAGTAGACTTGCTCAAAGTCTAATTCTTTTCTTCGTCAGTAATTCTTCATCATTACTACTGATGAAGAATTACTGACGAAGAAAATAATTAGACTTGGAGCAAGTCTACTGCATAAGGGACCCACTCACACCAAGTTCCTAAGGGCCCCATGTGTCTCCGTTACGTCACTGAGCTAAGCTTTGGTGGTCAGACGAGTCAAAAATTACTCAACCACCTCTATGATATTTAGCAATGGTGAGGGGTGGTGATGATGTTTATGGTCTGTGACGCAGGCTAGTGATGATGTTGCTATAATAATAAGCAAAGTTCAAAGTAGAGGATTTCACAATCAGAAAAGTTGTGACTGACGTGTACTCTGGAAATACGATATTCATGGAGATTCCCATATGGGGATTCCACAAAAATACATGACGATAAGGAAGTAAAGCGCTTTTTCCTCGTTGTTTCAAATAATTCCTAAAATGATGCAGACAGCACTTTTTGGTGCTTTTGTGGAATACTAGTGGGAACCTCAAGACATTGATGGATCAAAACTGATGTAGGCAAATAATTTTTGGTGGTGCATGCTTGTTGCATAACACTGGAGGTGGAAACCTAAGTCTTTGCAAATCGATGTATCAAAAATGTCACAAATTCATGAAGAAAACATGCCCCAAAATGATGACAATCTGTCTCCAAACGATGAACTCAGGTCTCAAACAGAAGCAATTAAGACGACCCAGACTTTTGAAGAGGTAGCTGTCTTTGATCAAACATCAAATGTTCCGGAAACAGTTCCTGAGGCCCAAAGCAAAGAAGATGACGATATCGTTGAATCTGAGAATAAAATTAAACTTCAGACGCCAGAATATGCGAATGGAAATAATGATGTGAGCATTGTCATAAGCGTATTTTTGATATGAAACTAAGGATTTGACCAAGTACTGTACTGCAAGCTTCTTAAAATTCTCGTTACTGTAGGTATCTGTTTACTGAAAGTTTCTTAAAATCCCATTATTTTGAATAGTGAAAGTTTCAGATAACCTCATTATTTGATTGTTTGCAGTTTATTAAACTTCTCATTATTTCCGTAATGATAGTTTCTTAAAATTCTTGTTATTTGATTACTGAAAGTTTCTTAAAAGGTAAGTGAATGACCCGAATTAAAAGATGAGATCTCACAGGCCTATAACTAGAAATAAGAATTGTTAGTGAGTGCTGCGTTTTGGGGATGAGAAACAAACCGAATCAAATTACGCAACAACAAATAGTAACAGGCCTTTGTGGTTCTGTTGGCATTGTAATTCTTTGTTCACTTTGAATTGAAAATTCAATCACCCATTTGACGTTTCATGATCGTCTGATCACAATACGTTGTTTACATAGATTTACATGTTTCCCCCGCAATAGCCTTGCAGCGTTGGCAGAAGCCTC
The DNA here is from genome assembly GCA_004194415.1 of Aurelia aurita. Taxonomy (NCBI): domain Eukaryota; kingdom Metazoa; phylum Cnidaria; class Scyphozoa; order Semaeostomeae; family Ulmaridae; genus Aurelia; species Aurelia aurita. The sequence goes on from REGM01000343.1 coordinate 246,404, forward strand.
ATTTTGAAACATGGAATCGAGATTACTTATTTATTTCCTTCCCAAGAAATCGCTCGCAAGATTTTAATTCAACTCTAATAGTATTGGGGCTCCGCCGCAAATAGGCTATTGTATTTGATAATTTCTGCTTGTGGCCAAACAAAGATGGCCTGTGTTGTATAGCTTTTTTCTTTGCCCTATTTTTAGACTATGCCATTCACTTTAAAAAAATACTTTCCGAGCAATATGATACAGGAAACAAATGAAAATGAAGTAAAAATATGCCAAGGGATATTCTGATCGCTTTTTTGACAAAATACTTTGTATCAATCTACACTCTACACGTATTTTTTTATAAGAAACTGCTTGTAAGAAACTCAACTCTCAGATCGCTAAAAAATTAAGAAACTCCAGTTCTGGGAAAAGATTGTTTAAGCAACTATTTATTTAGTCAAGGAAATCCTTGGCATATTTTTACTTTATTTTTACTCTATTTTCACTTGTTTCCCGTGTCATATTACTCGTATGTTACTTGAGTAATGTCTAAGCACTGGAAAGGCTTCAAAAAACTTCATTTTGAAATATTCATGAGGGCGCAGGTACAAAGCATGAAGATTTTTATGAGACCATGTAAGAAAATCTAATTTTAAGAAACTTTCAATACTGGCTTAAATACTTAGTTTCTCATAAAAAATATGTCTAATTTGCAGGGGGATCAAGTGACTTACAACGTGGCATCTAATGCAGAATCAGTGCATCTATCGATAGTAACAGAAAAACCGAAAACGTCATCAAACACTGTCAAAGTGAATCAGTCTTTAATAACAGAGCAACCGCAACAACCCTCTCATATCCAATCGACTCGTTTCAGTGTGCATGTGGCTGAAAATAAAAATACATGTGAAGAATGTTGGGAAATTTGCATATGTTGTTTTGCATGTTTATGTGAATGTATTACAGAATGTGATTGCGAAGATTGTGGAGATTGTGGGGATTGAGGTGATTGTGATTGTTAACTTTGATAGTGATTACATTATTTTAACCCTATCCCACCTGGGACTTTTGAAGCGGTCAATGCCTGGGAGGGTTTGATTCCACCCCCCCTCTTTTTCTCCGCTGTTACAGTGGCTATGATCTTGTAACTAGTGTTTAGATGAACATAGGGCTCAAATCTTTTAAAAGGTGGGTGTAAAATTCTATTACATTTTTCTTTAAATAAAATGGCTTGAAAGGAACTTAGGGTACTTTGCTGTAAATCTGTCGTGGACATTTTTTGATAACTTGATTATTTTCAAAATGGCAGCATTTATTATATTTGAGGCTATGACGTCATCAAATTTATAAATCCTAAACCAGGAGAGCGACAGATTTCTGCTTAAAGCCAACATATTGTAGACCTTCAAAAACTATGGTTTTCTTGGAGATTGTGTAATTTTTCCTCTATTGATTTATGATTTACGATGATTTTAATTTTATCAACATTTTCCATGAATTCTTTCCACAAAAATAAAAATGCCGCCATTTTGAAAATAATCAAGATATCAAAATATTTCCACTACAGATTTACAGCAAAATACCCTAAGTTACTTTCAAGCCGTTCAATTCACAGAAAAATATAATAGAACTTCACACCCACCTTTTTGAAGATTTGAAATATTTGAGCCCTATGCTGTTTAGATGGACTTCGATGCAAACAATCAAAATCACGTGATAAAATCAAATTAAGGCTATTGTTCTTGTTGCTATGACAGTAACAAGATATTAAGTTATGATTATGATGATAACAGGTATCATGATAAAAACAACAAAATAAGGGATTGAATTGTAATAGACGATTCCGGAAAAGATGGCGCCGGGGGGCATTTGACCAAGATGCATTGCGTTCTATAATGGAATCAACAGTGACTCTATAGAAATTCGATCATCAAACGAAATTCATCTTGGTCAAATGCCCCTCGACGCCATCTTTTCCGGAATCGTCTATTGTGTTAAATTGAGTTGGATGTCATTAAATACATGTTTTAGCATAATATGCACCATATTTGGGGTTCCCGTAAACTGAGGAACGACCTATCGACCAATAACGACCTAACGACTAATAACGAGTGATCAAATTACAGTAACGAGTTATATGTCACAACAGGCTTATCAACCGGACAAACATAAGTACGGAATGGACTGATCAGAGGGATAGCGGACTTCATATCTTTGTTTTCTTGTGGTAGAATAAAACTGCGGTAGAAACAAGGACTGCTGCGCCTATTAAAGCCTGTCTCAAATTAGATGTCACGTGAGATTTGCGAAAACGCAAGATTAATTATGCAAAACACTTCAATTTTTCTCAATTGTTTTTATGCGCGGATTTTTTCATGTTACATCCAATTTAAGACCGACTTTAAGTTTTACATAAGATGCAACATTTTTACTTATTCGTTATAAAGTATTGTATATCAATAGCACTATATATAATGTTGGAGTCTTTCTATGGGCTCTCCTTGAGACTTTTCAAGGTTACAAACTGTCTGAAAAACACTAAAAAAATACGATTTTAAAATCTTCCTGTAACATATAATTTTAGTATTTCAGCAAACGAAAGAAATAAACTTCTTTTTACGTTATTACCATGAAAATTAAATAAGGTACACAAAATCCACGCAAACAAAAATATGCCCCAATTACAGTCTGTTCCAGTCAACTCATGGACAACTCTCAGTTCACGGTCTGATAAACCACCATTTAGCGTGCAACAAGATGCTACTGTGGGCATAAGCGTCGAATCTTTGCAAAACTTTAAATTAATTGTGTAAAATTTTATTGCCCCCTTCTTTCAAATGAATTGCTCGAAGGGAACTTTATGTAATTTGCCTTAATTCCAGAGTGAACATTTTTGATATCATCATTATTCTTAGAATTACAGCGTTTTCATTTTTTATGAAAGGATGTACGAGAGGANTAATTACCATGAAAATTAAATAAGGTACACAAAGTCCACGCAAACAAAAATATGCCCCAATTACAGTCTGTTCCAGTCAACTCATGGACAACTCTCAGTTCACGGTCTGATAAACCACCATTTAGCGTGCAACAAGATGCTACTGTGGGCATAAGCGTCGAATCCTTGCAAAACTTTAAATTAATTGTGTAAAATTTTATTGCCCCCTTCTTTCAAATGAATTGCTCGAAGGGAACTTTATGTAATTTGCCATAATTCCAGAGTGAACATTTTTGATATCATCATTATTCTTAGAATTACAGCGTTTTCATGTTTTATGAAAGGATGTACGAGAGGATGTATCTAAAGCTTTGACAAACATTAAAAGCACCATGAATTCTAAAATGGAAATGACCAAGACAAGAAATACTCAGTTTTTAAGGTCTGCGAGATGGTAGCAAGCAAAAGTCTGTAGCTTTTATGGTTTACGATTTAGCAATTTGATGACGTCACATCCTCGAGTTGAAATACAAAAAACGCTGAATTTCGAAAAATATTCAAGATTTCTGAAAAATCCAACGGTAGGGTTATAGTTCAAAAATATAGTTCAAGTAGAGCAAAGTAGCAAAAGTTTCTTTCAAGCCATTTAGTTGAAAGAAATAGGTCATAGATTTTTACACCAGCCTTTTTAAAGATTTTTAAAGTAGCAGACGCTGTAATTCTGAAAATAATTATGATATCAACAATTCTTTTTCTGGGATTTTGGCCAATTACCTAAAGTTTCCTTCGAGCAATTCACTTGAAAGATTAGGGTAATAACATTTTACACGATTGATTTTAAAGTTTTGCAAAGATCCAACGCCTATGCTGCTACTGTGTGCTCTTTTTCATCCAAACTAAGATAAAAGAAGTTTTCAGCAAAGTTCTGGCATGCATAATGCTCTTTTGTGATCTAAAACACAGCTAAAAAGAGGGACCTCAAGAACGGCAAGAACAGTGTCCACTGGGACCCCTCCGACATGAAACAAGAGGAAATAATTAGCGCTATGGTTAATGAACCAAGTTTTAAAATTTGTCCATGAGTTGAATGAACAGACTATAACCAAACGCAAATTTCCAAAATTCGCATAAATTTTATACTACACTAATTTCCTATAATAAAGGTACGTTCTTAATATCACTATTACGCATAAATTAAATAGCCAAACAACATAAACTAAAAATAAGCTAATTCGTTCCTTTTAAATAATTGAGTTAGTATCAGGTGAGTTCATACTAATCTTATTTTCAACTGCTAGCCTTGTTTCTAACCTCGTTTAGTTTGTTTTCAAAGATCCCCACCCTATGTTTTTCTGGTTCGCTTTGGTTGAAAATTTGTGCAAACAGAATTTGGCGCATATCATTCTTCTTGACTGATCCTGCACTGTAAAACAAAAAACCACCACGCAATCGATTTACCAGATGTCCTTTATAGCATTATAGAAAGTATTTATTGTCGAATTAAAATCATCTGCTGTTTGAAATTTCTTGTATTCTTTTCTGGATAATCTCGATTCTTTGTGTGTTTTGGTTGAACTGCACAGCAAACGAGCGTGGAATACGAGACATCCATGACCTACGGGAGAAAAAACCGTTAATGTACTGACGATTTAGACTGATTGCAATGAGTGCCAATAATCGCTCTTCAAACGACAAAACGAGACTACCACCAAAGAGCGCTCATACAGGAGTTCGAGCATCCGGTGGCCTATTAATAGTGATAACTCCGACACTGTCATAAGTCTACTGACGATTAGAATTCTTCTTTTTCAGTACATACAGCAAAATAACGGTGCCACGAAGGTTCCATAAAGCCACAGGGTTTTTCTCTCATAGCGGATTTTGTTGCAAAAGCCGAAATAGGTTCTTTAGGGCTAGATTAAAGATTAGCTTTGTAATTTTGTAATCTAACTTTTTTGACTTTGTAACTTTTACTTTAATTTCTTTTTGGGTTTTAGACCCCTTTGCGTTGATGCCATATGATTTAGACTCCCCGTGCGTCGAAGTATTTTTATAGATGTAGATGTAGATGTAGGGAAGGGCATTGTCGAGAAAAAGGTGTTTTCAACCATCTTCATAGATTATTTCATGTGGAAATAATTTGTTAACTTTTATACCTAGTTATAAATATTTTCTTGGTTTCTTGCTGTGAAAGGATTAATACAAACACGTTCGAAATTGTTTCATCATAAAGTAGTAGATTACAAGGAAATGTTTTTAAGGTTTTCTGCGGTACCTCTTCAGAAGGGTTTATATTGATTTAAACATATTCGTAGTTGTTTTTCGTTGTGTTACGATGTTCCTGCCTCCAAGTTATTAGAAGAAGCCTTCTCTAAGTTTTGCTATCTTTGTTTTAGCAAAAACACTTCCATGGTTTTAAGAAGCACTTTGATGCTTTTTAGTATTATTAGCAGAGAATAAACGCCCAGTAACAGTACTAATACATATGCACAAGTAGATTGCGGATATGTAGGAACTTCTGCAAAGTTATTCTTACAACCAGTCTTGCAGACCGTATAAGTTACTTAGCTTATCTTAAACCCTTTCTAACACCCCTATGTATATCAAAAACAATTTAGAGCGAGACTAGGGTCTAAGAATGAATGCCATAAAATGATAGCTTTAAGGGGCTCCGTCTCCAAATTTCGATCGAAATGGTGATTTTGCAGTTTTATAATCGGCAATATAACACAGACTTTCATCTTTTTTCAAAAATGAAAGCACTATGTTGAAGATAAATCCTTGTACTTCACTTTGGAACAAACCAAAGAGTTATATCTTTTACGACAGCTCGTTCACTATTTGGTGGCTTGGGTGAAGCCACCAAACAAACTGCAAAAGACAATGGAGACGTGCCTAAAACAATGGTGTTTACAGATTTGCTTACACTTTGGAGACGGAGCCCCTTTAAAACCCACCAAAAGAAGAGTTCTCACAAAAAAAGAAGGTTATACAATGTTTCAAGCCTCTAACGCAGGGTACAAAATGACAGATGTTTGGATACAAAGTTAAAAAAAGATCTGAAGGATTGAAGAGCTGAGCCCAACTGACCTAATCGATTCTATGCAATCTTCTAAACTGTTTGCAACATAATAGCGATGCTGAAATCTTGCAGTAGGATACTCCGCAGAACATGCTTTGTCAGGGTCGAAAGGTACTCTTTCACATTGGTCACTCTCAATGCAATACTACGAGAAAGGAACATTAGATTTGGAAAAGCACTTTTTTTTTATATATTCGCATAAAAATGTTCAAAAACATACATAAAGTTACAAGACGATACCACAAGGAGCATCGAAATACATAGCAACCCTGTGGCAATTTACAAATAATATTGAAACTTAGTTAACTACACGGTTTTACAACTAAACGAAAAAGAAAATATTACAGGAGAGAAGAAATTCTTCAAGCTTTCATTACCAATTTATTCAAAACGTTTGGAGGCCTTGATATATTCTAGCGTTGCTGTAAGAATTTTTGCATTTGAATCAAAGGATAACTGTTCATGGCCATAGAGGATGATTTTTAGCAACTCTTCATTTGAAAAATTTATTAAACCATTCCTGGTTTAATAGGAGAAGCACTCCTGGGGAGAATAGGAAAGAGAGAGCTCGTTCAAAAAGTACGCTTAAGAACATGGACAGATTTTGTAACAATTTTGTCTCAGTTCATTTTGATTGACAGGCGATTCGATTTTGCAATCGCAGACAAAAGAAAATTCTTTCAAGCAACAAATCAAAACGAAGCAGCAAAAAAGCCCTGAAACCAATATGGCCAACTATCTCCTTGTGCACTCGAAAAGAATTCTGAAGAGAAGTAATGAGTATATATTGAAAAAAGAACGAAGGATCTAAATGTTTAATTTACATCCAAAATACACGAAATTTGTAAGGCTTCTGAATTAGATAAATCAAATCCGTGAGGCAGTTGTTTAGATATAATTCGTTAGATGATTCTTCTTTCGTTATACCGGTTGTCTCAAAAAGTACCCCCTTTTGATTCGAAAAAGAAACGAAACGATAACATATGAAGACTTTTCGATTGCACAACTAGATTTGTTTCTCTTCAATATAAATGCACGTACCTTGCATTTATAAATCGTTCACCAAGCACCGGAGATACGAGCTTGCAAAGTCAAAATTTAGAGTGGACCTGAAACCAGGGGTTTTGAAAAAGGGGTAGCCATGCTTTGATTTAATGGGTAGTTTCCAAAGGAATGTTCAACTTTTTATTTTTAGTTTTTACTGGGGAAAAGATTTCTAATTTGAGGTGTTTCAATTTCTCTTGAAATCAATTTTCTTTTGAGGAAAAAATAGTTCCTTACATTCCATTGAAAAGTTATTTGTATCAGAGAAGAGGAAAAAGGAACATATGCACACTTATTCTGGAGATGTGGCACGAGTTTAATTATTCTTACCAAATTTTTCTTCCTTTTGCTTAAATGCAAGGCACGTGCATTTAAGATTAAGATTAACAAATTTAGCTGTGCAGTCGGAAAGCCCTAACATCTTATGGTTTTCTTCCCTTTTCTAGTCAAAAGGGGGTACTTTTTTGAGACACCCGGTATACCAATGACGTCTCTTAACAGTGCCTTTTCGCGTCCACAAAAAGTGAGCTAGCCATTCTGGTTTCAAGCATTTGTTTCGGATTTGTTTGTTTCGATTTGTTGCACGAGAGAAATTCTTCTGTCTGCCATCGCTAATCACTTTGAAATGGCGTGTCAGTCACAAGAACCGATGCTCTTGTTACAAAATCTGCCCTTGTTATAGACTGACTACAAGAGTCTCAGTTTTCAGCATTGACTTGGATGATAGTTATGGCTTCAAATTGACACATTGCTTGTATGAGATAAAATAAAACATCAGATCGAAACATTGAACGAATACAAGGAATCATGTCGTCAGTCTGCCCTTGTTACGTGTAAGAGAAAATAGAAAACTTAACAGAAAATTACCTGAAGCTCTTCAGATGACGACAACAATGCTCCTCCACAGGCTTTCAGCTCTCCTTGCTCCCGACAAACACCAATTTCACCACTGAACCAAAAAATCTGACAGAAGATGCGATAAAAATTAGAATCTTGACGAAACAACCTTATTTGGTTACCTTAATATTAGAAACGTATAACCTGAGTACTGAAACATTTAATATTTCAGAGCTGTAAATATTGCTAAAAGGCCTTGAGCAAGTTTGAGAGAGAGCAACGTTATCTCAAAATACTGCCTTGAAATAATCTGTTAATATACTCGAAGAAAGGCGAACGCTGAAAACTTACATTGGCTAGCTTTTCAACCCATTCATCTGATATCCCAAATGACATCAATCCAACTTCCTGTAATGAAATGTTATAGATCAGAATAGTTTGAGCACAAGAGGCACCACACCCTCCATTTTTTAGAAAAGACATCATAAACTATTGGATACATCCATTTAAACTTCATAGTTTCGATTGACAGCAAAAATAAAAACATTTACTTACTTGCGCAAAGTTCGCAAATTCTGGATTTAATAAAAGGGGAATGTGACCCATCATCTCATGACATATATCACTTCAAAGAAATAAGAAAAATAGATATCAAGAAACTTTTCGAGTGATTTTGATTTGCAAAAACATAAGTTCATCTGACAAATATAGATTCAGCCGTGGAGTTGTATTTTTTCTATCTGTTCTCTATCATTTACCAGCGAATGTGTTCTCAGACACCGTTTACACTGTACCGGTACAACTTTGGATCCGCAACAAAAGCGTCACGGATCAGCTTCCCGTTTACACTGTTCCTGCCAATCCGTAACAGTGTTGTTCATTCTATCTATAGCATAATTTTGTTCTAGACCAATGTAAACGCTTTTTAACTGCAATAACTTTGTAACGGATCAAAACTGTACCGGTACAGTTTAAATGTGGCCTCAAACTCTTTCCTTTTTCTCCGTACTTCTAAGCTCTGGAACAATCACCATCCGTCGTCATTTGTATCCTGGGTTTCAGAACCTCAGGAAAAAGAAATAAGCGAACGTAGGAAGGAAAAATAGATTAACTGCCTTACCACCTGCAAACTCTCGACATTCGGGAGTACCTCCAATTAAATTAACTTAATCTTCTCTCGCAACAGTTGCTTCCTTCTTTATTTCTATTGTTAGAGGTCTAACATCTCAACTTTCAAAACTTGTTAAAATGTTTTAAAGACTTTGAGAGCACCTCCACAGATGAAGGACATATTTTAATCAAACAAATTAGAAATGTTAAAAAGTTTAAGTCAAGGAGAGGAAACATGTATTTTTCGCAAAAATAATTCTCAAACTGACATTATAGTTTGTTATGGTACGCTTAAGTAAAAGCATAAAAGAAAATTTAACTCACGGTTCAGGAGTGTAGCCAGGTTGAGATGGATGCCTAATGTATTGTGTGCAGAAGAATATACGAAATGCAAGAGCGGCTAAACCAACCCTTGGATTTATGAATCCTCCTGCTGGTCGTAATGTGAATCCAGTTTTACCTTAAGATGAAGATAATAATTGTTAGGCATGTACCTTAACACTCCGGGTTGGGAAATCATAAAATAATAAACATAAGTGAAGCTTTAGACTGACTACCTCAGTCCCAGTTTCGCTTCGTTTATTGAATTGGATGAGGGCACTCCGCTTCAACTGGGACTGATAATCAAACTATCTGAAAATCCGGCCAAACGCGCCAGAATGCAGGCGCGACCAATCAGATTGCAGTATTCCAAATATTAGTCGACTATGCCCAAATTGACCAATGGGAAATCAACATTTCAACCTCGCTCCCAGGATTAGCCTCCTTTTAGCCTTCCATCAGCACAGGTGACATTCGTCTTGCAACAACCACAGGTTACATTCGTCTTGCAACACATAATCAACGAATTTTTTCAGAATATTTTATTTATCAAATTAAAGCTAAAAATTCTCCCGTTTCTTATTGTGTAATTTTATCCGGAGGTTGTTTGGTTTTGAAAGGGTGGTTGATCCACGAGGAAGGGGGAATAATTTGAAAAAGAGAATGCCACAGACGAATGTCACCTGTGCTCCTTTCTCGTGGATCAACCACCCTTCCAAAACCAAACAAACTCCGAATAAAATTACACCATAAGAAACGGGAGAATTTCAGCTTTAATTTGATAAATTAATTATTTTGAAAAAATTCGTTGATTATGTGTTGCAAAACGAATGTCACCTGTGCTCCTCCCATCAACAATGGCCGAAGAAAGCTGCGAGGATTGCTGTGGTGAAATCTGAAGGGTATTTTGGATTTTAAAAGCAGGTTTTCAATGTCAAAGTGAAGGAATCTCCAAGCAATACATAGAAGAAGTACTAATCTTGGTACTGGTAGGTTTTGTTTTCTCTACAATCTTAATGAAGCGTGAATTTGAAGGATTTTAGAATCGGTGAGTTCGAATCTTGTTGAATTAGCCTAGGCCCTTTTAAGCCCTAAGCGCCCAGAATCAAAACGAGGTTCGTTTTGATGCTGGGCGTAGGCGTAGGAGTCGTAGTTGTAGCGATTATCAGCCCATCAAGGAGCGAAACTACGACAATTGCAATGAGTCTAGTGAAGCTTGCCAATGATTGTCAGCTAGGATGGCGCACTGGTAGCGTGCTTGACTGCAGAGGCTAGAAAAAGTTACGGCTCCACGGCTGTGAGCCAGAGGAAGGTTTTGCTTGTTAATGTCATATTTGAGGAAGGTTTAGTAATTTTCATAAGAAAGCTGGGAACAGTTTGGGTTATTTTGGCAACAGCAACTGGTTTATAAATTTTAGGGCTATAAACAGCGCGAGGAGTTTGAGAAATCTGGTTATTTTAACTTGATAAAATGATAAAAGTTGACTAACGAAATTGGCAATGTGGCTCGAGTCCCCGCCCTGTCAACCATACAATCTAGAGCTAGGAGAGTCGCCAACATTCTGTAATTCAAGGCTAAAAGGAATCATGAGGTGTGGTCACATCGAGATGAAGGACCAGGACACTGCTTCGATAAGCTTAGCTTATCAGTGTCTTAAAACTACCTTCGCATGCTAGGTAGAAATATAGAAAAAAATGAAATAAAACTTGTCAATAGCCTTTTCCACACAAGGAGACGAACAAAATCTTCTCGACAGACAAGTCGTCTAGTATGAAAACGAGACGGACAGCACTATCGACGTGCAAGTCCTCTGATTTTATCTGTCTATTTGTTCGTCTANACTGCAGAGGCTAGAAAAAGTTACGGCTCCACGGCTGTGAGCCAGAGGAAGGTTTTGCTTGTTAATGTCATATTTGAGGAAGGTTTAGTAATTTTCATAAGAAAGCTGGGAACAGTTTGGGTTATTTTGGCAACAGCAACTGGTTTATAAATTTTAGGGCTATAAACAGCGCGAGGAGTTTGAGAAATCTGGTTATTTTAACTTGATAAAATGATAAAAGTTGACTAACGAAATTGGCAATGTGGCTCGAGTCCCCGCCCTGTCAACCATACAATCTAGGGTGAGGAGAGTCGCCAACACTCTGTAATTCAAGGCTAAAAGGAATCATGAGGTGTGGTCACATCGAGATGAAGGACCAGGACACTGCTTCGATAAGCTTAGCTTATCAGTGTCTTAAAGCTACCTTCGCATGCTAGGTAGAAATATAGAAAAAAAGGAAATAAAACTTGTCAATAGCCCTTTCCACACGAGGAGACGAACAAAATCTTCTCGACAGACAAGTCGTCTAGTATGAATACGAGACGGACAGCATTATCGACGTGCAAGTCGTCTGATTTTATCTGTCTATTTCTCCTCCATCCCGACAGTTTTTCGAAGACAATTTGTTTGTGTACACGAAAAATTCATCAAAATCCGACTTAATTTTTATATTCAATTACAAATTTACAATACAAGATACTATTAACACTACTTACAAACTACTTTATGATACTGACGATACCATAGAGAGCAAAATGCTATGACTACTCCATGGCCATTATACATAGAAAACTAATAGTTTGTTTCAGATTTCACGTGAAAATGTCTGCGAATAAAACAATTTATATGATGTTGAATGAGCAATTTTGCGTTATCGACTTAAATTTAAGTTTTGACTTAAATTCACACCAGACGAACAACTGGCAGACGATATATTCATCTTCCAGTGTGAAAAGTGCTGATGTTTAGTTTTGTAGAAAAACGTTCTAAATGCTATACATGATAGCTTAGAAAATACTTTATTGAATGAAACACAATAAGAAAGTTCTTACTTTTCAAGTAGTTTGAAACAGTAGAAAACTTTGGAATCTTGTCATCTCTAAAAATGCGATAAGAAAAAATGTAATTGAAAATGCAATAAATATAAACATGCAGAAATGTTTAAACATATACAAGATAATATAATTGGTTCCAGAAGTACGATTGGCTTGTAAAACTGTTTCAGTCTTTTTCAAGTTGTTTAGCATCACAGTAAATGTGTTTCATAGATTATGAATCTTTTCTAGATTATGAAACTTAGTACGTTCCCTCAGACCAATTGCTTCAAAATGACTTGATCAAAGCAAAATTCAGCAAAGTTCGGATAACATCACAGATTTCCACATCACTAACCAAGGGATAGGAAATAAACTGGATACATACATAAGCGTTTCAAACCTTTTGTAAAAAACTGTCATACTTGTTCTACTTAGATCACGTTTACACTATCGGTACAGTTTTGATCAGTTACAAGGTATTTACGGTTCAAGAATGTACACGCTGCTCCAGAACAAGATTGTTCTATAGATATAAGAAAGAGTGCAGACGAGAGGCTGATCCAATACACTTTTGTTACGGATCCAAAGTTGTACTGGTACAGTTTTGATCATTTACAAGGTATTTACGGTTCAAGAATGTACACGCTGCTCCAGAACAAGATTGTTCTATAGATATAAGAAAGAGTGCAGACGAGAGGCTGATCCAATACACTTTTGTTACGGATCCAAAGTTGTACTGGTACAGTTTTGATCATTTACAAGGTATTTACGGTTCAAGAATGTACACGCTGCTCCAGAACAAGATTGTTCTATAGATATAAGAAAGAGTGCAGACGAGAGGCTGATCCAATACACTTTTGTTACGGATCCAAAGTTGTACTGGTACAGTTTTGATCATTTACAAGGTATTTACGGTTCAAGAATGTACACGCTGCTCCAGAACAAGATTGTTCTATAGATATAAGAAAGAGTGCAGACGAGAGGCTGATCCAATACACTTTTGTTACGGATCCAAAGTTGTACTGGTACAGTTTTGATCATTTACAAGGTATTTACGGTTCAAGAATGTACACGCTGCTCCAGAACAAGATTGTTCTATAGATATAAGAAAGAGTGCAGACGAGAGGCTGATCCAATACACTTTTGTTACGGATCCAAAGTTGTACTGGTACAGTTTTGATCATTTACAAGGTATTTACGGTTCAAGAATGTACACGCTGCTCCAGAACAAGATTGTTCTATAGATATAAGAAAGAGTGCAGACGAGAGGCTGATCCAATACACTTTTGTTACGGATCCAAAGTTGTACTGGTACAGTTTTGATCATTTACAAGGTATTTACGGTTCAAGAATGTACACGCTGCTCCAGAACAAGATTGTTCTATAGATATAAGAAAGAGTGCAGACGAGAGGCTGATCCAATACACTTTTGTTACGGATCCAAAGTTGTACTGGTACAGTTTTGATCAGTTACAAGGTTATTACGGTTCAAGAATGTACACGCTGCTCCAGAACAAAATTGTTCTATAGATATAAGGAAGAGTGCAGACGAGAGGCTGATCCAATACACTTTTGTTACGGATCCAAAGTTGTACTGGTACAGTTTTGATCAGTTACAAGGTTATTACGGTTCAAGAATGTACACGCTGCTCCAGAACAAAATTGTTCTATAGATATAAGGAAGAGTGCAGACGAGAGGCTGATCCAATACACTTTTGTTACGGATCCAAAGTTGTACTGGTACAGTTTTGATCAGTTACAAGGTATTACGGTTCAAGAATGTACACGCTGCTCCAGAACAAAATTGTTCTATAGATATAAGGAAGAGTGCAGACGAGAGGCTGATCCAATACACTTTTGTTACGGATCCAAAGTTGTACTGGTACAGTTTTGATCATTTACAAGGTATTAACGGTTCAAGAANTTGTTACGGATCCAAAGTTGTACTGGTACAGTTTTGATCATTTACAAGGTATTTACGGTTCAAGAATGTACACGCTGCTCCAGAACAAGATTGTTCTATAGATATAAGAAAGAGTGCAGACGAGAGGCTGATCCATTACACTTTTGTTACGGATCCAAAGTTGTACTGGTACAGTTTTGATCATTTACAAGGTATTTACGGTTCAAGAATGTACACGCTGCTCCAGAACAAGATTGTTCTATAGATATAAGAAAGAGTGCAGACGAGAGGCTGATCCATTACACTTTTGTTACGGATCCAAAGTTGTACTGGTACAGTTTTGATCATTTACAAGGTATTTACGGTTCAAGAATGTACACGCTGCTCCAGAACAAGATTGTTCTATAGATATAAGAAAGAGTGCAGACGAGAGGCTGATCCATTACACTTTTGTTACGGATCCAAAGTTGTACTGGTACAGTTTTGATCATTTACAAGGTATTTACGGTTCAAGAATGTACACGCTGCTCCAGAACAAGATTGTTCTATAGATACAAGAAAGAGTGCAGACGAGAGGCTGATCCAATACACTTTTGTTACGGATCCAAAGTTGTACTGGTACAGTGTAAACGGTGTCTTACTCGTATCCACATGCTCTTGAAAGGTCCGGAAATGTATCGTTGAATTCTTTGCAAGCATGAGTTGGATACAACTTTGTAAGTTCTCGATAAATATTTTTCCTGCAAAAAGAAATGTATGTTCATATATCTAGAGAAATCACGGAAGTAAGAAAGGATATAACGAAAAGGGGGAAAAGAGTGTCTTTACTCTGGTTGTTTGTTTGGCTGTTTGTTTGTTTGGTGGTTTGTTTGCTTGTTTGTTTGTTTGCTTGTTTGGTGGTTTATTCACTTGCTTACCTTCTTCATGGATAAAGTTGATTTAATGATAATAGGTAGAAGATCAATGCTTCAGTGGTATATGAATCAGGCAACTAACACTTCCCACATAAAGCAGGACTTTTATAGTAAAGCTTCATAAAAGACTGATTCCATTACGAAGTCGTTACTGCTCTCAGCTAAAGTCACAGGCATGAACCTCTTTTTGATAAGCAAAAAGATTTTGATTCCATTACAAACTCGTTACAGCGTTGAGCTAAAATCATGGGCATGTACCTCTTTATGATCAGCAAATAACACAAGGTCTAGTGATCCCTTACACGATTTTAGCGAACGCTTTTTATATTTTAGCTGAATGATAGGTACTATTCTACATTCAATTATGAGAACAAATTAAATGTATAACTAACCAAGTTTTGACTTCTTCGTCAGTATAGTTCACCACTGGAAATTCTTGGTCACTTTAAATAAAATACAACAACTTAGATAAATTTATTTGCAATTATCAAGAGTAACAGAAAGGCAAGTTCAATTATGATAGTGTCTTCTCCTCAAACTGATGTACCGGGTGGCCCAAAATGATGTATCAGCGTTTGCCGAGACATACAGTAGTCATCAGTTATACACCGATTAATTGAATCACCAACCCTGTTGAAGTAAACAGACTAACTTAGATGTAGACATTTATTCAATAACATCGCTTATTTCATTCTAGAGTTCTGAAATTTGTTAACAGGAACCTGTTTTTGAAGGTCTTGAAAACATCAGTAAATCAAGATAACATTTTTCAGCTTTAGAATAATGACGATTGTATTATTCACCTTCTAATGAATTTAAATATGCAACTCATATGCTTTTACGAATGAGAGACACATATTTGTTATTAAGTTGGCACATTAGAGGATGATTATGCTCGCTTTATTGTTTTCAGATGGAGACTTAGGCACAATGTTATCGAAATCACCAGTCCTCTTTGAAGTTTCAGAAACATCTCCAAAGCAAAGTATAATCCGTAACTCTAGTCTCTAGAACGGCATAGCATATTTGAGTGAAATAAATTTCTACATCAAAGTTAGCCTTTCTGGCTACAAACCGATTGGTGATTCATTGAAATCAGTACATAATTCATGATTCTTCGTTTCGGCAAACCCCAATACATCATTTTGGGACACTCTGTACGTAAGATCACACAATTATTGTAGGAGAGCATGAATAAGCTGAAGCATATGGTGCCTTAACAGTCTTTGTTTCAAGCAGCTAGTGTAGCTTATGAAGCGATGCAGGTCCTTATCAAAAGTGCCACGAGCATTATGTTTAAGACCAGATAATTGTGTTTGATCATATTCAGTTGATGTTAAGACAAATGGGGACAAATGATGTTATGACTTTCAGCTTCAGTCTATTTCTATAGTTGTACCTTATCTAGCTACCGTACTATTGCAACCGCAATTATGTATAGTGGTTCAATTATTGTTATTATTATTGCTATAAATTTCCTCACGTGTCTAATATTTTTGGCTAAAGACGAGGCAAGCTTTCTCGAAATACGTCACCGAAGTTTTCGAACTTTATCTTAATATGACCTAGCACATTTCACAACTTAGAATCAAAACATGAATTTGTCGAAACATTTACTAGATTGGTCCTAACATCAACTAAACATGGTTGAAACGACATTGCTATCCTTTTTCGGCATCTGCTGGGCTGGATTCAAACATGATATTCGCCATAGTATCTCTCGTTACTCACTGCTTATAATTGACAGCCAATGAAACGATTTCATTCCTCCTTGCACGGTAGACGGGATCTGTAAATATCTGTCAAGAAGAACATTTTTTAATGCTAGTTATTTGACAGTATAAAACGGAACTATGTAGTAATGAAACTAACACACGATGAAGCAAATGCGACACATGTCTCTTTTGTATTATTATAATTCGTATTCACATCTAATTTCATTAATCCAATTTACTAAGACTTAATTATTAATTATCAATGGTTTGGCTAAAAACTGTCTTCTCTGTTACATAAATACTTCAAGATATTTTTTTGTTAAACAAGAGTTCTAAAATATTTTCCACTTCTTCAAGCTGCAATCGTTTATTCCAATGTTTGAGAGATAAAAGAACCATTCTGCCTTGCACTTGATAATAATAAATCAAAATGTAATAATTCAAAATATTGTCAGATTTACGTCAGTAAACATTGCAGATTCTTCAATTATCTTAAAATAGTTAGCTTACTTCTTTGCTTCAGTTGATTCAAAACCGACGAACTTTTTTTCTTTCAGAGATCTGTTGTTTTATAGCTAAATTTGTGATTTGTGCTTATGCATTTTTACGTTCCAAACTGAATAGTTATCTTCTATTTATATTCTTTGTACTATTCCTATTTTCCTTGATCTTTTCTCAAGAATATACGGTATTAATAGCAAAGACGATACAGTAACAAAAAGTAAATATCCCTTGAGCAGATATGAAAACTGGATGTTGTCTATCGGGTGTTATGTCTTTGACCAGGGATTTATGTAGGCAAAGTGGTGAAAGCAAGAAAGGATGAATTTGTGAAACAAAAGATTCAGCTCTCCTACATTACAAAGCAATTGTTTTTCTGAAGAATGAATCTTTTGTTTTTACAACATTTATTCTTGCTTCGAAAGAAGTTTTATGCTAAACTTACAGGATGATTGATATCTTGCTCAACTTCAGCACTATCTGCTTCACTTTGAAATCTATCCAAATCATTTATAGTTTGAGGGAACCATGGAACTGCAAGTAGGAAGATTGAAATGTGATAGCCTGTGAGTGTTAATGCTGTGTGCAGGCTAGTAGTGTTATAGATGTACTATAAAACCCTTTTATGAGTGCTCTGGGCACTCATTGAATTACACTTTTTCTATAAAAAACTTATAAGAAACTTAAGAAACTTGCATCAGCCCATAGTATGAAAAGTTTCTTAATTTCACCTGAAAATTTTCGCTATTTAGTACTAAAACTTTCTTAGTTTTTTTCTCGTTTTTGAGAGTTCATGAATTATGATGTAGTTTCTAACACTGCTACAGATATGTTAACCGACATCGACATGTAAAACATCAGGTGGGAAGAAAAAGTATTTTAGTATGTACAAACCTTAAAAATAAGAGTTATATAATTTTACTCAAGAATAAGAGTTCAACAACATATTTGCCATTATATATTAGAATTTAGCATTTGTAAGTTTCTTAGCTCTTTTCGAAGTTGATACTTGTAGAGTTTCTTAAACCTTCAGCCATCCTAGTACTCTACCGTAGCTTCTTATAAACTAGTTTCTTATATAAAAAACATGCATGGGGTGCTTATTAAATATTTGTGGTTCTTTCAAGCAATGATAAGGGATTCCAAACTTGATCAAAAGAGATCCAAACAGTATTATCGTATCAGGCAAAAAAAGTTGTGGGTTATCATCTGAATCAGAAAGATATATTGGGAAGATTCCTAAAGTCAGCCAATTATGAAATGTCCACTAGAATCAAATCTGTAGATAGCTTAGTTTGAAAGTGTTGGTGATTTCATGCAGCTCTCTAACAAATGACAAATACTTTCACATAGTTTTTAATAGAACCAAAGATTTTGAAGTTCTTGGATATTGTGTACCGGGTAAGGTGTACCAAAAAAGCTATCCATTTGTGATAGGCCACGATAAACATAATTTATGACATAATCTTCAGCGAAAATCCAGAATTAGATTTTAGGATTTTTTGTAAATCTTTCATGCCTCTGGAGCTACAAGCGAGTTTCTTAAAATTTTTGATCTCAAAAACATTGAAAATGATAAAAAGCGTTGATTAAATGTTCTAAAGACTTGGCATGAATGGGGAAAGAGAAGATTTCTTTGTGGTGATTTGGGGATTTAGAAATCGATTAGTTATGATCTGCTGCACCAGCATTAGTTCAACATTGGGAGACATGTAACATTATTTTTAATGGTACAAAGAAATGTCTTTCCTTTTGCAATTTCATTGAATTTATGCTTTGGTGTAGGTACTGTATTCAAAAAGACAAACAGACAAACAAAGCGCCATGGTCAAGCAAGCATGGAGTCTTGTTGAATTGTCATGCGGGGAACAGCTTGGCGTGGCACGTCATTGCAACTACTCCAGTCCAAAATTTCACAACAGGCTGGTCGTTGAACTAACACTCAAGCAGCAGATTATAACTAATCAATTTCTAAATCCCCAAATCACCACAAAAAAAGTTCTCTCTTTGCCCATTCATGCCAAGCCTTTGGAAAATTTGATCTACAATTTTGTTGGTAGTTTTCAGTCTTTTCAAGACTAACAATTTTAAGAAACTCACTTATAGCTCAAGAAATAAAACATTAAAATATTTACAAAAAATCCTAGAATCTAATTCTGGATTTTAAGCTACAAATTAAGTCATAAATCTTCAAAATCGTTCCCAATTTATCGTGGCCTGTCAAAAGTGGATAGGTCTTTTTGGTGCACCTGGTATAATGCAAAACATTTCTAGCAAAGAAAAAAGCTACCTTTTGAGACATTATCAGCTCCATTCCCTAACTTATGCATCATTTTATTACAAAGGGGTCTTGGAATCTAGAAAGTTCTTGGGACGTCTTTATTCAACTCTTGGAAACTCATACAGGATGTCTAGAAACAAAAGAGTTATTCAGCTATCAAGATTTTAAGTTGTGAAGATTGGAATCATGATACACATATTTTTTTATAAGAAACTGCTTACAAGAAACTCAACTCTCAGATCTCCAAAAATTTAAGAAACTCCAGTACTGGGAAAATATAACTTAAGAAACTATTTATTGTAATAAAGGAAATTCTAAGGATATTTTTTACTTTATTTTCACTTGTTTCTTGTATCATATTACTGGAAAGGTACTTGAGTAATGTCTAAGCATTGGAAAGGCTTCAAAAAACTTGTTTTAAAATGTTCACAAGGGCACAGGTAGTAAACATGAAATTGCTATCAAACCTTTGAGAAACTCGTAAGAAACTCTGAGTACTGAAAATCTAATAATTTTAAGAAACTTTCAGTACTGGCTCAAATTCTTAGTTTCTTATAAAAAAATATGTGTATGGGAGAAACTTTTATTCAAAATGATGGCCTTAGTGTGTCAACAGAAGGGACTGTTGCCAGAATGTTGTTGCAAAAATAATGACAAAATTACAACTTTGCAGGCAAAAATATTATTTCTCATAATGTTTTGCATAGATGGTTTCATTGGTTGGGATTTCATCACATTCTTCCTGTAAAATCACACCTTGACAATTCTGATAAAAATATGACTATAAAACCCACATATTTTCTGTAAGAAACTCTTTATAAGAAAGTCTCAGATCGGGCTCAGATCGTTGAATTATTGAAAATTAACAAACCATACTAGGACAACATTCTTTAAGAAAATTTTTGGTCAAAGAAATCCATAGCATATTTTCACTTATTTTCATTTTTTTTCTTGTATTTAAATTACTTTCATAATACTTCATTGTGAAATGTTCACAGAGCACCGGGTTTAAACATCAACAATGTTATGAAACTTCTAAGAAACCCCAAAGAAATTTTTAGTCGCGTTTTTAGTAGTCTAGGCCTACTGGGTAAAATTTTTTTATAAGAAAATAAGCGTACATCCACAAGCCCTTTATCATATGAAGGAGTCTTTAGTACTTCAGATTTTCTATTTCTTTGTTGCCTAAACTTTCATACCTTGCGACGTTTAGCTTTGCGATCAAACGATCAAATGCATCACAAACTTTCCAACCCGCTGTTCTCTAACGCAAACAATTTCATTGTTCAATACTTTCTCTGTCTGGTAGGCTTTAAGACCCTGATTATACTTTCAGCTTGCCTTTCCTTACCGAAACAAATATTGTCCTCTGAGTTTCTTGCCGCACGTTTCTTGCTCTTGAAGATCCACCACCTTCTTGTACTGTACAAAAGTATACAAATTTACCTGCAATATTTTGTTTGTTGTTGTGATTGCTCGACACAAGATAAAACGTCACGTGGCACTCCTTGTAGATTTCCCGCCAATTCTCAAGATGGCCGATCTTCAGAGACACATTGGCGCAAATTTCTAGCCTGCGTGCAGACTTTTTGGTCACTGGGGAGGATGGGAAAGAAAGGAACTACAAAGTCTGCGTAAAGGCCAGTTTTCAGTCAGTGGAATTTTCCGAGCGGGCGGAAATTCTTTTGTTTACGACAGAAAATGTCGCTTTGCAGTTGAATAGAAATTTAAGGTTGAACGACTTTTGATTGTGTAAATTCCGCCCGCTCGGAAAATTCCACGGACTGGAAATCAGCCTTAATGCTGTGCATTTTCTTGTTTTTCATCACATGACCATGACATCATCTTTGTCACAAGATTGCGCAAAAAGCCCAGGGGGGGTACTCCCTAATTTTCAATACAGGGGCACACACAGACAGTATGACCAAAAGACATCTATAGATAGAT